>VDFB02379711.1:9548928-9669057 GCA_007258455.2 Sequoia sempervirens | reverse complement strand
TAATTTTTTCATAAATTTCAAAATGATTATCCTCAAATTAGTATTTCTCAAAGATTTTTTGAAATGATTAAACCTTTTTATGTCAAGATAAATCATATCACACACGCACTACTTGTTGTTGTAAACTACATATTGAATTCTCTAACCATTTTGATGTTTATTGTTCTATATGTTTAGATTTGCACACTAACAATGTTTTGCAGGATTGTGGCATAGAAGCCCCACCAAAATCTTCAAGAAAGTTCTTATCAAAAAATTTATGTGAAACAGAAGATGGCCAAATATTCTATAGGACAGCATGCTTGGATGGTTCATGTGAGCATTGTGGTGGCTTGCAACGAATGCTAGTATGTCAACATATGGAAAGCACACATGAGGTGGGACAAAAACTAGTAGAGTTTGGGAAGTATAAAACAGTGGCATATGGTACAAAAGATGGGTCTGAAGTAAAAAGGTGTGAGTTGGTTATTCAAAAAATTCTAGTGTATTAGTTCATGTCCATGTTTTGTGAGAATCTAGTGTATGAGTATGCAAGGCATACCCATAGAGCCCGATGGCTGGACACGCAATTCAAGCTATGCAAGGACACCTTTCCACTTGGCAGCATAGTATCAGTGGTTGAATTTGTAGAGAACCACACTCTATAGCCACAGCATAAGGTGCAGTCACAGTATTACAACTCCACACAGGTTTCGATATTTGTGCACATAGCATTCATACATGCAACTTATAGTACAGAGGATGAAAGAAAGGTATTGAGGGAGTATCACTTTTATATTAGTGATGATCGCACACATTCTCTAGAGTTCGTGCAAGGTTGCTTCTAGATGTTCTACAACCATTTGGCTCAGAGGGGCATATCATACAATCGGCATATAATATGGTCAAACAACTGTGCAGCACAGTTCCAGAACGCGCGCATGTTCTACTGGTTGTGCAGGATGCATCTCACTACATGTGTTCAACATATGTGGAACTTTTGTGAAGCTGGACATGGAAAGGGGGAACATGACGGTGTAGGAGCATGCGTGAAAAGAGCATTAGCACGAGAAGAGTTAAAGTATCAAGATAGTGCACAGTTAATAGATGCAAGATTAATTGTCTAGTGGTGTAATTCTTTGATGGGTCTAGGTAATGAAGGTATGTCTTCAGTTCATAGATTTTTTTGGTTGATGGATGATACTAACATTGCACCATATGAGGATTGTTGTACACTAACAGGATCGAGTGAGTTGCACTCTTTCCTAGCTCAAATGAAGGTTCATGGAGTATCTATACACGTAAGAGGGCATGCTTTTTTTCATGTACAATGCAAGCCTGGAATGATTGTGAGTCAAGGGAGTGGGTTGAAAAATGGTTGACAAGTTATCTTATCCCACTTCACACGTATCGCCCTTTGATGACATTGGAACTACCTGAAGATAGAATCATCGATTAGAGCTTTGACCATTTATCAGATCTAGTTCAGAAAGCCAAACCAATATATCTACTTGCTTAGTATTTGAAATTATTTTTTATCTTACTTTGTCTTGTATTCATAATGTTGACTAATTTCAATGATATGTTACTTTTATATAAATGTAGGGCATGTTTATCTGCGATTATTGCAGATGAAGACAACAAAGAAGGTACAGACTATTACTTGTGTCGTTGTGTTGAGGCAAAAAAGAAATTGGAAGCCCCAATTGTAGATGGAGAAAACATTGAATACCCTACAGGATCAGTTGTTCTTACTGGAACGTGGCTCAGAAAGTACCCACATAAGAGTGTTAAACATTGGTTGTTTGAGGAATTTGACACGCATCGTAAGATTCTTCATTACTCAAACCTTGTCGTGGCATCCAATGTTTGTTTGACCAAATATAAGGGTAGAACTTTGAACAAGACCTTTTGGAATGTCCGTGAGTCTGACCATGAGGCAATACTTGACACATAAAGAGTAGAGCAGACCCGGATGGTTCATTGGATTAATTTGTAAGTATATGCACAACTGTTCTTATTAATTTATACTTGATGGTAAAATTTATTAGTAAGTCTTATTTTTTTATGTTAATAAATCAATATTTAATGTCTTGATGATGTAAGAAGGTTTTTTCAAGGCCATTTGAATGGATTTTTGGGTCTTAGATGATAGGAGTCAAAATTGCTTCAAAAATGCAATGTTGTCATAGTGTAATTTGTGTAAACTCATCATTTAAGTTGTAAATCCCTTAACCAATGGCTCCTCTTTCAAAATAGTTGAGGGTCATTGGAAATGATGTGTAAAAGTTTATAAGGCCTCCTTTTGGTTAGGGCAGAAGGTTGATTGGAAGTTTGAAGCATTTGAATATTAAAAAAACTCTATTTTTCTTGATTTTCCAACAGTTTTGACTATTCCTTCAATTTGTATGACCTGCAGCAGCATTGTAAAGCCCTATAATGAATATGGTTTGATAGAGGGTAGAGAATAATTAATTTTGGTGGTGATTTTAATTGATTTCATTAAGTATAAATAAATTTAATTCAATTTTAGTGAAAGAGAGTCTGAAACCCTACCAAACAAGGGTTTGGTCACCAAAATGGTCATAATTCCCATTTCCACCGTGGGAAAAATGTAAAACTTGGTAAAATGTTAGGTTTAGGGCCCTTCTCCATGTTCAAATTTGTTTCAGAGTGAAATATGGAGGTTTGCAAAAGTTATTTGATGCCCTAGGTCAGTTTTTCCCTTGTAAATGCATGAAAATGGTCTTTAAAATGCACTTTTCATAATTTTTTGAGTATTTGTGCAATACTAATGAATGAAAAGCATGGAACAGGTCTTGGGGAACATGTTAGAATATTTTAAAGGAATTATGGGTGTTTGGGTGTGCCTTGAAAGGTTGAACACTTCCTTACGAGGCCTAGTTAAGCCTCGTTTATGGCTTGTAAGTCAATCTTTTGATACATTTATGGTGGGTGTTTGATCCTATGCTTTTGGAAACTTGTGGAGGATATTTTTAGGAGTCTAAAAGAATGTTTCATTTTTTGGTTAATTCCTTTAATCAGTTTTTATTTTGACTATTGTATTGGTGAATGTTGCAAAGTTACATGGGCTTGTGTGGGAGCGATGGAAAAATGGATGTTTTTGGGTACAAGGTCTATTTGTTTGGTCATTTTCTATTGTGTGAGAGTTTTTACATCATCCAAAAATCATGTTGATATTTTTTATTGTGTGATTCAAGTTGAGTGATCAAGTTGCATTGTTGAGTGATCAATTCAATCAAAAACAGCAATGGCAAAGTCTGCCCTTTCAAGGTTTTATGAAGGGAAAGAGAGTCCAAATTGTAAGGGAAACAAGAATTTGTTAAATGAATGTCAAGTTGAGTTTGGATTGATTTTTCTTCCTTTGCTCTGCATCACATTAAGCTAGTTTGGAACACATCTCAAATTGGACATTAGGTCCTTTTAAAGTCATCTATTTCAAATTAGGACATTAGGTCCTTTTAAAGTCATCTATTTCAAATTAGGACATTAGGTCCTTTCAAATTGGAACACATCTCAAATTGGACATTAAGACAAGTGATCTTGCCATTATCATCTATTTCAGTTTAAAGTCCCTTGGAACACCTCCTCTAAACTTTATATCCTTGCATTCAATGGTGTGCTTCAAATTGTGTTTGTATGATGCCTTGAATTGTCATAAGGTTTCTTAATAGGTCTTTGAAACACTTGCTTCTCTAACATTTTTCTATTCATTGACTGTCATACTTAAAATATTCCTTCAAATTCCTTCAAGGTGTTTAGGAATGATGATTTAATGGTGAAAAGTCAAAGAGAAGATTCTAGAAGTGTGTGGAAGTCAATTTTTCAAGAGGCCCTAGTTTTTGGAGCAATTTCGTGAGGGTTTTGTGTTTGAGCATGTTAAGGGTTTCATAGGAGATTAAAACATGGAAAATACTTGGTTTGGGAAAAATTTAAGATACCGTAGAAATTTTCATGGTCAGGTGATAAGTTTTGAATAGGGTTGCTTTGGAAAAGGGGGCTATTTAGGCTAATTTTGGTGGGACAACAGATTTTTGAAAGGTTTGGTCTGAAATAAGTGCTATCAAGATTTTGGTATGTTGTGTAGCATCACAAAACACACCTATTTCAATCATTAGTTTGGTGAGTCTTTTGGAAAAGTTGATAGAAAAGTCAAAAAAACCACTAGTTGAGGGAAACCTTGGAAAGGGAGAGAAGGGAAAGAAGAGAACAAGAAGTAGCAAGAGAGCAGGATAAAGCAAGGGAAGAGAGGCAATGGAGAAGGGAGAGAGAAGCTATGTAGGCTAGGATCAATAGCCTTGAGAGAAATAGGTGAGGAGAACAAGGAGAACAAGAAGACAATGATGAAGAAGAAGAGTGATATGTATGGGGTTGGAGGAATCAATCACAGATTCCTACTCTAGGTCTTGCTTGCAAGACCTCCTTGGTGTTTTGTTTCACCACCTTAACCTATAGGACCCTTCTAAAGTTTAGGTACCCCTAGTCTGTCTGGCCTACCCCACTTCTATCACAATTCCATCTACCAAGTTAACCTTGGTGCAATGCTTGAACTCTTCCTTAGCCCTTAATCTACCCTAAAGGCTAATCTATCCTCAACACTCCACTAGTTCTTGTAGGGGTGTAGAGATGTCTTCAATGGCTTCAAACCAACCTCCTAGGGTTCTTGAAGGTTCACCAAAACTCCACCTTTTCATCGCTTTCACAAAACCCTCATCTTGGGTTAAGAAGGCTACTAGTCCATGACCCCCAATTACGTCTTCATCACCAAAACAATGGTTGTACTCAAACATTTCAATGCGCTGAGGGTCCTTGTCTCATGAAGGCTACTAGTCCATGACCATCTCAATCTTTCTTGAGGTCCTTGTTCCATATAGACACCTCTCAAATATTTTTTTGAGGTCCTAAGATTTGCTTTGTCAGAGTACAATGCTTAAACTTGAAAATGGTCATTTCTAGGGTTTTAAGCCATTTTAAGCTGTTTTAAAGCCCATCAACTTGTTCTCACATCAATTTAGGCTGATGGAGCTTTCTCCTTCATGTGGCCTTTAAGAGTGAAAATTTTATTCTACAACTTGTGACCAAATGGACTATTCCAACCGTTCAAATGGCATGTTTATGCTAGGAATGGTTCTCTTTCACACCGGAAACATGTGAATACGCTCGAGCTCGTTCAATGGATCAATCCTTAAGGGTCCAAAGGACAAAATGGCTGCAAACCTCAGCATGAGGTTACTCAGACACCACGATGCTTAGAAACTTCTCATTTGATCCCATAGGATTGCATTGGACCCCTATACAATAACCTTTCTTAGTTTTAGTTATCTCAAAGAGGTTTTTCTGTGGTGTCTAGTTTTAGTTGATGGAAAAAGTGTCAAATGGAGCGGTAGAAATTTGCAAGGTGGTGCAATTTTCGTGCACCTTTCGATTAATGACAAGCAGACTATTCCAATGCATTCAAATGAGCATGTTTACACTAGGCATGCTCCTCTTTCGCACCCAAACACGGAATCACTCAGAGCTATGTTCAGCAGGATTGATCCTTAAGAGTCAAAGGAAAAATGGCGCAAACTTGACATGGGGTTACTTTCGGACAAGTGATGTAGAAACTTCTCATCTGATCCTATGGGATTTTTGTTAGGCCCCTCTACAATAACCTCTTACTGATTTTGGTTATCACCGAGAATTAGTTTTTCTGTGGTGTGTCGGTTTTGATTGAAGGAAAAAGTGTCAAATGGAGAGGCGGTGGAAAGTTGCAGGTGGTGCAATTTTGTTACGCAACTCATGTGACAAAACGAACTATTCTAACGCATCCAAATAGGCATGTTTACACTAGGAATGGTCCTCTCTTGCACCCAAACATGCGGAATCACTCTGAGCTACATTCAATTGGATCGATCCCTTAAGGGTCCAAAGGGGAAAATGGCTGCAAACTTTAGCATGAGGTTACTCGGACACCGTGATGCTTAGAAACTTTTCGTCTGATCCTATGAGATTGTGTTGGGCCCCTCTATAATAACCTCTCTCGGTTTTTCGTTGTCGCAGTGGTTTTCGTAGTGTCAGTACAGTTGATATGAAAAATTAGCCGAATGGGCGGTGAAAAGTTGCAAGGTGGTGCAATTTTGGATTCTGCGCAACTCATGCGACCAAATAGACTATTAACATGTTCAAATAGGCATGTTACATAAAGCATGGTCACCGTTCACACCCGAGCTTATGCGGAGATAAGCTCAGAGCTATGTTCAGCAGGATGGATCCATATTAGGGTCAAAAAGGGTAAAATGGCTGCAGAATTTCAACATGAGGCTACTCGGTGCGAGTGATCTTGAAAATTCTTGTCACGATCCTATGGGATTGGGTGGGTCCCTACAATAACCTCTCTCTATTTTTGTTATCACCGGAGTGGTTTTCGTGGTGTCGATTTTTTAGGTTGATGGAAAAAGTGTCAAATGGAAACTGATGGGGAATTTACAAGGTGGTTAATTTTTGATACGCTGCAATTGTGACTAATGAACTATTCCAACATTTCAAATAGGCATGTTTAAGCTACATGCTCTCTTTAGCACCCAAACCGCGAGAATTGCTCAGAGCTACATTCAATGGGATCGATCCTTTAGGGTCGAAGGAAAAATGGCTGCAAACTTGATTATGAGGTTACTTTCGAGACAGTGACTCTTAGAAACTTCTCGTCTAATCCTATGGGATCACGTTAGAGCCCTCTACAATAACCTCTCTCAATTTTTTGTTATCTCGAATTGGTTTTCCTATGGTGTCGGTTTTTAGTTGATGGAAAAAGTGTCAAATGGAAGTAGTGGAAAGTTGCAAGGTGGATTGCAATTTTTGTTACGCAACTCATGCGACCAAAGCGGACTGTTCCAATGCATTTAAATAGGCATGTTTACACTAGGCATGCTCCTCTTTCACATCCAAACATGCGGAATTGCTCCGAGCTACGTTCAACCGGACCAATCCCTTAAGGGTCCAAAGGGCAAAATGGCTACAAACTTCAACATGAGGTTACTCAGACACCGTGATCCTTAAAAACTTCTCGTCTGATCTTATGGGATTGTGTTGGGCCCCTCTACAATAACCTCTCTTGGTTTTTGTTATCTCAAAGTGGTTTTTCCGTGATGTCCAGTTTTTAGTTAATGGAAAAAGTGTCAAATGGAAGCAGTGAAAAGTTGCAAGGTGGTGCAATTTTCATTCTGCAACTCATGCGACCAAATAGACTA
This sequence comes from Sequoia sempervirens, assembly GCA_007258455.2. Taxonomy (NCBI): domain Eukaryota; kingdom Viridiplantae; phylum Streptophyta; class Pinopsida; order Cupressales; family Cupressaceae; genus Sequoia; species Sequoia sempervirens. Next base: position 9,661,828 of record VDFB02379711.1, on the reverse strand, counting down.
TTCCAACATGTTCAAATAGGCATGTTTACGCTAGGCATGGTCCTCTTTCACACCCAAACACATGGAATCACTCCGACCTACGTTCAACCGGATCGATCCCTTAAGGGTTGAAAGGGTAAAATAGCTGCAAACTTCAGCATGAGGCTACTCGGACACTGTGATGCTTAGAAACTTCTCGTCTAATCCTATGGGATTACGTTGGGCCCCTGTACAATAACCTCTCTCAGTTTTGGTTATCTCAGAGTGGTTTTCCCGTGGTGTCTAGTTTTTAGTTGATGGAAAAAGTGTCAAATGGAAGCAGTGGAAATTTGCAAGGTGGTGCAATTTTTGTTCTACAACTCATGCAACCAAATGGACTATTCGTACGCATTCAAATTGGCATATTTACACTAGGAATGGTCCTCTTTCGCACCCAAACACGCGGAATCACTCCGAGCTACGTTTAACCGGATGGATCCCTTAAGGGTCTTGTTGATGCGTGTTTTATGACACAACAAACATTCTAGAATAAAGTGTCAATGATGCTCTATCCCCTCTTGAAAAACTACCTCATATGCTAAGACTGCAAGAAAGATCATACGGTAATTCCAATGTTTAAGATGAGTGTGGATGAGCTTTGTGGTTTGATGTGATTATGCTGGTAATACAAAGGGACTTATGGTAGGCTTGTTCAATTCACAATGAAGGTCTAGACAATGAAGCTTTACTGTTTGGGTCATGGATCAAACCAACTGAAAAAAGGAGATAAAGGTTTAGAATTTCTAGCCTACTCCCTAAGAATTCAAGAGATGGTATTGACTTGCTGGAACCAATAACCACGCTTTGCTTTGCCACGCTCAACGACAACTACACAAAAAGGGTGCAATCTTCAAGGGAATGTGTTTATGATTTTCACGTCATGAGTAACTACCATCAAATCAAGCAATAATTATCTAGAAAGAAGCTAAGCATCCACAAAATAAGCTCAGGCTAACTTTAGGCATTGAATGAAAATCATCCATTCAAAGAAAGTGTGAGCAAAAAGTTTCACCATAATCAACACTTATCAAATCTTGCATTCATCTAACATACATGAAATAAAATCTAAACTATGATGAGGGATAAGAACCATGAAAAATCCAAAATAAGAGAAGCAATCACCATCAGAACAATGCATGCATTACTTATTACTTTGGCAATCTTACAATAGTTGCTTATCTCAACATGTTTTGCAACATGCTCCCATGCTTTACAAATGAGGGGTTGAGCTCAATTTATAGGCTCCCCAATTACAATTCAATGGCCAAGATTGATTTGGAATCAACGGCCAAGATTATAGAATAAAACCCTAATTAGGGTTTGCTACCCTTCGACCAATAAGAAAATTACATTCAAGGACATTTGTCCTTTTTGCTAAATATGAACCAACAGATAAAATAGAAAGTTGTTGCATGTTGATTTGGAATGATTTGATTGGTTGGAAGATGATGAGGTGCCACCTCAACGTGTTGGATGTCTTCCTTGATCACTTTGTGCTTTTTCCATGTTCTTGCCTTAGAATATTTTTTTCCTGCTAATGACTTTATCCTTTGTGCTTCAATCTTGGATGATTTTGGCTTCTCCTTCTCACCTCACCTTAGAGCACCTGTTTAGACTTGAAGTCATTAAGTCTTTCTTCCTGGATTTCTTTGGAATTCCTTCACGTGCCTTGAATTTGGAGAGGAACTATTTGGCCATGATTTTTTAATCGTCCAAAGTCTCTGGCAAAATTTTCTTCACATCTTCCTAAATCATCTGGCATGATTTTAAGTCATTGGAAAAATTTTCTCTAGACATTTTGATGTTTGGAATTAGGTGAATTTCCAAAATGCCAAACATACTTAGGCAAAATTTCAAGTTTTCTATCTTCTCTTTGATGTGGCGGACTTCATTCATGAATAAGCCATCTCTAAATGCCTATGGCAGACTTTGCTTATATTTAGGCCATCAAGACTTAAGCTAGGTGGACTTAAAGCTTAATCTCAAAGCTACTTTCTTAGAGCGGACTTCTCTTTAACTCATGCCATTGACTTCTTAAGTGGTTTTTATCTCATGTTAGGCCAAGGGTGGACTTGCTCATAGTTTATGCCATACTTTACTTCTTATGGCTGACTTCACACATTTTCTAGCCATTTACTAATTGACTAAGGGCAGACTTCAGCTTGCAACCTGCCACTCAATTTTTCTTGGCTATGCCTTAGCCACTTCATCTTTTGTCTTGGGGCGGACTTCAACTCTCTTCAAGCCACTTTATCTTTGACTCTTCTCTTTGCCACCTTCTTATGTTCAAGGCGGACTTGCCTTGTTTCCTTGCCACTTCATCTTATGCCTATAGCGGACTTCATCTTTTCTCAAGCCATTCCATCTTTTGCTTATGGCGGACTTCATCTTTCTTCAAGCCATAACCTTTTATGGTGGGTGGAGTTTGCTTCATGTCTGGCCATTGGAGGGCGGACTTCATCAAATGTTTGCCATCTCAGCATTTTGTCTTGGGGTGGACTTGACTCCATGTGTTGCCATTTCACATTCTTCAAGGGTGGACTTCCACTCTTTTCATGCCATAGTCTTTTAGAGTGGGCGGACTTGCTTATCTTTGTGCCACCTCAAGGGCGGACTTTGTCTACTTGCTAGTCATTCAAGCTTTTGTTGAGGGTGGACTTTAGCCTTGACCTAACCATCTAACACATGGACATGGGAAGACTTGACTCATTTGCATGCCACTCAAGGCAGACTTTGCTTCTTTTGATGCCATTCAACACTTTATCCAAGGCAGACTTGCTTGTTTCCCTTACCATTCAAGGCGGACTTCATAGGAGGGCCTGCCATTGTTCCTTTTGCTTAAGGGCGGACTTGGCCACTTTTGATGCCACTTTTCTATGTTGCTTGGTGGAGTTTAGGTCTCTCTTTGCCATTTCATACTTGAACATGGGCGGACTTCATCAGATTTTAGGCTATTTCATAAGGCTGGGCGGAGTTGCCTCTTGCTTCTGCCATTCACATTGCTTGGCTGTAGCCTTCTGATATTAATTTCACTCATCTCAGTGCTGGTTGGACTCCAATTTACCATGATTGTTTAGATTTTTCATGGATTTCTCATATTTTTACATGAGTTTCTTAGATTTCAATATGAATTTCTCTAATTTTTCACCATTTTTCTGTTATTTTCGAACAAATTTTCTAGATTTTTTAATTTTTTCGTGATTTTCCAGAATTTCACCATGAATTCAAAAAAATTCAAATCCATTTTCTGAGAGTTTCGTTGATCTTTTCAAAATTTTGAGTGGATTTCTGAAACTCGAGCCCTTTCCAAATATAAAAACTTTCTAAAAATAGAAATTTTCCAAAAATAGCAACTTTCCAAAAATAGACCCTAAAAAATAGGGATCTTAGAATTGCCCAAAAGTGCCAAAAAAGTAGGTCCTAAAAAATAGGGGGCCCGGGGTGAAAAACCCTAAAAATCGGGAGGTGTCGGAATTGACCGAAATGACAGTCGATCTTTGTCTCCCAGGCCTTTTAAGCATGATGGCGATGTTTATACAGTGATCTAGGCTAAAACTCAGTTGCTTGACTCAGGTGACCATTCAAAATTCAGACTCCTCATTGCAAAAAGACTGGTGATAAGCAATTGCAATGCCAAGGCAAAACCAAAAAGCAAAAAAAAATGAATGGTCCCCATTTGCAATGGGGCGATGTGTGAAAATGTCACAACATGTCCAAAGGGCAAAATGGCTGCAAACTTTAGCATGAGGTTACTCGAACACCGTGATGCTTAGAAACTTATTGTCAATTCTTGTGGGATCACATTGGGCCCCTCTACAATAACCTATCTCATTTTTTGTTATCTCAGAGTGGTTTTCCCATGGTATTCAGTTTTTAGTTGATGGAAAAAGTGTCAGATGGAAGCAATGGAAAGTTGCAAGGTGGTGCAATTTTTGTTCTGCAACTCGTGTGACCAAATAGACTATTCCAACACGTTCAAATAGGCATGTTTATGCTAGGCATGCTCCTCTTTCACACCCAAACACGCGGAATTGCTCTGAGCTACATTCAACCGGATCGATCCCTTAAGGGTCCAAAGGGCAAAATGGCTTCAAACTTCAGCACGAGGTTACTCAGACACCGTGACACTTAGAAACTTCTCATCTGATCATGTGGGATCACATTGGTCCCCTCTACAATAACCTCTCTCGGTTTTCGTTATCTCGGAGTGATTTTCCAGTGGTGTCTAGTTTTCAGTTGATGGAAAAAGTGTCAAATGGAAGTAGTGAAAAGTTGCAAGGTGGTGCAATTTTCGTTCTACAACTCGTTTGACCAAATGGATTGTTCCAACACATTCAAATAGGCATGTTTATGCTAGGAATGGTCCTCTTTCACACCCAAACACCTGGAATCGCTCCGAGCTACGTTGAACCGGATCGATCCCTTAAGGGTCCAAATGGTAAAATGGCTACAAACTTCAGCATGAGGTTACTCAGACACCGTGATGCTTAGAAACTTCTCATCTGATCCTATGAGATCATGTTGGGCCCCTCTACAATAAACTCTCTCGGTTTTTGTTATCTAAAAGTGGTTTTCTCATGGTGTCTAGTTTTTAGTTGATGGAAAAAGTGTCAAATGGAAGCAATGGAAAGTTGCAAGGTGGTACAATTTTCGTTCTCGCTCTGCAACTCATGCACCAAATGGACTATTCCAATGTGTTCAAATAGGCATGTTTACGCTTAGGCATAGTCCTCTTTCACACTAAAACACGCTGAATCGCCTCCGAGCTACATTCAACCGGATCGATCCCTTTAAGGGTCCAAAGGGTAAAATGGTCGCGAAACTTCAGCGATGAGGCCGCTTGATGCCGGATGCTTAAAACTTCTTTGTCTGATCCTATGGGATCGTGATAATTCTACAATAACCTCTCTCATTTTTGGTTATCTAAGAGTGGTTTTTCCGTGGTGTCCAGTTTTCAGTTGATGGAAAAAGTGTCAAATGGAAGCAGTGGAAATTTGCAAGCTGGTGCAATTTTTGTTGTGCAACTTGTGCGACCAAATGGACTATTCCAACGGATTCAAATAGGCATTTTACTTAGAATGGTCCTTCTTCACACTAAACACGCTGAATCGCCTCGCTACGCTCAACCAGATCGATCCTTAAGGGTCCAAAGGGAAAAATGGTCGCAAAGTTCAAAGATGAGGTTACTCTGACATCGCGGATGCTTAGAAACTTCTTTAACCGATCCTATGGGATTGTGTCAGTCTCTTCTACAATAACCTCCTAGTTTTGTTATCTCGTAGTGGTTTCGCGGGTGTTTAGTTTTCGATGGAAAAAGTGTCAGATGGAAGTAGTGGAAAGTTGAAAGGTGGTGCAATTTTTGTTCTGCAACTCGCAGGTGACAAATGGATTGTTCCAACGGTTCAAATAGGCATGTTTATGCTAGAAATGGTCTCTTCACACTCCAAACATGTAATCGCCCGGAGCTACGCTCAACTAGATCGATCCTTAAGGGTTTGAGTGTAGTATGCTGAAATAGGCCATTCCTCCTATTGTTCAGGCCGCGGTCTCGATATGGGCCTCGATGTAACTTTAATTGTGGTAGCTCTGAATAGGCCTATTAAGTGGTTTGGAATCTTGTATTGCATCGCCTTTGTTGCTTACTATTATTCTTTCATAGATTTTTTCCAAGCATCCATATAGCTTGTTCGAAGAACCTGTTTTAGGCTTCTTTAGCCTTACAGTAGCAAGGCAATGAACCATTTGATAAAAATGCTTTGATGTGACATGTATGAATAAGAAAGATAGACAAGGCAGTGAACTCTTTGAAAAAATTCCTCAAAGAAATGTGGTTTCATGGTGATGGAATGGCATGACGAATGCCATAACAAGCAAATTGCTATGGATTGTCATGGCATTCCATCACCATTGAGACCACATTTCTTTTGAGGCTTTTTTTCAAACAGTTGGCTGCCTTTTCTATGCTATTGCTTATTAGTATGCTTTGATAGATTTTTTCCAAGCATCCATTTAGCTTTTTTGGAAGCACCTATTTTAGGCTTTCAACCATACCAACAAGGAAGCAAATTGTTTGATATTCCACCACCATGAGACCACATTTCTTTGACGCATTTTTATCAAATAGTGCATTCCCTTGTCTATGATATTGCTTAGTATTATGCTTTGATAGATTTTTTCTAGGCATCCATAGCTTGTTTGAAAGCACCTATTTTAGGCTTTTAGCCATAGCAGCAAGGCATTGAACTGTTTGATAAAATGCTTTGATAGACATGCATGAAAAATGTGTTAGCATAAACAAGGAAATGAACTCTTTCCAAAAATGCCTCAAAGAAATGAGGTCTCATGGTGATGGAATTCCATGACAATCAAATATTTTTTATTGTCATAGCATTCCATCAGGTCATGAGACCTCATTTCTTTGAGGCATTTTTTCAAAGAGTTCACTACCTTGTCTATGATATTGCTTACTATTATGCTTTTGATAGATTCTTTCCAAGCATGCATAGCTTGTACGAAAGCACTTCTTTTAGGCTTTCAGCCATAGCAACAAGGCAACACTTGAACTATTTGACAAAATGCTTTGGTAGACATGTATCAAAAATGTGGTAGTATAGACAAGGAACTGCTTGAAAAATGCCTCAAAGAAATGTGGTCTCATAGAATGCCATGACAAGCAAAATGCAATTGGCAGCTACTCCTAGTTATTAGTTATGCAATGTGAAGTAATTGCATAACTGCTTAGGTTGACTTTGTAAAAACTATATTGTAATTGAAATTTTGTCATCTATCAGCATCTAGTTACTAGTTATGCAATGTGAAGCAATGCTTTGAGTTTGAAAGATGTGCAATGCAATGTAATCAACATTATGAATATAAACTACAAAATTATAAATTAAAGTTCAAAACATAAAAATGTCAAGTGTTTACAATCAGCCATTATTGATCATTGATCAAACTGAACAGTTTGAACATTTTTCTGTGTGGAAGGCAAACAAGAAAACAGTGGTTCAAAAATGAGGGATTTGTCTTCTACACCAAATGAGAAATATTCACAATATGTGCTAGGAAGGAATAAGTCCATAAGATTGAGTATGCAAGAACTGAGAATTGCAAAATTGGATTATGTTTGACTTCCAAACACAAATTTTCACACTTTTCGATGTTCCAACATAAGTCAAAAAGTATATGTGCGTAAGTTGTAAAGTATACACTTGAATACATGTAACTCATATCTATTGAACCATTAATAAAAAAGATTTGTATTAATCAAATAGCCATGTATGCATGTACATCAATATATGTCAATATAAGTATAAAATATAGTTACAAAAAAGCCATATAGGCTTACGAGAATGCCATATAGGCATACAATGTCAAATATATCGAATAAAAAATATGTACAAAATTGCCATGTAGGCATACAACAAAGGGCTCTACATTCAAAATTCATTTCTCTCCATGCTCTGGTTCAAATACAATTTTCTTTCCCTTTCCTGGGTGACCCAATGGCGATAAATTTGTCACCCATTTCTATTGAGGGGTGCTCCTACTGCTCCTCCTATGATTTAGCTCCTATTCAAGTTTCAACTGTTACAATAAGAAGTAAAGACATTAATATATAGAAATTACATTATAAAAATTAATATATTTAACAAAATTTAATCACTTACAGCCATCTGATGATCATTCTCCTCGAGGGAAATATTTGCACGCCGATGCTTAGGCATGCTCGAGCCCTGTATAAACCATCTGAATAGAAATTAAACTATGAATCAATAATGGTTTGATTTTTCACTAGAACTAGTTCATCTATAACAACGAATGTAAATTGAAATTTAGTAATTTGCCTCATACCTCCCCTATCAGAGCCATCGAGGATTCTATTGCAGAGAAACACCAATATCCATTGCCCTTGTTACGGGTGGTGTTTCACCAACATCTAAAAATAAAACAACAAATTATTCAATCACAAAATAGTTATCGAATTTGAAGTAATGCTTTGAGTTTGAATGATGTGTAATGCAACGTAAGAAACAATATGATTATCAATTTTTTAAAAGCAATAACCTGGGACAATCACATTGAAAAAAAAAAGACCCTTTAGGACAAATTTTAAGTGAAAAAGCATCAAAACACAATGTAAAATATGACAACCAATATGAGAAGAAGAGATGATCAAGTCAAAAGGAGCTTTGATAGTAGCCAACTGAGTTAAGTATGACAAATCCAAGTATCACTATTGCAAGGAATGGAGTAAGAGCTAAATAAAGATACAACGACAATAAAAAATGATGGAGCTAACTTGTTAAGGGCCTATTCTTCAAAACCCTTATTAAACGCTTGTCATAGTTTAAGATATGCAATAAATGTTTGACAATGGAATTAACCTTTTGAGGATGACAGTGATTAAATTGAGGTCTCCTTTTACCATGAAAAGACTGAATATTCTTTCTTTGGCCTATCATTATGATTTTTAAGTTTCCTCACTTGAGTTAAATATAATAGTCAAGTGTTTATACCAAAGATGATAGAGAAAATAATCATGAAAAGGAGAATATGATGGTGATCAATGACAAGTCAGTGGCACATTTGACAATCGAAAGAGTAGAGGAATGCATAGTGAACATCATGGTACAACTTATGATATAAATTAAGCCACATGGTTGATGTGCTTTGAATCCTTGCATCTAAAGGAAATTTTCTTAACATAAATACTGCTAGGGAATTTCAATGTTGCCATTGTAGTTGGCATTAAAGCTGGTACCTGCAACATTGAAAATTATCCTTATATAAGAATTCCCTCCATCTTGTTGATTGGCTTGTAACACTCTTGATGGTGGTTGTATGAAATCTAATTATGATTCCTCTTCTACATTAGATGGTTTGTATCCTTGATCTGACCCTTCTGAATTATTAGAATCAAAATCACTAGCTTCCATATTCAAAAATTCCCAACCAACATCTTCAATAAATTTATCTAGATCATTAGTAATAGTCTTACAAATTGGTTGCCAATTCAAGTTCATTATACTTTCATAATACTTTATATCCATGGAGTTCATCCATTCCTTGATGTCATCAAGTGAAGATTGAGGAATGGCGTACATATGGAGTACATCTCGCTTGAATTATTTGAAAACAATAGCCATATCAAATCCCTTTTTCCCAAGTCCTACTCTCTCAAGGTTAACAATCTCAATCTCAGTAATAGTGATTACTAAGAAAGGTAATTCCACCAACTCTACCAAAAAATTTACCATAGGAACAATAAAAGCAAAGGATTTGAAAGGAACTCCATGAAAACCAAGCTCTCTAAATGCTATATAAAATTCTAGTTCAAAATATTTTAGATGAGGTTGCTCCCATAGCTCTCTTACTCGCTTGACAAATCCTTGAAACTATGTATTGATTTTATTTTTCCTATTCCTCTCTTATTGTTCTTCCTTAATTTCATCAAGATCATACATTGACCTTCTTGCCCCTCCTAAAGTTTGGACCACATCCATTACCTCCACATAAAACTGGACATCCTTGGTCTTCATGGTTCCCACGCCATGATATGGTTATGCAAATGAAAATGAAGAAAAGTAATCATCTCCTTATCCATTGGCTGGAAGAATGCATGCTTAATGTTTTGATACATGATATCAGCTCTCTCTTCTACTCTCATGGTTGAATATCAAAATCCAGTATGGTGGGCCTCCAGAGTTCTAGTCATCTTTCTTCCTCTTCCACCAAATGTTGTCCTGGTCCACATGTTTGCTAGCCTAATTGGCTTTGTTTTTGAAAGCTGAAGTTTCTCCTGAGTCACTAGTGTAGCTCTCTCTACCTTTTCAAGTTCTCTTTCATTGCTATAGATTGTCTTTGGGATTTAGTCATTTGTACCACATGGTTGATGTGCTTTGAATCCTTGCATCTAAGGGGTTTAAAACCTTAGGGGCCTTATATGAGAAAAAGAAGTAATGTTTTTCTTTTCTTTTTATGTGAGGACCTAGTAGTGAGATAAAAGAGGGTATAGAAAAATGAAAAAAGAAGACATAAAAATTCATGGACCATACTATATCACCTACATGCTAGCTAACAAGGACATGAATGTAGTAGATTTAGGTATGATAGGGGTATTGCAAGGTATATTTGAGGAATATATAAGAATGAAGAAGAATTCAATGGATCAAATTAGTGTCAAATTTTTTCCTAAAAGATCTCCCACACCCTATTAGGGAATTTAATCATTTCTAAGCATTTTCCACGTCCTATGGGAAAGTTTGAGGAGGCTCCAATAGTTGAGAGTTTAATGAGTACTTATAACTTCTTTCCATGCAATCATGATTAGATAGAGAACATATAGGGAAACTTGACGAGCTATGCAACAAATGAAGAGAATATAGGTTATTTTGACCTAGTCTTAAGCATCTCCAAGCATCTAGGAGATATTGAAGGAGTCAAGTGGCTGATAGATAGGGTCGGGGATAGAAGTTTTATTTTTGGTTACATTGACATCATGTGTAGGACATCCATAGTCTTATTCTTGGTTATGTTGACATCACAAAAAATTATATAGGATGGAGTAGAATGTAGCTCTACCTTTGTCAATTCCATGTTAAATTTTTATTATATATAGCTTGCTAGTGTAGGAATTCTAAGACAAACAATCATAGTAGGACGATTCTTAAAAGCTTGAATAATAACCTAGTGAACCCATATACTCTTATGACTATATATACACAAATCTAGATTAAACTTAAAATTCATTAGTTAAGTTCTCTTTATTTTATATTACCTCTGTGAATGTTTGAGTAAATCTACTCGCACTCGAAGGTGTTCCCTTGAATCCTTCGATAGTACCCTGTTCAACATCCAAAATAACATATTCAAATACCATTCGTAAAACAGTGCTATTAACACATGTGTACTAAATTTAGAATTCTTTACTAACTTTACATACCCCACTGATAGGTGTACTGCAAAAATAAATAGGCTGATGACTAGTATATCCAGGCTCAACGCTATGACCCTACAATTTTATTAAAATAATAAAACTAAATTAGTTAATCTTGCATTTCACAATTGAAATTTAATAAACTAAATTCAATGAACATGTTGAATTTTACCTGACTGTCAATACCATATGCATCATGTAGAATGTCAGCCGCCCTCTCCATCCCCGTAGATGCATACGGATCAGACTGCATAGAAGGATATGGATCCTGCATAGCACCCTCTTGAGGGCCGGTAGGGTCATATGAACAAGTGGCTCTGCAAGATCGACACACATGGCCTCGAAGGACACCACCTAAAGACTCCCCTGAATTGCGCTTTACAATGGGGCTAGTGTGGTGGATGACACTTTGAGTCAAGGATGTGATCGCCTGCAAAGTCTCTACATCAGCACTCTCCTTTACAACTGCAGACATCACAATCTGCTTAGGAGGGTGCCTAGCGAGATGTCATCTCCCCTATCGTGTAGGATCCGGCTGTGCACTGGGCCTATCCTGTGCTGACCCCCCACCTCTCCCCTGAAACTCCCTCATATCAAAATAATTCTAGACTTGGTTCAACACAAACTCACAGTATAATTTCCTAAGAAAATATTGGGGGACTTCACAGTTATTGCATGGTGGGTAATCAAAGACCATATACCATCTGTCATAAAAATGGTTTCTAATCTCTTGGTGGTGGCACCAATGAATAGGAAACCTCTTTGCATTGAGGGTGAGATTTTGATTTGTTTTAGGGTCAGTGAATAGAGAGCACAAATCGCCTTTAGTAATCTTTAAATCTTTTACTTGTTTATATGATAATTTGTATGCATAATATGCCCTCGATGTTTCCCTCCTATTTTTCTATCTAGATATTTGTTGGGTAATTGCATCTACATTTTTTAACAAATCCTTCAATGAATCTGCTAGATGTATTCTTTCTGTGGTTGAAGAATTTTGATCACTCAACCTACTAATAAGATCCTCAACTTCTTTTCTATTGTTTTCAATTTCACTCCTCAAATTTTCTTGAGTGCCAGGAGGGTATTGAGAGAATGGTGGGGGAGGTTGATTTTGTTGAGGATTTTCCTCCTCTTGTTGAGGATTTCCTACAAATTAAAAAAAATCATTCATTTCTAAACTAAAACAAACAAAATCAATTTAAAACAAAAAAATTCATAACAAATACCAAATAAAACTTACCTCTTGCATCTCTTCGTCATCGTGGCACCATATTTGTGAGGAAAATCCAACTGAAGTTGATGAAATGTGAAGAAATCACCTCCCCAACAACGCGAGCGCGTAATGCAGGGTTTTTGGCCACGGGCAGAGATGAAAACCAGTAAAAAGCAAATGACAAATGATATTTCGATTCACTTTTTTTTTCGCTTTTAAAAAGCCATAATGCGTTCGCGTTATAACGCGAACGCGTTATGTCGCATTTTTCACTTTTTTGGCCACAAAAGTGCGACCATCTTGGTGCACTTACCCTTTACTATTTATAATTTTCAACTTTTGCACCTAATTAGCCTTTTAAATTTTAGGTAGTTTTTACCCTTTATTTAACCTTTTATTATTCCATTCACCCCTTTTCTTTTGTGGGCTATCGTTTGCACCCCGTTTATCCATTTTCTTTCGTTCAAAAGCCATTCTTCATGGTTTTTTGCACTCTACCACGTGGTACCCTCCATTTCTCCATATCAAGAAGTCACTTGAGGCCCCTTTTTCTTCCCCATCCACCCTCTCGAGGGGGCATACCCTGCCACCTTCCTCCATCCATTCCATTCCAATATTCTCCTTTATTTCTCATGATTAAACAACCTACACAACTTTTCTTGCACTTGGTTGTCCTTGCAATATTCTCTCTTTCTTCCCTGTGACACTGGGGCATCATCTAACATTCTTTTCCTCCATCGAGTCCTCTATATTATATTTTTCTTCAAAAAACTATTATTCTAACAACATTTTGAAGAGGGGAAAAATGTAGACACCTAAATTTGACCACCCCCAGATGGTCAAATTCACCCCTTTTATTCCTCTATCATGTATCCTTCATCTGCATTAATTAAATAATTTATTTTTTGATTAATATTATGCTACATCCTAATGTCCCTAAGGTATTTAATAAATCAATTATATACCTTACTCCCCTTTCCACTCTAAATTAAATAAATACCCTAATTTATTTGTCACTTTAGCCTTTTTGAATTAAAACAATTTTTAATTCATCCCTTTCTCTCTCTAAATGTCACATCCTCCATAATCCTTTCTAATCTAGATTAATTTCATTAATTTGTGATTAGGATGTGCACAACCTTAATCATAATTAGGGTCACATTCTCCATAATATCCCACTTGTCCTTAATCTATCATTAACCTACCTAATACCATGTTTGCATAACCTTAACACTAAATTAGGTCAACCTAATCTCCATGCCATTTATGGAATGTGTCCTAAGTCAACTACATTAAAGGCTTTCTCATTTTAGAGAAGGCAACGCCTTCCCTATGTGAATTTTCAATTCATATTCATTTCTTCAATGCATTTCTAGGAATTTAAAATTCCTTCTCCCATCCCCATGTGGATATTTGAGGAATTTTTAATTCCTCATATTTCCTTTCACCCACATGTGGACAAAGACCTCATTTATGAGATCTTGTCCAAATCCCAAGGTACTATGTAGTACCTCTATGTCATGTCCACATCATCTCCTTTTGCCATCTCACCTGCCCCATGTCAAGATGTGAGGGCTTGTGAGTTCCCAACTCACCCTAGCCCTTGATCTTGTCCATCTTGGCTCAATCTTGGCCCTTCATTTTTTAGAGACATTTCCCCTAAAAATGGTGGAATTTTCCCTCATTTGGATCCATCCACTTTAGCATTCAAGCAACATGTTACCATATTTTGGCTTCCAGCTTAAATCGGGTAACTTAGTGTTTATTCTTTTGTGTTTTCATTTAAACATTAAAAGATACATCATATTCTGCTAAGTTCATTAATGTGCATAAAAGACATTGTCAAAAATAGATTGCATTTATTCCATTTTTGCAATTACAAACAAATAAGAAAGAGAACCAATATGTATTGCAAATGTGATCTTTATTGATAATCATGAGCATATAAATGTCCCTCACAATCCAAGGGACTAGTTATCCTAATGCTTATAAAGAAGAGATTATACACATATATATAATAGAAAATAAATTGCATATAAAATGAAGAGGGACCCGTCATTTCCTAGTGGAATGATGAATCCCATTGGTTTGTCCTTGCATCATCTCGATCCTTCCAAATACTCTGCTTCTATTTGACGCCCTCCTCGTTGCTCCTAGGTTTTTTGCATTGGACAGAAATAGTATTGTTAGAGAATTGAAAGGTACCTAATCAAAATTATATGTAAAAAATCCATAAAAGTGTAATCTAATGTCTACAAGCATTAAAATAGCACCATACCAAAAGTCTCCCTAAAAATAGGAAAGGAGTGATCAAACATACCTATGATATGCTTTATTTATCTAACTGTTTGTTCCTTTGTGCAGATTTAGGACAGGTCTTCTTACTGTTCTGATTCAGCTAATTACAACATGTGGGGTGAAATGTGGCTCCCATGATTGTAGAGCTCATCAAGTTTTTCTCTAATATTTTAAGAGGGATAGGAAAATGAGAAACTTGATCAAATCAATGATAAACATGCTATTGATGCATTAAATCAATATGGAATCACACCAGTTGATCAACTTTAATTATCAGATTCAAACATACAACACATAATGTGAACTATCAGGAAATTCATACTTCATCTTTTCACAATGAATAAATCAATATGTTTCCATCATGTCAAAAGGAAGGTACATTTTGCTAGACATGTCTTTGAATCATCTTAAGTGGATCCTAGATCCATTTTATTAAAAGAAGTAAATGGTTTTAGTGATGTTTCAAGTTCAATTATGCATCTATTAAAATAATGAAGAAGACATCAAGTCATGCCTAGCACCATCATGAGTCATATGGGGCAGCAAGAAGGAACAAATATAATCATACATTGTTGCATGAAAGGTACTTTCCAACTCATCTCACCTCAATCCTATTGGACAGCCACACATCACCTAGGATGGTGAGCTTTCAGGTCACCAACATAAGTGACATATTTTTTCCTAGTATGATTAAAGCAAAAGGAATGGTAGAGTACTGATATTCAATGAGCAATCATGAAGCAACACAAGGTGACACTCTTTTGAAGCCAAGGTCATAGTGCAAGTGAATATGATAGAAACTTTTATGAGTCTACAAGGGGTAGTCCTAAGATGTTAAATAGGACAGCAACAATACATGTTGATCTCATAAAGTAGGACAACAAAAATGAATATAATCATGATCTCATGCATGTGGACAACGACCATGAATGCATGCTATAGGATAGTTCACCAAGAATGCATACTACATGATAGCAAGGAAGACCTTTCTTGGACAAAGAAGAACTATCAAGCATTGTACAAGCACAATTAGTAGGCCATGAGAAAACAAGGGGCATGCCATCACACTCATGAAGCAACCATTTACATAAAAATACAGTCATGAGGGGCAACCACATGTCAAGGAATGGAGGATTTGAAGTACATATGGCAGTTTGACATGCCTAATGGAAAAAGGAGTGAGCTTTAAGATGACTCTCATGAGGTAGCAATGAAAGGATAGCTAAAAAGGAGATAGTGCTAAATAATAGAGTGCATTCATATGATAACCACGAGCAGTGAACATGGTGATCAATTGGTATTTAAAACATGCATATCTATAATATGCTACTATAGCACTAGTATTGAATCATGATAGTAAAATATGATGATTTCCATTAATAAAGAAGTCATTACTAGGAATAGGGGTTGGATTACAAAGGAAAGAAGTCATTGATAGTGACCAATGACACTATTATGGTTCAATATAAAATCAGTAATGCGACATATTATAGCAGCAATATCCATGAAGAAATGAACTGGATAGATGATAAGAACACTATTATTTAAGCTAAGATAGCATTCGATGGAGATAACCATGTCACATGATAATGATCAAATCAAATGGTAAATGCTATCATCAATCTGTTCAAAGGAGAATCTTTATCACAATGAAAACTTCATCAAGAATAGTGAAAGCATTTTTCAAGAAAAAAATATATCAACACGAGCAATTGAAAATATGGAAATGGTTGTTTTAACATTATTACTAGTGATAAGAAACCATATCCTCCCACATCAGTGCTTGTGTTTCAAAATACAGATCTATGTAAATGGTCTAAAAAGCAATGTGTCATGGAGGCATTACAATGGAACAAGAAGCAACAATATTCTCTTGTTATTCATGAAATTAGAAGAAGACATTGCTACAACTATGAAACCATGAGCCAATCATAAAAATGAGGAGTAGTCTAGAGGGCAACCAATATCAAGACCATAATTGTAAGAGTTTGGTAGACAAAGGTAAATGTCTTTGATAATGCTAGTTAGAATACACAATGCTTTGAATGTTAATTGAATTGATAGTCAAGGATTGTGAAAATAGTGTTTATATTCTATTCTATATAAAGAATCATGGTATAAGGAACAAGTGAGTCAAGAATACTGAGCAAGCATAACCAGATAGCCATACTTCACAGAGATCTCAATCCTAAGGAGTGGCCAAGAATAGGAATGTGGTTTTCATACAAGATACCATTTTACCCAGCTTTCATAATCATGGTGTCAACGACCATTACTATCACCATCACCAAAAGGACTATCAAGAAGGAGCAATAGACAATCATTTTTAAGTTAGAATTGCAACAGACAAGACATGACAAGGCATCTCTTTATCCAGACTTAGTTTTTACAGTCATCACCAGGGGAAATTTTATTTTGTCATGGTCTTTATAGCATTTCACTTTTTTTCATGAAGTTTCGATTGTGTTTAAAGATCTGAGGGATTTTACCTCCTACAATAGCTAACATATTTTCATGAAATTCTAATACATGATAACCATCATCAGAAGCCACCATAAGCTACAACACTTCATGGTATAGAGTGAATTCAAGTAAAGGATAGCCTGTTCATCATAAAATGATAAAATCATTTAATTCTAACTTTAGGATTATCAATTCTTCATGATAAATATGACTATTATGGTGCACATCCCATAAGGAGCATCCTATAGATGGAGATGTCTCCTTTGGGGTTTCATTGCAGTGGCAGTAGGGTTTAATGAAGAACACTTAGAGCATTCAAAGTATAAGGGATAAAATAGTAGCTTTTACCTTATTTTTCCCCTATGAGCATGAGCCATGAAAAGTGACATTGTGGAGACCTCGAGTTATAGAAAAAAGGGAAAAGGAGCTAGGGTTTTATGATAAACTATGATGTCTTGTTGATTTGTAAAACCCAAAACAATAAATGAAAGCATTTAGCTCAAAACGTGCCAAAAGAACAAAGCCTTTGAGGTTCTTTGTAGAATAAGAATTTATAGTTAAAGAAGGCCATGTAGAGGCCAAGACAAGAGATGTGAAATATGCATAGGGTATGTGCAAGATCATCATGGGAAAAATGGGCCCTTAAGTGGCACAAAATTCAAAAAAATCAGAGTTAGGAAAATTGACATAAAAATTTGAATAAGTTATCTATATTATTTCAAAAATATGTAAGAATAGAATTTGTAGCAAATTGAATGTAGTTTCTAAACTACTAGGTTTTTAAAAAAAAAGAAAAATCTATTTGGTGAAAATTTGAAATTTCAATGCAGTAGTACTTAAATTTCAGGGGAAAAATAAGGACGTGTCTATCTAACCACCCTAACCACAATTAAATGATAATATTTTTTTATAAGATTTTATATATAAGTAGAGGACTCATGTACCGATGAGATACATATTTTTTTGTAAATTTTTTTCAAGTAAATAATTAATTATGAATTTCTTATTACAACTTTTAAAAAATATAAAAACGTGTATGTCTAACCACCTTAACTTGGTCAAAACTTCATGAAATTCAATTTTTTTTGTTATCCTATAGTATGTGAAGCATAGAATGTGACACATGTTTTGAATTAAAAATATGTGACACTATTTTAAAGCTATATATGTTTCTCAATCAGCCTATCAATCAGGACTTTAGTTGTAATTCAAATAGAAAATGAATAATAATTATTTATTAAATTCAAAGTAAAGCATAATTTATATTTGTGGAAATCTGGGAATCTCTTTCAAAAACCCTTTTCATTTCATAAAATTTGGGTTTAAAAATAGTTGTCAGCCACATACCCTACACATACCCATCATATCGCCACTTTTTGGCCCATCATGATCCTACACATACCCCATAGTTCCTTCACATTCAATGCAAATTATTGATTAGGATAGCCATGTTCTTTTTGTTTCAAAGATGCCAAGCATCATGAAATACCCAGTTATAGAAGGTACCATGGAGTTTTTTCAAAAAAGCACAAAAATGCAAAAAACCTAGTTCACATTCTTGGTCGTAGCCTAAAGATTTTCTTCTCTTCACAAAGTATTGTTTTCTTCACAAAATCAAAAGGAAACAATCTGGGTGTGTTTGAAAATGCAAATACATAGATAAATGATAGATATTTAATGGAAATCAGGCTACAAGAAATACATTTCAAAAACAAGTTCATTTTTATGGCTGTGGCATAAGAGAGTAAGTTTCTTCACAAATTCATAAAAAAACTTGAAGGTTTTTTTATTTAAACATTCAAATGTAGAGAGAAGAGATGAGTGTTCTTCATTTTGACAATGGAGGCTTGAGATGAGCTCTATTTACTAAAAAATTAGAAGATAGAGGTCGAAAGAAAGCTCACCTGAATAGGTCTACTATTTTTATTGAATTATGCAAGCATTTGGTCATATATAAAGCCTCCATTCGAGCTTCAAAAAGTCACTCGTGGCGGCTGAAGCAAATGAGTAACCACATAGGAAGATAAAAGCAACAAAAAATTATCAAAAAAATACTTTTAGCCACGACCTTTACTCATGAAATAGCTTTCAAAACATAAAGAAAAATCCAAATTTTGTCAAAAGAATCAATTATCTCTATGTTTACAGCTGAAACCACAAAAACCAATCAGAAATCTACCAAAAAGAATCATCTTCCAGTGCATTCAAGAAAGCCTCATGGCAGCAGAAGGTCGACTTCTAGAAGGCTCGATGCAAAATGATGTGTAATTTTTTCCTTTTCCCATCTTTTGTTTAGGGTTGGAAACCTTATGGTGGAGGCCGATGGGATTTTTTTTCCCCTTTTAAAAAGAATTGAAACACATTTTAAAGTGTTATGAGGGCCGAATGGTGAGGTTATGACTTAGGCATTTTTCCCTTGAATTCATTTGAAACATGTGCCTTATTTTTAAAAATATACTAAGTCCTTCAAGTTTGAAACATGTAAGGACTTCAAAATGTTCCTTCCAAGGATGTTGGAATCCTTTTATGCCCACATAGGCCAAAATATGGGCCTTTTTTGTTTGCCTTTGAAAATCAGGAGAGTGTTGACCAAGTGATTAACTCTCAAGTGTAGAATTGGAAGTTAGAATTGATCAAATTCCTTGGAGGAGTTTGGCTTTTGCTTAATGCTTTTACAAGCATTTAAGTGTATCATTATTTTGCATCTTTTTTAATTGTAAAACATTATTCAAGTGATTTGTAAATCACTGTTATTTAATGTTATTTATTTGATGCAAATATTGATGTAATCCAAAAAGGTGGTGGGACCTCTTTTTGCATTCTTTTGAAATGTAAAGTAATTTGTTGAAGTGATGTATTATAAATCACTTAATTAGATTATTATTGTTTTGAATGCAAATTAGAGTCTTGTATTTTGTAAGGGCATTAAAAGTGTGGTTCAATACTTGTGTGAAGAAACATGATGACTGGAAGACATGAGGGATGTGTGAGAGGTTGTTTCACCATAGCAAAAAAGGAAAATAATGCCTAAAATAGTGCCAAATTTTAGTGTATTTCAGTCCACAAATTGGGCAAGCTGGCTAGCACTAAACTCGATGCAAACAAGAATGATCATCTCGGCGCCAACTTTTATGCTGAATTTTTCACTAGATGTAATGCTAGAATCAACACCAGAATTAACACTGAAAAATCATAGCACCCTCATTAGAGTCAAGAAATAGCATTGAAAATAGCACCTCTATTTACGCCTAAAATAGCACTGAGAAATAGCGTCAGAAATAGCACCTAAATTAGTGCCCAATTAGGCTTCTGGTTTTGCTTCTAGGTTTGCTTCTAGTTTTTCTTTCAGTTTTACTTCTAGTTTTGCTTCCAATTTTGCCTCTAGTTTTGCTTCCATGTTTGCCTCCAATTTTGCTTCCAGTTTTTCTTTCGGTTTTGCTTCTAGTTTTGCCTCCAATTTTTCTTCCCCTTTTGATTCTAGTTTTGCTTCCAAGTTTTCTTCCAATTGTGCTTCTAATTTTGCTTCCAATTTTGCTTCCATGTTTGCTTCTGATTTTGCTTTCAATTTTTCTTCCAAGATTGCTTCTAATTTTTCTTCCATTGTTGCTTCCTTTTTTCCTTCTAAAAATGCTTCTTGTTTTGCTTCCTTTTATTAATTTAATATTTTTTATTTCAATTTAATCAGTTAAATATATCGTGCCTCTTAAATAATTTCAATTTAATTAGTTAAATATACCATGCCTTTTAAATAACTCATATGATTATAAACTAAGTAATTTATTATTTAAATCATATGATTAAATAACAAGATAAGTACCCATGAAATTTTTGTATTGCTTGTAAAGATAAAAATTTACATCTATTGTTCAATGTCATTACCCACCAAAATTCCACATCAAACAAAAAAAACCATAGGCACCTTAATGTCCAAAGTAAAATATTAAATAAACCTCGTAAATGTTTACCAGTAAAATCTTTACAAAAAATAACCACCATTAACAGTATTCAGAGTTACACACTTTAATATAACAAAAGCAGAGGAAGAATTCAAAATTAGACATAGACAAACATAACCAATCTTAACGAGCTCCACCTGAACCCAATGAACACTTGGCTATCTCCTTCAGAGGCTTCTTCTTTCATCGCTTCCTTGACTTCTTCTTCTAGAGCTTCCTTTCTGATTATTTGATGAAGAGTTTGAGTGCTTTCCATCCCAAATGTGCTTCCTCACAACAATGAGCTTTGTATTTTCCTTCAGGCCAGTGAATAAAGGGTTTGATCCCCGGTCTCCCATAAAGCTCCTCAATTTCATCATCTACTAGTCCTTCAGAATAATCTAAACCTACACCTGGAACAGCCCATTCAAGAATGGACTCCATGCCTACCAAAAAATCTTCATGCACAATTTTTTGCATCACCATCCTCACCATGTCCACTGGTTCACCTAAATCCAAGCCCCACACCACAATTAAGGAGTAAACATCCATGTTGGTTTGGTATCTATGTTTCAAAGAGCCAAAATCCCTACCAAAAATCATTTTTGCACACTGCACTAGCCACTCATCATCAACAAGGAAAAGGCCCTCCAGTCATTTTCAAGATGCCTCTCCATAAAACGGGCCCAAAGATCTTCATGACCGAAAGGTGAAATTGGCTTCCATTTCTCTTGACAACCAGCACCGTCACCACCAAATTTTGTTGCAGAGTTTTCTCAACCCTTTCCAAATGCAATTAACACATCTTAATCGAGGGCTTGCATTTAACACCATCTTGGATTTCCTGCCACCCCTTCCTTTGCTTCTCATGTCAAACCTACTTCACTCACTTCACCACCTTGTTCATTTAAGGCATTGTCTGCTAACTTAACACCTCTAAAATCCTCCAACCTAAATTCCCCTGTTTCACTAAAATTTAAATCCCATTTAGATAAGACATTTGCTTCCACATTACCACCTCTTTTATGTGGCTCACCGCAAAACTTTCAATTATGCTCTGGAGGTGCCAAGCATTAATTTTACCTTTCATCACAACCTGAACTATTATTGTAACATGATCATCATCTATAATTAAAACAAGTGAATCAAATATCTGTAATTTAATTGAATTTGACAACATCCATCCTGAGTAGTAAATTAAAATCATCATACATAATAAATATCCATCAAAAAATCATTGACCCCTTTTAATATACATAAATTGACAAGTCAATACTGATAAGATCATCATCATATATAACTAAACTAATTGAATGTCAAATATGCCAGTACGTCAAAATCATGTCAAAATGATACATGTCCAACAGTCGACATAAGTGAAAATGATACATGTACAAATGATATAAATAAAATTGATAAATTATGTAACTCAAACTAATACAAGTCAAGATGATACATGTCCAAATAATATAGTGAAAATTTTAAAATGATACATGTTAATATGATACATCTCAATAATATAGTATTGTAGGCCATGAAAATGATACATATGATAGTAACTATGAAAAGAGTCATCATAACGATATATCCGCAATGATCCATGATGTAGTCTATATGATCATGAATGGGTATGTGTAGGATCATGATGGGCCAAAAAGTGGCAATATGATGGGAATGTGTAGGGTATGTGGCTGATGACTTTTTTTTTCCCAAAATTGATGAAATGAAAAGGGTTTTTTAAGGAGATTCTCAGTTTTCCACCAATATAATTATGCTTTACTTTGAATTTAATAAGTAATTATTATTCATTTTCTATTTGAATTATGACTAAAGTCCTGATTGGTAGGTTGATTGAAAAACATCTATAGCTTTCAAACAGTATCACATTTTTTTAATTTGAAACATGTGTCACATTCTATGCTTCACATACTATAGGATTGAAAAAGGAAAAAATGAATTTCATGAAGTTTTGACCAAGTTAAGGTGGTTAGCCACACAAGTTTTTATATTTTTTAAAAGTAATAAAAAATCATAATTAATTATTTACTTGGAAAAAAATTACAAAAAAATATGCATCACATCGGGACATGAGTCCTCTACTTATATCTAAGATCTTATAAAAAATATTATCATTTTATTGTGGTTAGGGTGGTCAGATAGACACCTACTTATTTTTTCCTTGAAATTCAAGTGCTACTGCATTGAAATTTCAATTTTTCACCAAATAGATTTCTTTTTTTTTAAATAATCCTAGTAATTTAGAAACTACATTCAATTTGCTACATATTTTATTCTTACATATTTTTGAAATAATATGGATAACATATTCAAATTTTTACGTCAAGTTTTCTAACTCTAATTTTTCTAAATGTTTTGCCACTTAAGGGCCTCTTTTTTCCATTATTATCCTACACATACCCGAATGTCACTAGTTACTATCACCAACTGTCTCATCATCATCATCACCATCATCATCTTCTTTGCCATCGTCATTGGCCTCGATGTCTTCCATATCTATGTCATCGTCATCCTCTACCATGTGATTTGTATAGGCAGAACCAATATTTTGTGGATCTATATCATGTTGAGGATCATCTTGATCTTCTGGAAGACCCGTGTTCTGCAAAAGAAAAACATTTAGAATGAAAAGTTATTATTTATTTCATGCAATAATTTATTTTTCTATTATATATCTAATATTACAATATATGAAACGAAACCATAATGATATTACATCATATCAAAGTGCACATACCATAATAAAATTTCAAATTCCCTAGCTAATACTGGAGATTGATATTGTTAACCTTAAGAGAGTATAACTTGGGAAAAAGGAATTTGATATGGCTATTATTTTCAAAGACTTCAAGCAAGATGTACTCCACATTGACACTATTCCTCAATCTTCACTTGATGGCACCAAGGAATGGCTGAACTCCATGGATATAAAGTATTATGAAAGCAGAATGAACTTGAACTAGCAGCCAATTTTTAAGAGTATTACTAATGATCCAGATAAATATTTTGAAGATGGTGGTTGGGAATTTTTGAATATGGAAGCTAGTGATTTTGATTCTAATAATTCAGAAGAGTTAGATCAAGGTTATGAACCTTATGATGTAGAAGAGGAATCAGAATCAGATTTCATGTAGCCACCATCAAGAGTGTTACTAGCCAACAAGACGGAGGAAATTCTTATATAAGGATAATTTTCAATGTTGTAGGTACTAGCTTTAATGCCAACTACAATGGCAACATTGAAATTCCCTAGTAGTATTTATGTTAAGGAAATTTCCTTTAGATGCACGGATTCAAAGCACATCAACCATGTGGTACAAATGATTAAATCCCATAGATGATTTGTAGCAATGAAAGATTCTGAAAAGGCAAAGAGAGCTACATTGGTGACTCAAGAGAAACTTTAGCTTTCAAAAACAAAGACAATTAGGCTAGCAGATGTGTGGATTAGGCCAGCATTTGGTGGAAGAGGAAGAAAGATGAGTGGAACTCTGGAGGCCCACCATACTGGATTTCAGTATTCAACCATGAGACCAGAAGAGAGAGTTGATATCATGTATCAAAACATTAAGCATGCATTCTTCTAGCCAACGGAGAAGGAGATGATTACTTTGCTTCATTTTCATTTGCATAACCATATCATAGCATGGGAACCAAGAAGACCAAGGATGTCCAGTTTTATGTGGAGCTAATGGATGTGGTCCAAACTTTAGGAGGGGCAAGAAGGTCAATGTATGATCCTGATGAAATTGAGGAAGAACATCAAGAGAGGGACAGGAAAAATAAAACCAATACAAAGTTTCAAGGATTTGTCAAAGAGAGTAAGAGAGCTTATATGGGAGTAGCCTCATCTAAAATATTTTGAACTAGAGTTTGATATACCATTTAGAGAGCTTGATTTTCATGGAGTTCCTTTGAAATCCTCTTCTTTTATTGTTCCTACAGTAAATTTTTTGGTAGAGTTGGTGGAATTACCTTTCTTAGTAATTGTTATTAGTGAGATTGAGATTGTTAACCTTGAGAGAGTAGGACTTGGGAAAAAGTCATTTGATATGGCTATTTTTTTCAAAGACTTCAAGCAGGATGTACTTCACATTACACCATTCCTCAATCTTCACTTGATGGCATCAAGGGATGGTTGAACTCCATGAATATAAAGTATTACAAAAGCATAATGAACTTGAATTGGCAGCCAATCTTGAAGAGTATTACTAATGATCCAGATAAATTTATTGAAGATATTGGTTGGGAATTTTTGAATATGAAAGCTAGTGATTTTGATTCAAATAATTCAAAAGAGCTAGATCAAGGATACGAACCCTTTGATGTAGAAGAGGAATCAGAATCAGATTTCATGTAGTCACCATCAAGAGTGTTACAAGCCAATTAACAAGATGGAGGGAATTCTTATATAAGGATAATTTTCAATGTTGTAGGTACCGAATTTAATGCCAAATACAATGGAAACAATGAAATTCCCTAGTAGTATTTATGTTAAGGAAAATTCCTTTAGATGCAAGGATTCAAAGCACATCAACCATGTGGTACATGTGATTAAATCCCAGATACGATATGAAGCATTGAAAGAGTCTAAAAAGGAAGAGAGAGCTACATTGGTGACTTAGGAGAAACTTCAAATTTCAAAAACAAAGCCAATTAGGCTAGCAGATGTGTGGATCAGGCCAACATTTAGTGGAAGAGGAAGAAAGATGAGTAGAACTCTAGAGGCCCACCATACTAGATTTTGGTATTCAACCATGAGAGTACAAGAGAGAGTTGATATAATGTATCAAAACATTAAGCATGCATTCTTCTAGCCAGTGGAGAAGGAGATGATTACTTTGCTTCATTTTCATTTTCATAACCATATCATGTCGTGGGAACCAAGAAGACCAAGGATGTCCAGTTTTATGTGGAGGTAATGGATGTGGTCCAAAATTTAGGAGGGGTGAGAAGGTCAATGTATGATCCTGATGAAATTGAGGAAGAATAGCAAGAGAGGGACAAGAAAAATAAAATCAATACAAAGTTTCAAGGATTTGTCAAAGCAAGTAAGAGAGCTTATATGGGAGTTGCCTCATCTAAAATATTTTGAACTAGAATTTGATATACCATTTAGAGAGCTTGGTTTTCATGAGGCTCCTTTCAAAGGCTCTGCTTTTATTGTTCCTATGGTAAACTATTTGGTAGAGTTGGTGGAATTACCTTTCTTAGTAATTGCTATTAGTGAGATTGTGATTGTTAACCTTGAGAGAGTAGAACTTGGAAAAAGGCATTTGATATGGCTATTGTTTTCAAAAACTTCAAGTGGGATGTACTCCGCATTATGACATTCCTCAATCTTTTCTTGATGGCATCAAGGGATGGCTAAACTCCATGGATATAAAGTATTATGAAAGTAGAATGAACTTGAACTGGCAGCCAATTTTGAAGAGTATTACTGATGATCCAGATAAATTTATTGAAGATGTTGGTTGGGAACTTTTGAATATGGAAGCTAGTGATTTTGATTATGATAATTCAGAAGAGTCAGATCGAGGATACGAACCCTCTGATGTAGAAGAGGAATAAGAATAAGATTTCATGTACCACCATCAAGAGTGTTATAATCCAATTAACAATATGGAAGGAATTCTTATATAAGGATAGTTTTCAATGTTGTAGGTATCTACTTTAATGCCAACTACAATGCCAACATTGAAATTCCCTAGCAGTATTTATGTTAAGGAAATTTCCTTTAGATGCAAGGATTCAAAGCACATCAACCATGTGGTATAGATGATTAAATCCTAGAGATGATCATCTGTAGTAATGAAAGAGTCTAAAAAGGTAGAGAGAGCTACATTGGTGACTTAGGAGAAAATTCATCTTTCAAAAACAAAGCCAATTAGGCTAGCAGATGTGTGGATTAGGCAAGCATTTGGTGGAAGAGGAAGAAAGATGAGTGGAAATTTGGAGGCCCACCATACTGGATTTTAGTATTCAACCATGAGAGTAGAAGAGAGAGCTGATATCATGTATCAAAACATTAAGCATGCATTCTTCCAGCCAGTGAAGAAGGAGATGATTACTTTGTTTCATTTTCATTTGCATAACCATATCATGGCATGGGAACCCAGAAGACCAAAGATCCCAGTTTTATGTGGAGGTAATGGATGTGGTCCAAACTTTAGGAAGGGCAAGAAGGTCAATGTATGATCCTGATGAAATTGAGGAAGAACACCAAGAGAAGGATAGGAAAAATAAAATCAATACAGAGTTTCAAGGATTTGTCAAAGCTAGTAAGAGAGCTTATATGGGAGCAACCTCATCTAAAATATTTCAAACTAGAGTTTGATATACCATTTAGAGAGCTTGGTTTTCATGGAGTTCCTTTCAAAGCCTCTAATTTTATTGTTCCTACAGTAAACTGTTTGGTAGATTTGGTGGAATTACCTTTCTTAGTAATCTCTATTAGTGAGATTGAGATTGTTAACCTTGAGAGAGTAGGACTTGGGCAAAATGCATTTGATATGGCCATTATTTTCAAAGACTTCAAGTGGGATGTACTCCGCATTGATGTCATTCCTCAATCTACCCTTGATATGGCTGAAATCCATGGATATAAAGTATTATGAAAGTATAATGAACTTGAACTGGCGGCCAATTTTGAAGAGTATTAAATTGATGATCTAGATAAATTTATTGAAGATGTTGGTTGGGAATTTTTGAATATGGAATCTATTGATTCTGATTTTTATAATTCAAAAGAGTCAGATCAAGGATATGAACCCTCTGACATAGAAGAGGAATCAGAATCAGATGAGGAAGGTTCAGAATATGAATCTCTTATGGAGTTAAAGGAGGATGAAGAAGAAGAAGATTCTAAAGAGGGGGAAGGTAAAACATTGGATGAATTAGAAGTCGAAGCTAGAAATGCATATAAGGAAAAATGAGATGAGTCTCATAGTGAAGAGGAAAGGTGGCAATGAAAGGTAAAAGCTACAAGGAAGTTTCAGGAAATTGATATTAGAGATTCAAGAGGAATTCCTTCCAAGAGGCATAAAGTTAGATGAATTGAGTTCATTTACATCCTTCTACTATTTATTCATGCACATAAATGGCTATCTTGTCATCATAAGATTTGAGCACTATTTACTCATCCTATGCATCAATAAACAACTCAACACAAGAGATGCAAATTGACATATTATTACAACAATATCTAGCTAAGTTATTGAAACTCAACTATTGATACCTTGTTCTCCATCCAGATTACAAAATTGTTCCACTTTTTGTTTTGTAACATATTATTTTCAAATTTCTTTGGATGGCAGCCATATTTCTCCTCCTATCAAAACATGGCACATGGACTAGTTAAACTAATTAATATGCAATCATTTACTTTTTCCAACGAAATTAAAAAAAAAATCATTTAACATATTAAATATAATTACAAATTTATAGATCAAGACCTATAAACCTTTCTGGCCACTGTGATGTGTGGCATGAAGTTTCTCAAGCCTAGCCTTGGAGGCCTTGTCCTAAAACATATACTAATTCAATTAACTATGCACAAATAAAATTTAAATATTGTTTAATAAATTTGATATAATCTTATGATAAAATTCAAATACCTACGTACTCTCCTTACTAGACTTCCTCCATGCATCGAACTTCTCATATGCTTTTACAAGCTCTCTCCATACTTTCACACTTACATCCATTGGTCTTTTTTTCTGCCTTAGCTCAGGAGGGATTTTTTTCATCTTCTTTGTTTGGTTGCACTGAAATATCTTGTAGTTTTGAGACATTCATAGCTTTATCTTCTTTACAGACCAACCTGTGCCAAAATCAATCTCCATGTCATGGATAACTACTTTTTTCAAGTGCATGGGTATCTTTGAGAATGGAAAATGTAGATGGTCTTTGAACCGTTGAAGGCATGATTCCTTCAACCTATTCACAAACATTTTCCCAGCATTCATCATTCAGACTTCCCCTGAATCCACTTCATATTCTATCTTTGTATTGTAGATACCAATGCAAGATTGATAACATGTCATGGTGAAACTCTGTTTCCTAGGAGTGGAAGTCTCTGCTCCTTGTTCCACATTCTTAGAGTTTACTGTCACTAATTTCTTCCTAGATATTTTGCTCGATCTAGGACTGGTTGGGGAATCAATTGATTCCCTTTGACACAATTGATTTGTTTGCAATGTTTGAGGAGCGTTAATAGAATATTTTTCTATTCATCTGACAAGTGTTGTCCAATCCACATTAACCAATTTGTTCATTGTGTCTACCCCCAATATGGAATCCAATTCCTCTTTATCTTTGTCAGTCTCATTTCCCTATATATATATAAATTATATTTCTTCTTTTAAATTTAGAAATAAAAAACTAAAATGTAAAATTCAAAGAAACAATGGAAACATTTACAAATCTATAAATTGACAATGAATTACTTCAATGTGGCTAGAGTTTGTTGTCAATGCTCGCTTCCCTCCATTGATTGACATTTTGAGGCAACCTAGGGAAAATTATGTTTGTCCAGTCTGTGGAGGAAAATGATGTACACACTATTAGGTATGAATTTTTTTGTCTAGTTTATGGTATGAAAGTTTTATTTTGGGGGAAAATATCTTCGGTGGGTTTGCTTAGTGTTGATAACCTAGGGAAAATATGTTCGCTCAGTTTTCTTAGTGTTGATAACCTTATCATGAAAACTCTTTCATAATGCAATATTTCACGATTTTTTCATGGCATTGGTGACTATGGCATTGCTGGGAAAAACCAAGTTGTTTCTGCATTTATTTTCAGTAGTTGCTCAGCAATGACCAACCCAATTCCCATATTTTCCAAGCAAATCACTATTTCCTTGATACCCAGGTTAGGGAAAGAATATGGAGGCATCCTCGCTTTGTGCTATAATATTTTGAGCCAAAGCTCAAATGGGTAGGGTAAAATATTTTGTTGGTTTCTCAAAGGTTTTACAATTTATAAGGATGGGACAATTTAGAGGTTTCATGGACTAGTTAAGCCATGAACCAGTAAACAATCACGAATTCAAATGCAATACAAAGAGCAGTAAACAATCACGAATTCAAGCAAGAAAAAAAAATTGTAACCTTACCTATGGTGTCGCAAACTAAATCGAACTTCTCATAAAAATTCAACTTAAAGGTTGACAATTTGCAAAAGTTATTTGAGGAGGAGATCACCAAGACAGATAGTTTTTTGGTCAAAATTCATAAAAGAAGGTCCAACATGGAAAAGAGTTTGGAGATTCCTTAGCTTTTTGGTTCTCTATCCCTTAGGCCACTTGGTCTCGTGGAAATCATTAAAATCCCTCATTCATTCATTCATTAGTTGCTGGTAGTGCCCTGCTCTCTTCCTTCACATGACGTTTTCCCCTTTTTTGTTGTATGATTTCTTCCTTCATGCGGGAAAGTTTTAAATTTTTTATTTTGATTCACTAGTCGCGCTTTAGTTGGTGTTAGTTAACGCCAACTCTAGCATTGACTTTTGGTCATTAATGTAATCTACTTGAGACGTATAAGGTGGCATCAAGTGCCCCTAATTTAACACCTATCATTGTTGTATAGTGACTATTTTAATTGTTGTGTATCACAAGACCTAGTATTGGAAATAATTCCAACTCCTGCCTTGTTTTTGTGAACACCATTGTCCCATGGCTTCTTCATCAGCTTGGTGTGATAAAGCGGTTTTTATGCAAGGTGCTTCATCCTTCTCGGTGGTAGTGCGGTGAAAGCTTCTGTGGCGGCACACGAGTCTTCCTTCTATTCCTAGCGGTGTTGTAGTGACTCCCGTAGTTTCGCAAGTATTCTACCATTGGCGTGTGGCAGTGTGGTGACCACCGCTATCCCATGGATCCTTCATTAGCTTGGTGTTGTAGAGAGGTTTTTACCATAGTCCCGCAAGTTGATTTTTCCTTCTTAGTGATAGTGCAATGAGAGCTTATGTCACAAAATTTTTATTCATAGAGGAATCCATGGAGAGAGGACATGGATGGCATAGAAATACTAAATCATTGAGAGGAAAGTAGGTGGAAATAGATGAGACAACAAAATCTACAGATACAATAGAGGTAAGAAGATAAAGCAACCTCAACCAAAGGAGGAAGGTGTTTATGAATTCACAAATGCTACAACGTAGAGGAGATAAATTCATTTTTTTGTCCATGAGGTATCTAAGCTCAAACTTATTGGTTGAAAATGCACAATAATAGTGATTAAATGTGATTCTATGATCAAGGGAAAATTTTGAAAATTAGGATAGCCAAAACATGATATCAATATGTCAAATATATGACTAAAGTGAGGTTTTGTTTTGGATAGCATATTCGTTGAAATGATATAATTGGTGTACTAAACATTACTTACTATGTTGTGTATTATAGGAGCAAGGTGAGGCCATGGCAACAGATCGTGTCATATCAAATGAGGACACAACGGATGAAGTGGGACATTAGGTACTCAAATTTGGACTTAACTTAGGAAAAACTAATCTGATGGAATTTTGTGATGCATCCATCTTTTTTCACAGTATTATTGAAATTTATGATGTATTATCCAATCTTGACATAAATTAATGCATGTTGATAATTTTAGATGGAGATTAGAGCAAATGCAGAGCCTAAGCATTTAACTAGCAAAAGAACAAGATATATATGTGGATGTGGACCTAAATTTGTTAAATCACATAGACAATAGTGGATGGAAGAGGATATGACAATGGATACTGCAAACACAACAAATGATTGCACTGAAGAAGAGGTAGGTTGGGACTAAAGTACATGGGATGAATACTTTGAGAAAATTGTTGTTTGTGGATGTTCTGTATGTCGTGGAAAGAAAAAATTCAAGTGAGTGATTGTAAAAAGACATTACATATATGATGAGCTTCCAATTGGTAGTATGCCTCCTATAATCGATTCAAATCCAATAGGAATTATGGTGGGGAATTTTCCAATTTGATATAAATAACATGTATACTTCGTTTAAACATTGTTTTATATTATTTAAATAACTATTTTTTTCTTAATGGATACTTGCAAGATAAAGCTCTTGGTTTAAAGTTTCCTAGATCACCAACTTCCAGCCTAGAGGGAAATGATCATTTATTAGATGGTACATCTAACAAAAATGTGTGCCAATATACCAACTCAAAAGATGAGGAATTGACGAAAACAAGTAATAGAACAAGAACCAGTGTGAAGATGCATAATTTGCTTCAAGATAAGGGGAAGGTGGACTACATACCCTATGAGAATGAATGTGATGGAGATGATGACTTGCCCCTGAGTTTGAGATCAATTTACAAAGAAAGATTTGATCATCAACTATATTGTGTTAGGCCTAGTGATCAATAACTACCAAGAGTGTACGAGGTGTTTCAATTTTGGGGATACGACTACATGATATGACCCTCCAATATTCATGGAGTGAATCTAGGCCTCTTTATTGTCCAAAATCTACATGTGGGATCCAAACATAGAAAAAATTCAGAACAAACCACTAGGAGATTAATGCCATATTAGGGTCCATCATATTACAGTGGTGAATGGAGAAGGCTAGCATAATACAAGCCTAGCATGTCAACATATGGTCTAAATTTGAATATGTATACACATCATCTCCAATTGGAAATTGGAAAATAAATGAATAGAGGTCATCTTATGTATATAGATGGACGTGCATACACACACAAAAATATTACAAAATTTATAAATTGTAGTAAGGGAAGGGACCCTAATGTAAGACCAAATTTTCAATTTGTTGAGGTTATAAATGATAAAGATGGAGATATGGAAAGAGAGGTTTATAGATTGATAATGGTTGAGGCTATTATGGACCTTACCATTAGGGTTGAGTTATTTATTTATTACCCCTTTTTAAAACATACTCATGCACAAAAGAAGAGGGAAGAACAAGGTCTCCCTCAGGATGTTCTTAAGGGCAAGAAACTAAATAATAATGAGTGTGGACTGATGTTTTATAAACTATGTTGTCAAAATTGTGTTTTATAGAAATTATTGCATAAAAAAAGGTAGTCTATAAAATAATGTTCCATTATTCAATTGATGTATATATGTTCATACAATGTATATAATGTCTAATATATGTATGTCGTTCATGTGCATGTATTTTTCTATGAAGATATTTTGGACCCGAAATGGATATTTGTCATACATTATGATCCAAGATTAAGGCATGTATTTGACGATGCATTAGTGGATACTGAGAAAAATAATGATGGCCAACAAAATGAGAGAGAGGGATTAGAGAAAATCAAAGAAATTGACATCCATGATGATGTTGAAGATGGTTATGTTTAGGAAAAAGAAGACAACAATCCAGAGTTAGATGATGACATGGAAGACAACAATATGGATGGTATAGAAAATGATGATCCAAATACATTTGGTAACAATATAGATGGTCTACAGTCATATTTCAATGATGATGAAGATGAAGCAAGTCAAGTTGAGGATGATAATATTAAATACTTGAAAGAATATATGAACATTGAAAATCATGCACTAGATGACATTATAGCAGACAATAATGTTAATGACGAAGACTTCTAATTTTTCAGAATTATTTGCAATCCATGTTTAAAAAAGGATGATACTTATGGCCTAAACTTTGAAATGCTTCAGTAATATTATGTTGTACTTGGACAATTGAAAACCTATTTTATTCTTCTAGCAAGCTTTTTTATTTTCCATTATAATTCTAGACCAAAAAACATTTGCGGGGATGGCCTTTTACACCAATCTTAATTTGTATGAAGTTCATGAACCTATTGTCAAGCAATAAATTCCTCTCATAGACATGAAATGTAAAGGTGTCATTTAAGAAAAGATAAGTAGTCTCTTTCTGAGGGTAATCCACATGCAAAAACTAAAAAGCACATAAAAAAACAATTGTACAGTAGAAAATCATATTCAATCAGTTATTTCTTATTTCACTTGCTCACTTATTTGAAAGACATAGGGTATTCACCATACATTTCCCTTGACAAAGAAAACATATGCTTTCATTTATTTTTACTGTATATCTTAGAAGTGAAATTGTTGTCACATAATGATGCACTAAGAAAATAATATATACAAAAAAATGCATAGAAAATATTTGAATTTTAACATCCAAATTATAGTGTTGTGCTGAAAGGAATCAAGACTAGCTGGGAAAAGAAACAAAAATAAAATTTTGATGATTGTACTTAAAGTGAATAGAATGAAAAGTGTGGACAATGATGGTGCTGAAATTGAAAACCCTAATTCTGATGATATTACTGTTTTATGTCATTTGAAATAAAGAGCACATACAATTTTATATACATAGCAAATGAAGATTTGAAACTAGTAAATTGAAAATGTAAACACTGTAAGATTTTTCCTTAAACAATAATTCGCATACTTACTTACAAAAAAGGGTGAAGCATTTTTTATTCAAACTCTATTTTATTTAATAGACATAATAGTAAAAGAATATTTCCAAGTACAAGAATATATACACTGTTTCATAGAAAATAAGGAATGTTTCATAGAATATACAAGTACAAGAATATATCATCATCATCATATCCTTAAATAATACCTATTGCAATATCCTTAATTTGTTCAATCTTTGGTATGAATTGTTGGAAGAAAAAATTAGGATTACTTGGATGCTTCTTCCATTCATTTTGTATCAACATATGTTTGTGACGACACAAAAGTTAATAAAATATTAATGCAGGTAACTCACAATTATTTAAATAAGAAACTTTGTTAACTTTATTATTTTTAAGTAGTTTCCATTTTTATGTTGAACATGTAACAAGGCAAAATAAGCTCAAATTTTCAAAAAAAAAGCAGCTCTACCAACATCCACAATAAATTCTTTATTGTATCAGCATATTCATTCACATAAGCATAGTATTGAGGCTCAATAACTAATATTCATTCAAATATATAAGAAGAAATAAGTATGGAAAACATAAGAAAAATACATAATGATAACACAGTCATGGAGAATATCTAATAATAAGATGTTACCCATTATATTGCTTCAATTGATATGTATTAATAACATAAGTCTTTAAAATGGAAATGATATATGATGATGATAATTTAAAACTAGGCCTTGGTTTCCCATTTATATAGGAAGGAACAAGCTACAAGCCTTTTACAAAAAGAAATTACCTTTCATAACTACTTCTTTTACTAAAAACTATTTAATTAGCATAATTAAGGAAATAACAAGACTTAAGACATTTTGACATATGGTTTCATTATTCAACATAGAAGACCCATGATCATTGATCTAGCAAAGTCATCCTCTCCATGATGAATGTCCAAATGCTCTCGCCTCAATGTCATATTCTTCTGAAACTAAATACTTTTCCTCCCACTAATACACTATAAGATCTGATGGCCACTTATATTCCTGGATCTTTTGCATTTTTGCAAGATGAGTTTTCCATTGAATATCTAGTAATGCCTTTGTATCATTGACAAACTTTAGGTATCCCACATTAAGAACAATCAACCCATCCATGATCTGATTTAGCCTGGAAAGACTGGTATCATCATCCTTCGATTGTATATGAGTTACGCACTTATGAATAACCTGACTGAATTCTTTCTTCCACTTATCCAAGTCCTCCAACTAATCACCATCTCTCACGATTTCAGGTATATACCATTGTTTGCAAGTATGGAATAAATCCATTCGTGTTTCAATCTTTTTATCAGACCCTTGTACATACTAAAATTCATCAATAATCATCTTTACAGTTTGTTCAATTGGATTTAATGTTGTGGGTGCATCGAGACTTCTTTGTAGAACTTTGCATGACTTAGCCAAAGTGTGGTGAATAGGCTACCACCTTTTGAACAAAGCATCTAATACAAGTATATGCGTCTTTATTTGATCCATTGCTTGTTGAAGTGTTTTATAACTATCATGCGCATTCTCCAATTTATCCATAACTAATTTTATCCTATGATCAAGAATTGTTTCCATAACTTCACAAATTAATCTTTTCACTTCATCCTCGATTTGATTGTTGGACTTCTTTACATCATCCACTTCCTTCTTTGGAGCTTTTACCTGTTCTATAGAAATGTTCTTCACAATATCCATTGGAGCAATAGGAGGCCTGTATAACACCATCTCCTTGCTTTGTGAGGGTCCTGCTCCTCTTAATTGTTCTTTCATTTTGACATTCTCCATGAACAATTTATTAACTTCATCATTTAGGAACCTTTGTTCCTTTTCATACTCCTTCAATCTCTCTTCTAATCCCTTAACAATTTCTCAAGTGAACATGGTCGAATGCATGGTCATTGTGGTTGCATCCAAAGGGATGGTATCTTGTATTGTCCTTACCATCACTGCCCCTTTCATCCCTTGAATTACATCCAATAATTTTTTCTTTTTTGTATTTTTCTATTTGTTCCATATGGACAAGGTTTCAATCTTTGGGTTATACCCAATTCCACTTGTAGACATCCAAATTTGATTGCTCCCATATGATCAAATTTACCTCTTTATTCATCCATTCCGTCTATATTAATTTATTTAATTAATATTACACTTCCCACCTAAGGTTCTTAAAGTATTTAATTTAACAATTAAACACTTTATCTTGTACCTTTTTCCTATCTAAATTAAATAAATACTTCAATTTATTTAATTTAGTCATTTTAACCTTTTTGAATTAAAACCAATTTAAAATTCTTTTTTCTCTCTCCTTGCCACATCCTCCATAATCCCTCTCTAATCTAGATTAATTTAATTAATTCATGATTAATATGTGCATCCTTTTAATCAAAGGATTAATGTCACATCCTCCTACATTGGCCGCTTGCTTCTAATCTCTCTTTACTTATCTTATCAAGTATTTTCACAACCTTAATCAAAGTCATTAGCCACTTTTAGCGCCACTTTTTAGTCAACCTTTTCATTTTCCTTTCTTGGCAATGACCCACATTCCCATGTGAATTTTTAATTCACTTTTATTCATCCTAGGTCTCTCTCCTCCCCATGTGAATTTTTAATTCACATTTTATCTTTCCAAGACTTCCAGAACATTGGACTCGTCACCTCATCCACATGTGATCAATTCCCACCTTTTTAGAGACCCTCTCTTATCCACTAGATTTTCCTAAGAATTTGGATTTTTAATTCACATTTATTTCTCCAACCACTTTCTCTTTTCCCACGGAGATTTTTGAGGAATTCCAAAATTCCTCAAATGTCACTTTCATTCTCACTTGGGGATAAGAAGTTCTTTTCTGAGGAAATCTTCTCACTCCCCAAGGTACTTGGAAGGTACTTGTCCTTCCTCCATGTCATGTACTCTCCTTCCACATCACCTACACATCATCTCACCCTTAGCCACTTCACATTCCACATGTCAAAATGTGAGGGCTTGTGAGTCCTCAACTCACCTTGGCCCTTCATCTTGGCCTTGTTGGATAAATCCCAACCATTTAATTCTCTAGAGAATTAAAATTCCTCTATAAATACCCCCTCCTCTAAGGAATTTTTAACACTTAGTCATTTTGCAACTAAATGTTGTCATTTTGAACACTCAATTCACAAGGATTTCATTCATTTAGCAAGCCATTTTAGTCATTTGCACTATCATCTAGTCCTATTGTTAATCTTGCATCAAGAGCCATCCAAGGAGCACACAAAGCAATCAAAATCAAAGGCCAACCAAGGAGTTTTTAGCAGCAAAGAACGTATAAGTAGATTATAATCTTCATTTTATCTTGTTTCTTTTCTTTATTATTCCTTAGGCTAATCTTGAGGTGTCCCTTTGTGTTTTTCCTTACTGCATTTTAGTTATTTTGCATCTTTAGAATAGGACTAACATTTAGGATCACATTTCCGGCATGCTCGATGGGACCCACAAGTGTGTTCTTCTATTTTATGTTTGTTGTTGTTGAGTTTTTTTTAGGAACAACTCACAAAGGGGTGACTATGCCCTCTGGTTTGCTGCAGAGAGGCGATTACACCCTCCTAGTCACTGTAGAGGGGTGACTACGCCCTCCTGATCACTCCAATAGGGCAACTATGCCCTCCTGGCCACTACAAAAGGGCAAGTACACCCTCTTGGTCACTACAGAAGAGAGATTACGGCCTCTGTTTTACTATAGAAAGGAGATTGTGCCCCCTATTTCACTATAGAAGGCCAACTATACCCCTTTGGTTAAACTTTATTTTCTAACATTTCACTACAGAAGGGAAACTATGCCCCTTTGGTTAAATTTTGTTTTCTAATGGTTCACTATAGAAGGGTGACTACACCCCTTGGTTAAACTTTGTTTTCTAACGTTTCTCTATAGTGGGGTGACTACGCCCTCCTAGTTAAACTATTTTTTCTAACATTTCTCTACAGTGGGGCAACTACGCCCTCCTAGTTAAACTTTGTTTTCTAACATTTTACTACAAAGGGGCGACTGTGCCCTCCTGGTTACTACAGAGGGGCAACTACGCCCTCCTGTCACTACAAAGGGGTGACTATGCCCTCTTGATTACTATAGAGGGGCGACTATACCCTCCTGTCATTGCAGAGGGGCGAATATGCCCTAAAACAACACATTTTGAGAGGTAAAATGACCATTTTAGCTTCATTTTTGCTCCCATTTTTTGTTGTTTTCATATACTAACCCCCTAACATTGTTTCTTGCAAGGATATTTTTGTGTTTTCTAACATTTTTCAGCATATTCTTGTGTAATTGATGAAGAACATAGGATAAAACAACTAAAATTTGATTGCAGGACTACTCATTTGCTCAGATTTCAAAAGCTATCCTTGTTGTTTTCGTTAATCGAAGAACATAGTTTAATTAGGGGAAGTAATATTCATTTCTTGTTGTGTCTATCTTTTTGGTGTTACCCCAAAGGGGGCATTATTTTGTTTTCACTTTCCCCTTGCACTTTGTGTGAGCCTGGGGAGTAGTTAGAAATGATTAGTGTCTTCTTTCTAGTGGGACCTACTTGGGGATTTCATCACCCCAAGGGATGATCCCAACCATGAATACCGACAGGGTATACAAAGGGGCAAGAGTGAAATTTGTACCTCAATCCAGTCTCATCGTAATTGGCGGAGCGTCGAAGCTAGGGTGATACCTAGATAGATGTGAAGAGTTGGTTTGAGCCCTTTAGTATCTCGCTAGGGGTTCCTGACTCACACTTATGACAGGCTGGTGTTCACGGTTGTACCTCATGTACCGAGAGTATATCGATGACTCCCTAGACACCTTGTGCATCCTAGATTAAGACCTTTATTGGCCATACCCTTAACACTAATAATAGGATTGTGCTTGTTTGAAAGTGTTGTGAAAAACTAGTAAACTTTGTAAGAAATTGGCCTTATTATTGTCATTTTAAGTCCTTTTCATAGTCATTTCCATCTAAACCAAGTCCTTGTTCACTACAAAAGGGAAAATATGCCCTCCTATTCATTGCAGAAGTGAAATTACGTCCTCCTATTCACTGCAGAAGTGTAATTACGCCCTTCTATTTATTGCAGTGGGGCAAATTTTCCCTCCTGAACAGCCAAAATTGCTCCGTTTAACTCTGTTTAGCCTCTAAACCATCGTTTAATCATTCCAAACCTTTATCTAATCATCCCAAGCCTCTGTTTTGTCATTCTAAACATCCAAAAACCTTTGTTTGATCATTCTAAACATCCATTTTATCATTTTGAACCTCCATTTAGCCTCCAAAACTCTCGTTTAACCATCCTAAATCTCCATTTTTTATACCAAGCATCCATACATTTGTTCTCTCAATCTGTCCACTCATTTTTGAATTTTCTAGCAACCCATTCGAGAAGCCCATATTATCACCTAGCTAACTTGATTCACCAAAATTTTACCCTTTGCATCACCTAATCCATATTTCATAAACACCACTCATCATTGAATCACCCTAACCATATGTTAAAAAGTGGTTACCCAAATTGACCTTAGACTTGAGTTTGATTGTTATCCTTGATATCAATCACCAACTTTGACCCAAATCAATTTACTTCTATCTTGAGGTGAATTTGGTGTCATAAGTTATCATCCTTAGCCCAAATCAATCCATTTCTATCCTGAGGTGGATTCGGTGTCATGATCATCCACTTAATTAATCAATACTCTAGGTCACTAAGGGTAATTTCCTTTGACTAGATTTAGGGTCCCCCACATCTTTCATCATCCAATCACACCCATCCAATCATTCAAATTTGTCATTCAATCAAATAGGTCACACTTATCCAATTATCTAATCAATCCAATCACACCCATTCAATCAACCCAATTTATCGCAGTGATCCAATCCAATCTATCCAATCAAAATTTGATCCAATCAAAACCTAATCAAAATCTGATCTAACCAACATCTAATCCAATCTAATCCAATCTCAACCAATCAAAATCAAACCTCATTCAATCAAAATCAAATCTCGTCCAATCACAATCAAATCATTCATCAAAGACATCTTTATAATCTGCCCATAGCACATTTGCATGCCCGTTCAAACTAGGTCACAAGTCAAAAAACAAATGGAACAACAAGGTCAAAATTCCCAAGCGAACATGTCTCAAGATCTTACTAACAACACAAATCCTACCAATGGTGCAAATGTTGCTCAAGATCCTAACAATGGAGTAAACATCTCCCAAGATCCTCATAATGGCACTTCATCACACTCCAGCATTGAAAATCAGAAAAACTCACCACATGGTGAAGAGAGTATGACTAATCAACCCAAACTCATGCTTGAGGAACATTTAAGTAAGCCCACCAATGTACAAATGACTGACCTTCTGTTCAAAAAATATGGGGAAGAAATCTTGGCCCACCTAATTGAAAAGGGTTTCAAACCTCCATCATCTATTGACTTAACCAAATATAGGAGCTCCACATCTAATATACCCCAAGGTTCACAAAATGCACCAAATGGTTCATTTATCCCTAATGTTCCTCCAGTAGAGGGTTGGCATCAAACTGAATTTGGAAATGTTGTTCTTTATCATGTTAACCATCCCCCACAAGCTCCAATCTCAGTTATGAGGACTCCACAAGTGCCTAATCCCAATAATCCTTTCACCTACAGTATGCCACAAAATGTTCCACAACCTGCACCATTAATGCTAACAACACCACCCCTTTTGAGTCAACCTCCCATCAACATTGAGGGCAACCCTTTTACCACATTGCTTCCACCTCCTAGGGCCACAAATCTACCACCACTTCCATATACATCTCAATAGCCTCATCAATACATCCCAACCAAGTGTTCTAGTTGGTACCCAAAAAGATCCTTTACAGAACACCTCTACATTATCTCAACCACCTCATCAACAACAACCCCTGCAGAATGCTTTAGTTTCTTCACAACAACCACCATATCAATTGCAAAGCAATCCATCCCAGCCACTTGCCCAGACCATATCCCCATTCCCCGCATCCATTTTACGTCCACAAGCTCAACCACAACACAACATTCCTTCTCGGCCTGCACAACAATCAACATCACAACAAAAACCTCCTCAACATTATTACTATCATAACCAATAGTAATTCTAGCAACAACTGCTTTATGTGGCCTCCCAACAATCACAATAGTATCCTCAATGCCAACAAACCAATCCACAATATCGCATTCAAGCTCCTCAGCATTTGGTCGCACATTCTTATAAAAAAAATCATACTATACCACACAACAACAACCTCCATACCAACAAACACCCCTGACACATCAAGAGGGAACACCATCTTCTCATTATCAAAATCATTACGTCCATCTTCAAACATTATCTCAACAAAATCCATAGTCATCATATCATCCCTATCCATCCAACCCACCAACCTTGATTACACAACTAGTCAACACAGATCTATTAGAAATAAAAGTTGCTTTGAAAAATCTCCAAGTAGGGACTAGCAAAAAATCCTTTAAATTTGAAGATATATGTCCCTATCCATTTCATCCATCCATCTCACTAATTCCCTTCCTAAAGCACTTTGAGATACCAACGTTTGACAGATACAAGGGAAACAAAGATCCAAAGGCTCACTTACAAGAGTTTTGCTCCTAGTGTCAAGAAGTTATACACAAAGACAACTACCTCTTGTGGTTATTTCCATGAAGCTTGATAAGTAATTCCCTAGAATGGTTCATGGGTCTAGAACGAGGGTCCATAAAATCCTTTGCAGATCTTTCAGAAAAATTTGTTTCCTACTCCTTCAATTTGGAAAAAGATACTGATACTTTGGACTTTCTCAAGGAGAAGCAACGTGAAGGTGAAACCTTTTCTAGCTACCTTCAAAGGTGGCGAGCACTAGCAAGCCGAATGAAAACCCCTCTCAAAGAGAAAGACATGGTCACTCTCTTTGTGGAAAACTCACATCCTGACATGGCTCACAACTTCAGATTGCATTGTGTTACCACTTTCGCTAAAATAGTGGAAAAATGACTTATCCTTGAATGCACCCTTATTTCCAAAGGGAACATCAAGATACATAACCATGACAAAGAAAGGCCATCTAGTGATAAGTCACGCTTTTGGAACAAGAACAAAAATGCAGTGAATGATGGTGTCACTGACAGTAAACATGTTCAGGTGGCTAGCACATCCCAGAGGCAACCACCATCTATACCTAATGCCATTTCCATACCATAGGGGGCATCTCGTCCTCCTCAATAGTCAAACCAAAACAGCCAAGGGAATGGAAAATGCCAATATACTCAATTAGGAGAACCCTTGAGCGTCATCCTCAATAAGTTGTTATAGGTCAACTATCTAATCATGTACCCCATCACTAAACCACTTGATGAATCCAAACCCAAACTAGCCTAGTTTAGGGAGAATGAATCTTGTGAATTCCATAAGATAAAAGGGAACACTTTGAATAAGTTTCAAGGTCTCAAAAACTATGTCCAAGATCTTATTGATCAAGGAGATATCAAAGTCGACACTAGTAAAGCTTCATCATCCAATGCTCAATTACAGATATATCAAAATTCCTTCCCCAACCATAACCAAGGTATGAGTACCTCCAACAATAATCCCCAAGACAACATCACAAACAACATAAGCTATAAGAATGTACCTCTCAATTATGATGGTATTGTCCATTACATTAAGCAGGTAGAACCTCATGTGTCTAAGATACATATTAAAGCTAAAGATCCCCAATGTGTTGTTGCCACCCAACGGTCCTGCATTATGGTCCCTGCAACCTCCACATCTGTCCAATCAAATCCTATA
This sequence comes from Sequoia sempervirens, assembly GCA_007258455.2. NCBI lineage: Eukaryota > Viridiplantae > Streptophyta > Pinopsida > Cupressales > Cupressaceae > Sequoia > Sequoia sempervirens. The sequence continues at coordinate 9,618,668 of VDFB02379711.1, read as the reverse complement.
AAAGCTCAGTATAGCATTCTTGACCACTTAGGAAATACCCCTACCTAAATCTCAATCTTAGATCTACTTAAGTCTTCTCCCATACATTAGGAAATACTCAATAGAGCTTTGCAAGAAACTCACATACCTAATGACATCGATCCCACACATTTCTAGGCCCTAGTAGGACATTTGGTTTTTTCTTATTAGCTACACTTCAGCTAGAATGACATGCCAAATATTTATGCCAATCACAACCGTCCCTTGCACATCGAAGTCCTAGTTTCCCGTCATAAGATAAAAAGGGTCCTGTAGATAATGGCTCTGCCCTTAATCTATGCACTCTAAAATTCATAAAACAAGTGGGGTATACTCAAGTGGATTTGAATAATCAAATCATCACAATCAAGGCCTATGATAACACAGAAAGAAATTCTAAAGGAATTATTAGTCTTCCTATTTAGGTTGGACCTGTAGTTCAGTACACTACCTGCCATCTCCTTGATCTAGACTTACCATATAATCTCCTCATTGGCCGCCCATGGCTCCATGCTATGCAAGTTGTCCCCTCCACATACCATCAATGCATAAAATTCTTGGTTAATGGACAAGAGATCACCATTTATGCTGACCCACAACCATTTGAGTATTGTTGTGCTTTAGAAGCATCATTTCCCCATTTACATTATTTTCCTAGGGTCAAAATGGAGGCATCTTAGTCATCATCTATCAATCCATCATCCACCATGACAACCACTCCATCTTCCGACACCAATCCTACAGTCACCAAAGTCCAGATCATTGACAAGGGGTGTGGTGAGTATAAAATGCATACTGCTCTAAATGTGGCAACCATGCCACTGTCACCACATGTGTACGACCAACCTTCACAGGCAACTCCAAAGGAAGACAAGACTATCACCTTCAGTGCAAAAAACATTCCCACTACCACTTTCCGGTCTCTTGGCATAAAGATAGATGCACCAGAAGAAGACATCAGTCAGTGGGTATACTGTGAAGAGCCCCAACTAGATCCTCCTCTAAAGGAATACTTTCAGGAAGTATACCCTTGGTCGGCTAAGTTTGCAGAAAATCATAACTATCAAAGCGGGGGCCTAGGTAAAAAAGAGCAAGGGCGGTTGTAACCTATTGATGTATCAAAACTACCATGGAATATAGGCCTTGGATATGATAGAAAGAAGAAAGGACCTACAACATCATCTAATACCTCCAACAGTGTCACTATGGACAATGGTCCATTGGAAGACATACCCGAGGAAGAATTCATCATACATGCATACGATGACGTTCATCACACAAACCTATCATCCATGTTCGACTGCCTATCCATCTGTACCATTAGCCTATCCCTTCACCATCCTGAACTCATTGATTGGGACCTACATAATAGCACACCTGCCAATATCTCCCTAGATACATATGTCAATCTCATGGGATTGGGGGAAGATGAGCACTCCAGTTGCAAAAATAAAAACAAGAAAAGAAAAAAAAGTGATCATCTAGTGAAAACCTCCCCGAGGTGCTTCCTAACCTAGAAAAAGTAAAAATAAATGATACATCCGATAGTGAAAACCTCGAAGAGGATCTGGAGGATGGAGATGTTCATCTTCCCCTTGTGGGAACTCGATTATCCACACAATCACCCATCCCAATTGAAGAGACTCAAGAAGTTAATTTGGGTACTACTAAAAATCCTAAGATCACCTATGTGGCCAAATCTCTATCGGAGCAAGAATATCCAATCATTGTGCATCTACTCCAAGAAAGTATCATTAACTTTGCTTGGTTATACTCAAATATGCCAAGCTTAGACCTTGCTTTAGTAGTTCATCAACTGGATGTTCATCCAGATGCCAAGCCTGTCAAACAGAAGCTTTGAAAAATGCATCCACAAGTAGCATTATTAGTCAAGAAGGAATTGGAGAAATTACTAGATGTCGATTTTATCAGACCAATTGACTACTCTGATTGGATCTCCAACATAGTACCTATTGCCAAACCAAACAGAGACATTCAAATTTGCACAAGCTTCTGAGATCTTAACAAAGCCTATCAAAAAGACAACTTCCTGCTTCCCAACAATTACATGTTGGTCTATCTTACTGCAGGACATGAGATGTTATCCCTTATGGATGGTTTCTCTAGTTATAATCAGATCTGAATTTCACCTGAAGACCAACACAAAACTACTTTTACAACAGCTTGGGGTACTTTCTATTACAATGTTATGCCCTTTGGTCTCAAAAATATAGGGGCGACATATCAAAGGGAAATTACTATCATCTTCCATGACCTCGTACATATCATCATGGAGGATTATGTCGATGACTTACTAGGAAAATCCAGAACCTGAGTTGAGCATCCTGCCATCTTAAAAAAGATCTTTGAATGGTTGGAACATTACAAGTTGCGGTTAAATCCAAAAAAGTGTGTCTTTGATGTTATGTCAGGGAAATTGTTGGGTTTCATAGTCTCACAAAGGGGCATCGAAGTAGATCCTACCAAGGTGAAAGCTATCCTGGATATGCCATCCTTGCACAATCTAAAATAATTGAGAAGCCTTCAAAGGAAACTGAGATCCATCCACCGGTTCATAGCCCAGCTTGCAATAAGTGTCAGTCATTCACCCATCTCCTAAAAAAAGACTCTTCCTTCAAATGGAACCAACAGTGTCAAATAGGTTTTAATAAGATCAAGGAATACTTGATTCATCCACCCATCTTAATGTTACCGATTCCAGGAAAACCCCTCTTGCTTTACATCTCCACCAGTTCAATCACACTAGGGGCATTATTGGCACAACATGATGAATCATCAAAAGAAAGAGCAATCTACTACATTAGTCGAACACTGGTTGGCCATGAACTAAACTATTCGCCCATGGAGAAATCCTACCATGCATTGGTCTTCAATACACAAAAAATTTGATATTACATGCTCGGCCATCCAATCAAATTAATAGCAAAAATTGATCCACTAAAGTATCTATTATCTAGAACCACTCTGACGAGTCGCATGGCTAAGTGGGTCATGCTCCTAAGTGAATTTGACATAGAGTACGTGGATCACAAAGCCATAAAGGGACAAGTCATAGCTGATTAGTTGGCCGAAGCACCGATAGTGGATGCTTATTCTCTAGTCACTGAATTTCTAGATGAAGAAGTTTTCACAGTTACAGAAACACCTGCTTGGATATTGTATTTTGACTACTCATATACTCATAATGGATTAGGCGCAGGGATTCTATTGGTTACCCCTCAAGGTTCATGACTACATTCCAAAATCATTCAGGATAGCATTCCCATGTACCAATAGCATAGCAGAGTATGAAGCCCTCCTCACAAGCCTCCAAATTACAAAGCAGTGGCACATAGCTCACTTAAGAGTCTTTGGTGATTCATTGTTGGTCATTAAGCAAGTTAATGATGATTTTCTAACAAAATATGATAAGTTGTTACCATACAAACGCATGGTGGATGACTTCAAGAAATATTTCACCTTCATACAATTTGACCAAATTCTGAGGGTGCAAAACAAAGTAGTTGATGTAATGGCTACTACTGGCTCCCTGATTGACATTCCCAACAATCGAATAGAATATGAGTTCCTTGTGGAACAACTTTTAATCCCAACATATGATATCTTGGAGATTGACATGGTGTGTGACATTGTAGGTCTCGCTTCCCCATGGTACCAAGACATATATACTTATTTGCATGATAATATTTTACCCCCAGACCTCACACAAAACCAATGAAAATCCTTTATTCAATGTTCATCCCGATACATTATTGTCAATGATACACTTTATCATCATGCGTATGATGGAACCCTCCTTAGGTGTATGAATGAGACCGAAGCCCATACTAAACTAACAGAGGTACATAGTGGTGTTTACAAGGCCCATTCAAATGGTATGGCTTTAGCCAAAAGGATTCTACGAGCTGGATATTATTGGCCTACATTAGAACATGATGCCTGTGAGTTCGTGAAAAAATGTCTTCCTTGCCAGCAACATGCAAATTTGATTCATGCTCCAACACAGGACCTTCAACCCCTCCCAGCGGCATGGCCCTTCTCTCAATGGGGTTTAGACTTGATTGGAAAGATTTAACCACCATCTTTTGATGGCCATACAGTCATAATCACTACCACTAATTACTTCACCAAATGGGTGGAAGCAATGCCACTCTCACAAATCACCGGTACTCAGATTTCAAAATTTATCCTTTACCATATTCTCTATAGATATGGTATTCCATCCACCATCCTATCCGATAATGGAAAACCTTTTAAAAACCAAGCCATGTAATATCTCTATGACACTTTTCACATCCAGCATCATTGGTCAACACCTTATTACCTCCAGGGTAATGGTTAGGTAGAAGCAACCAACAAGACCCTTATCCTCATCCTTAAGAAGGTTGTCAATAATACTGGTCGAGATTGGCACCTCCATATTCATCCCACCCTCTGGGCATATCGCACCTCCATCTACACCCCTACTAGTGTGACCCCCTATTCTTTAGTGTATGGTTCCAAAGCTATCTTTCCAATCGAAGTCGAGATCCCATCACTAAGGATTTCTCTAAAGAACCTTATCAGTGAGGAGGACGCTCATGTTGCACAACTTGCATAGCTGGAGTTAGTTGATGAAAAATGAATCAAATCCTATGATCATCTACAAGCTTATCAAAACTGCCTCAAGTGTAACTACAACATGAAGGTTCATCCTCGACAATACCAGATCGGTGAACTAGTCCTTAAAGAGAACCAGTGTACTCAACAGGACTCTGATAAGAAAGGAAAATTTGAAGCAAATTTGTTGGGTCCTTATATTATAAGCACTAAATATGGATATGAGGCATACAGACTTGCTACCCTTGATGGAGAACCCCTAGAAGAGCCTATTAATATCATACATCTAAAGAGGTTCTACACCTAAATCTGCTTGATAACCCTACTTGCAAAAATACAAAAAAATTTAAAAAAATCAAAAAATCAAAAAAAACATAGTAAAGAGAAATAAATTCGTCCTATGGTGAAAAAAACCTTTGGTGGCATGTTGGATAAGTACAAGTGGTGAAAACCTCTTCGCGGGTGCCATTTGTAGAGGGTTTAATCATTATCTACCTTACATCCTAGTTACTTTATGACTTCATCCTCTCCCATCCTATCCTTGGTTGTTTGGTATATTTTGGTTGAGCATTGGACGATCCACATTGGATATCCCTTATCCTGAGCTTTTTTGTTACCCTACTCTGAGCTTTTGTTGATCGTCTGATCATTCGTTGGTTTGTGTCATCACATAGGATCACCCATTGTGTTGGTCTCCATCTAGATCTCATCCTGTCACATTGGTCTTCTCATCCTTGGTCGAACTACGTTTCCCCTACACTTTTATGTAGGCAAGGACAATCATTGGATCTTCCCCTGGGGCATTTTTTTTACCATCCCGTGGTGGTCATCCATCATCTATCTTCATCACCTCCTTTTCACTTTTTTCCATGGTCATTTGTCATTTGTCTTTTCCAAACTATGTTGCCCCCACTTCCACGTAGGCAAGGTTGATCATTTGATCCTCCCCCTGGGCATTTGCATGTCATTTATTGTGTCATTCATCATCGTTCACCATTGTTTTATTTCCACTTTATCCATAGTCTTTTCAAGAACTACGAGGGCTCTGCGCTTTCACGTAGGCAAGGCTAATCTTTGATCGGCCCCCAAGCCCCTAGGTTTGTAGGATGTGACAGTTGTTTGTCTTGTGTTGTGTCATTCAACTATGCCCTTATCTAGCTAGTTGTTAACAAATGAGATCTGCTAGCATCCACAAATCCAATTGGTTATGAATATCTTGTGTCATATCAATCTTTTAGTTTAGTATACATTATCGGTCTCAGCAAGATGCATCCTTCCTAATAGACCTTATCAATCTCATCCATCCTCTTGATCCTATAGCAAGGGATGTTTGAAATTTGATTGTGGTCTCTTGATGCTTTTTTATTTTGTTTATCATTTGAGCTTCCTATTACAATTAGTTAAGATCACCATAATCTATCATATTATGGTGTGTTTTTGGTTGGCTCACATAGGGGCATATCTTGATCTTTTATTGTTGTTGTCTGCTAGGTTGTTCCACATAGTACCCACCAAGATCCCTATGATATTGTGTTATGCTAGGGCATCCCTTTATGCTTGTGGTTATCTCAATGCTTGGCCCAACCAAAATTTTCACTACTTTGGGGGTGTTGGGATAGCCTTCTTGTTTGTGTATTTGTTTCATGCATTAGGTACTAACTCTCCTTGGTTGCCTATACCTTGGCACTTAGTGTCTTATGCTATAGCAAAAATTAGTGCTCTGAAGATGGAAAATCATATTAGGATTGCATTTTATCATCTGTTGCATTGCGTTCACCCTATGATTTTGGTTGTGCAAATACTTTACCCCGCTCTGTCCCATTCTTCTCAGGATACTAAATTTTTTTGACAGGTGCCAAATTACACCCATTTTCCACAATCACTACACATTTGTCTTCCATTATCATGTTAGTCCTTATTAACGCTTATGACCATGTGTTATTCCCTTTCATTTACTATTTGCATTATTAACTCACTACAAATTACAAGTGCATTATTACATATTAGGTTCATTCTACTAATCATACATACATCACCACCTGCATCACGTGTTAGATCCATGCATGCAATGCCACCTGCATCACAACGTGTTAGATCCATGCATACAATGCCACCTACATCACAACGTATTAGATCCATGCATACATTGCCACCTGCATCACAAAGTGTTAGACTCATAATACATCACATCCTGCATATATAAAGCGTTCATAAAAAAGCCATCATAAACATATACATACATGTCAATAAATAAAATAAGCATCCATACACATAAGTTATCATAGATATAACATATACATATATAATATCACCATATGAATATTTGTATTAATAAAATCATCCATATTCCACAAATGCATAAACACAATCATCCATCCAACGCATGAACATGGTGTCAATAAGGGCTATCATGTATAAATATACCAAAAATTCCAAAGTACATCTCATAATCATGACTATCACATGAATAATATCATAATAATGTCGTCGATGTCATCATGTCTATAACCATCAAGTACAAAAATCATCAAGATCAAAATACCAGTACAAGGTCCTGTAAATAACCACTGTCACTATGGCCTATCCATCTACCCTACACCTATCAAAACTTAGTAGCCTGTCATCTCCCAAATGAGCAACCCACATCTTATCTTTGTGGTGAATCGGGTACTAATCTCCTACCTGGTGAAACACCTAGTGAATCACTAAAACCTCAGGTCTGTGTCCCCAACGACTGGGATGGCACTGGCATCTATGGTGTCTTTCAAACATACTAGGATGTCCACTGTGCCAGGTTTGGAACTGCATGGTAATACGCAGCCATCCAAAATCTTGCCTCCCTCACATTCTCCTCTCGCTCAACAACTTGGACCTGAGCAGAATTTCACTCCTGACAATCCTATCCTGATCTCTAGTGATCAATCTCCTCTCCTACTCCCAGGCCTCCTGGGATAGTCGTAACTACGACATCTCTGCCTAAACCCGATCTCTCATCTCCTTGGCAGCCACTGCCCTAGCCATTGCTCCATCCCTCTCCCTCTGTAACCCCTGTGTATCTATCCCTATCACATCACTAACCTGCACTGACTGCAACTGAGCCACTACTACATATCACTTTCCCTACAACATTTGCATCTGCACCTTTGCAGCATTTCTCTCCCTTTGTGTGGCTTGTGACTGAGTCACTGTTGTATCCCTATCCCTCTAAAGCTCTTGTACTCTAAAAAATGTTGCATCTCGCTCTCTCTCTAGTGATGATACCTCTGAAATTTCCTCCTCTATTCTCCTCTAAAGAGACTGTATCTATGCCTCTGCTAACTTTTTCTCACTCTACAACACCTGAACTCGTGCCTGAGCCATATCCCTCTTTGCCTCCACTACCTGCACCTGTGTCTGTGCTACATCTCTCTCTACCTGCATAATATGGGCCTGCTCGCTCACCTGCCTCTCTCTCTCCTACATCAACCCCATATCTCTAACTATTTGCTCTAAACAATGCACTCTATCCTATAGCTCATCTTTCTCCCACCAAAGATCATCTATCTACTGCCCAATGTTTGCTGACACTAGATCTATCATCCCCTCTGACTCCCCCTAGCCTATAATATAACAATATCTACCTGTAGTCTTTCACGGTCCCAACTGACAACAGTCAACTCATCCTATAACTCTTGTATGATAGCCTACAGTCTCTCCCTCTCCCTCCCCATCACCTCTACCTGTGTGGTTAAGAGGTTAACCATAAATCCATAATCTCTCTGGCCTGCTACTAGTACTCTCGATAGCTCAAATCTGAGTCTGATCACCTCTGCCTCTGCTATCCTCAACCTCTGATCTATAATCTAAAGTTTCTCTGTAGTATCTCTTGGCTAAGCAATAGGATCCCCTAAGGTAATGACATGAACCACCGCCAATGGTTCTACATCCAAAATATCCATATCTAGAACATCTCCATCTATCTCCATAGCATCATCGCCCCCCTACACTCCTGCTCCTGTTGAGTCTCCTATTCCTCCACAGTGGTGAGGCAGACCCAAACTCTCCACGGCTAACCATACCTCCCCACTCTCATCAGTCTCCTTGGCTCTCCTATCTTTGGCTCCTCCTCATCCTCACTCTCCCCTATCTCTACAATGGGAGGCCCCTACTCTGCCATAATTTGCACCCTCCTCTATCGTCTCCTACTCACCATCCTCTCTAACTGACTCCTGGCCTCAATCTCCTCTTGAGCTCCATCCTGCTGTCCACCCCCTCCCATCTCCTACTACACTGTCATGATCTACACCCTCCTCTGTCATCCCCTACTTGTCATCCTCTCTTAATGACTCCTAGCCTCAATCTCCTCCTGGGCTCCATCCTACTGTCCATACCCTCCCACATCCCCCTACTCAGCTCGTACCAACACTCTCCTCCACCGTACCCTACCTCCTATACTGGTCTACTAAACAACTCCACCCTCCACTACACGTATCAACTCGACCTTTGGCTCATCTTGTCCTCCTGCATTTGGCACCGGGCCTACCCCACCCTCCTGTCATACTGCATCTCTCCCACCCATGAGTCCTGCTATGCCCACTTGCACCCTAACCCTCCTCTACTGCCTCCTCCTCCTCTTCCTCCTCTCTATTTTTTTCATTGCCTCCATCCCATCCCCTCCTCTACCCTGCTAATCCACACCCTTTGCATCCTCTTGTTGTCCTACTCTTGTCCCCTCTCCTCCCCTCTACACCTGTCCCCTCTTATCTCTGCCCTCCCTCACCCCCCGATGCTCATCCTTTGATCTAAATCCTACGACTCCTACAATAGGCACTAGAAGTGTAACCCTTTTCCATCGGTGGTTGCACCACCACCTATCATACTGTATTGTCACTCCTACATCATCCACCCCAATAGCTCTCCCTAGGTAGGGTACATGCATTGTCATCACCCATGCCACTCTGGCCTCCCTCGGTCTAAAAGTAGGCCCCCATGGTCACTGTCTGGTGAGTCGATGAAACTTGATAGGTGCATCCAGAATATCCTGTATCAAGCCAAACTACCTCACCACCCTGTCTGGTCGATGTATCTCCACTATGCGTGATAGACTCCCAATTAGGATGCACCAGCTCATAAGGTAACCTCTTTATCTCTCCTCTACCCTCCATCCCCTAAACTGTCAATACATATACAACTGCCATAATATGTTTCTCTCCTGTAGATCATCTATCGTTGTCCTCCACCCATCCATATCTCCCTGCATCTCATACCACAACACCCAGCCCCTCACCTCTCCATATCCCTAGGCCACCAGCTCCCTATCATCCTCATCTCCCTCCCTAACCACTAAGGGTCTAGTCACCATAATATGCTCCCATGCCGACACCTGTAGAAGAGTTGTGTGTGTCAAACTCACTGAGTTTTGGTAGTATATCACATACATATCCCTATACAACTGCGCTAATACACAGGTACCCCACGAGATCTATCCCTCACGCCACTCAACAATATGTTGAATTTCCTCCATGTACCAAAGACTGTAGAACTACCTACTATGATCTAGTAATAGTAACCCACTAATCATTCCACATAGAAATAATGGCAAGGGTGGTACCCCCACTAACAAATATCTATCTAGGTCCAACTGCTCACCCTGTACCGGCAGATCCTCCTGTGCAAATAAAATTGCCATAGTGTGATCTAACTTGGCCCTTCTTGACACGACATCACTCACTAATAACCCCGCTATCAGTAGCTTCAAGATGTTCCATACATCCTCCAGCATCACTATCATCTCCCCCGTCAACAGATAAAATGTCGACGTCTCTGAGCTCCATCTCTCTATCAAGGCCGTCAGCATTGCTCGATGTGCCATCATTACCGACACCTATAGAAAGTGCAATAAACCTACATGGTCTAAGGTCACATGATCGACACTGATCATGGCCACTATAGTTGTTTTCAATACCCTGCATCCATATTACTCAATTATCAATACACTATATTCCTAGCTCTGAGACATTCCTTGTTTTCCTCTTTTCTTTTCATTTTTCTCTCTTTTTATCCCCATTTTTCCATCATTAGGACAACCTTGTCTTTCTGCCTTAAATGGATACACCCTCACACCTGGATGAACCTGCCTTGAGTTGGGGCAGATCCCCCCAGGGCGGGGTGAACCTACCCTGAGTTGGGGTGACTCTACCCTGTGTCAGGGCGAACCCGCCCTGGGCTAGGGTGACTCCGCCCTGTGTTGGGGTGAACCCACCCCAAGCTATGGCAGATGCACCTCGAGGCCAAGGTGAGACCACCCCACACTGGGGTGAATCCGCCCTGGGCCAAGGTGAGCCTGCCCCGAGGTGGGGTAGATGTTCCCTGAGGCCGAAGCAGGGCCTCCCCGCACCAGGGCGAACCCACCCCCAGCCGGGGAAAATGTGCCTTGTGGCCAGGGTGATGTCATGCCGAACTGAGGTGGATGCACCCCAAGGCTAGGGCGAACCTTCCCCAAACTAGGGCAACCCCGCCCCCTACTAGGGCAACCCCGCCCCTAGCCGAGGTGACTCCGCCCAGCACTAGGGCATGTCCGCCCCACACCGAGGTGATTGCTCCCCAAACTAGGGTGGATATGTTCCACTTTGTGGTAGACTTACCCCGGTCCAAGGCAAATTCACCCCCTAGCCACCCTACCCACTCCCCTCTAAATCCACTATTTTTATCCCTTTCCTTGCCAAACAAAAAACTATCCATTTTCCTATTTTACCCCGCCCATAAAACCCACATTTTACATTTTTGTTTAACCATTTTAAAACATGATAAATGTTTAAAATACAGAAGAGGGGTTTTCTTATTAATTTGGTGGGGCACTGCAAAGTGGCTATGGCCTCTCTGTACCTCGTCTATCTAGTGAATGATGTCAAAATCGTAATCTGGTGACATTGTTGCTCCTTCTCCTCTTCCTCGAGCCTCTCCTCTTCTCTCAACTACTATAGTAACAATGGGACAAGGTAATTCTTCAAATTACCTTTTAACCTTTCTTTTCCCCCCGTTTTCAAATAAAAAGTATTTTTACCTTTTATTTAACTTTTTTTCTCCTCCAACTAATCCCCTTCTTTCCTAGGGCTGCCATTTGCAAATCGCGCATCTGATCGACTCCATTCAAAATTCAAAGTTGCTTAGTTTTTCAAGAGCTATCCAATGATTTATTTTATTTCTTTCTATTAAGAATTCATCGGGGGCCCCTTTTTCTTCCCCAACCACCCTCTTGAGGGGGCATACCCTATCATTTTCCCTCCATCCCTTTGTGGCAGTCACTGGGGCATCCCTCTCTTTTTTCCTCCACTTGGGCAGCTCATTCAACCTCTTTCATGCTAGAGAATCAAGCCCTATCACTTTCTTCATCATTGGCATTTTATTTTTCTTCAAAACACTGTTATTCTAACAATATTTCAAAGAGGGGAAAAATGTAGACATCCAAATTTGATCACTCCCATACGATAAAATTTACCTCTTTATTCATCCATTCCATCAATATTAATTTATTTAATCAATATTACACTTCCCACCTAAGGTTCATAAAGTGTTTAATTTAACAATTAAACACTTTATCTTGTACCTTTTTCCTCTCTAAATTAAATAAATACATCAATTTATTTAATTTAGTCATTTTAACCTTATGAATTAAAACCAATTTAAAATTCTTCTTTTCTCTTTCCTTGTCACATCCTCCATAATCCCTCTCTAATCTAGATTAATTTAATTAATTCATGATTAATATGTGCATCCTCTTAATCAAGGATTAATGTCACATCCTCCTACATTGGCCACTTGCTTCTAATCTCTCATTAATTATCTTAATCAAGTATTTGCATGACCTTAATCAAAGTCATTAGCCACTTTTAGTACCACTTTTTAGCCAACCTTTTCATTTTACTTTCTTGGCATTGACCCTCTTTCCCATGTGAATTTTTAATTCATTTTTATTCATCCTAGGTCTCTCTCCTCCCCATGTGAATTTTTAATTCACATTTTATCTTTCCAAGACTTCTAGAACATCGGACTTGTCACCTCATCCACATATGACCAATTCCCACCTTTTTGGAGACCCTCTCTTATCCATTAGATTCTCCTAAGAATGTGAATTTTTAATTCACATTTATTTCTCCATCCACTTTCTATTTTCCCATGGAGATTTTTGAGGAATTCCAAAATTCTTCAAATGTCACTTTCATTCTCACTTGGGGATAAGTTCCTTTTTGAGGAAATCTTCTCATTCACCAAGGTACTTGGAAGGTACTTGTCCTTCTTCCACATCATGTACTCTCCTTCTACATCACCTACAGATCATCTCACCCTTAGCCACTTCACATTCCACATGTCAAAATGTGAGGGCTTGTGAGTCCTCAACTCACCTTGGCCCTTCATCTTGGCCTTGTTGGATAAATCTAAACCATTGACTTCTCTAGAGAATTCAAATTCCTCTATAAATACCCCCTCCTCTAAGGTATTTTTAACACTTATTCATTTTGCAATTAAATGCTATCATTTTGAACACTCAATTCACAAGAATTTCATTCATTTAGCCAAGCCATTTTAGTCGTTTACACTATCATCTAGTCCTATTATGAATCTTGCATCAAGAGCCATCCAAGGAGTACACAAAGCAATCAAAATCAAGGGCCAACCAAGGAGTTGTCAGCAGCAAAGAAGGTATAAGCAGATTACAATCTTGATTTTATCTTGTTTCTTTTCTTTATTATTTCTTAGGCTAATCTTGAGGTGTCCCTTTATGTTTTTCCTCACTGGATTTTAGTTATTTTGCATCTTTAGAATAGGACTAACATTTAGGATCAACCACTGACACCTTCATCAGAGTCAAATTCTACAACTAGCATTGGATCTTCCTGAGCCCGCACTTGATCAAGCAGAAACATTTTCTTTAATTCCAAGCTAGGGAAAATGATCATATTGCTCTTCAAGACCATTTCTCTAGCCTTCTGGGGGCTAATTTCAATGTTGTCAACTCTTAATTCCTGGAAATTCTATGCTACCATTTCATTTTTGTCTGATTCTTCAGTTCTTGCTTTAGTTGATTACATCCTCTTGGAATTATTTTATCTTTTTCTTCAACAAGAAATCCTTAAACTCAGGAGTCTTAATGAATTCATCATATTCTATGAATCTCTTGGTTGTAATTTCCCTTTCATCTTCATGTACCTTTGTACTATTTTTTTCTACAGCACCCATCCTTTCCTCATGTTTATGGGCACTTGTCTCAAGGATGGGCTAATCAACTTCAATATCACCTTTCAATTTCTGCAATACTATAACCACTTCCTCAATATCACCTACCTCTTCAGTATCCTCATAAGGTACTAACTATTCAATACTTCCTGTCTTCTATCTTTTGGGAGGTAACTGCTCCATGGGAGGCTTAGAGGTTTCACCTGGGGTATGCTCTATAGTTGCACCACTATGATTTTCTTTGAGATATGCTTCCTTATTTCTATACAAGTCTTCAAATCTACCAATTATCAATTATATCTTCTTGATGGGGTTTGTTTGCTCGACAAAGTATCCTAGGAAATCCTTGGACCTCCGCTTCATCTGTTCTTCAACCTTCTTCATATATTCCCATTTTTTTCCTTCTACTAAATACATCATTATAAGTAATGTAGTTCCTTATGACATCTTCTTCAAAATTCACTTGGCATGGCATTGTCACTTTGGTAAGAAGATTGTGCCTTATGTTGTTCATATGATTTTCAGGGTCAAAGTCTCTTTCTTTTCTAGATTTCAATGCATATCTTGTCTTCAAATAATACTATAACTCCTCTAGTGTGTCTGAGCCTACAGTCCAATCTTCACACTTAGTTTGGTTTGGAAAGAAAGTGCCTTTCTTATGCATTACATCTTTCTCCATCCACATCATTTGCCACATAAATTCAAGAAATGCTAATCTGAGGGGCACAAATTTTGGTAGTATGTGTGGAGCAACAAGGCATCGATAAACTCTTATTATTGTAACTTCTAGGAGGAAGAACCAATCTCCAAAATTGTGTGTATGACCCTGCTCTAGTCTTAAAGCCAAAGGTCTCACTAGTTGCAACATTTTGGTTGACAATATTGGTATTATGTACCCAAGAACTTGAAGGATTTTGTGTACAAAGTCTTCGTAGAATACAACAAATATTGAATTCTCACATCAACTATCCCAAATATAGCACCATTTCTAGACAGGTGTGGAATTCCCTTGCTCATCTACTATAGACAAGTCCATTCTTTTACTCCATTGGTCCCTATTCTAGTACAATATCATATGACATAGTAGGGAATAATGTCTGAATGTAATTGATACTCTATCCTCTATAACTTGGGATAATTCATCATCTAACGCCTTCTCAAGGTATGAAGCAAAGTCATATTCAATATTAGTTTCAAGGTTTTGAATTCTCATGGCCATCATCATTAGGCCTATTGGAATTTTATCTTGAGCATCTATCCCCAACACTTGTAAAAGAGCTAAATATGTATTCACAAAGTAATACTAAAAATCTGTCAAATTAAATGGTTCAGTAGTGGTAGTAGAGATGGGGAATGTTCTATTACCAATGCCTCTTTTCATATATAGGGGTACCTCATCACTTCTATAAGTCCTTTTTAACCTATCATAATCCTCCTCACTTTTCTACAGGTTTATCTTGGTCAGAGCTTGCTTGTTTAAGCCAAAACACTTAATGATGGCTTTTCTGGTTACTTCTACCAATATACTGTGTCATTTGGAAACCTTACTATTTTGGTAGCTCAGTGATAGTGTTTGGCTGGCAGTGTAATAAATTCTACATCAATAGACACATTTGGGACAATCAACCTTGTTATATCCAGCATCCAAGCATTTGACACTAGAATCTCCTTATTTCTCTTACTGTAAAAATACCAAAATAGGTCCCATCTAGATTTAGAAATGAGGGAAACCCTACAACTTTGTGTGGTGTCCATGAGAAACTTCTTATTACCCTCTTTACTAGACCCTAGAAGTATATCTAATATGGACTAATGGAGTGGTCTCTTCTTGACTTTAGGTTCTTCATCTTTAATTTTAGGTTGACTTTATTTTACTTTTGATTATTTTCTTTTAGGAGGCATGTTTCAATTTCCTCTACTATGGCTTCAAATGATAAAACCTTGAAATATTTTTTATATTAACATAGCTCTTTCAGAGAGTTTTCATGCACTTACCCGAGTATTTCATGCTTGCAGGACTTCTTCTTCTCGTATCCCTAGCTCCTTCCACGCTAGTGCACTACAATTGAGTGCAATATTGGGAAAACTCACTTATCTTTGGATGGCATGATATTCAGTCATATTAGTTTTGGCAACCCTTAATAATTTAATAGCATTTAATTTTGGTGACTAATGTGATTTTCTACATTAATTGTTGTAAATTGTAATGATGCCATGTTTACTGCCTTGCTCAAGGCTTCTTGTTGTGGGGTTGCAATATATACTGCTCTACTACATATGTTGCTCATCTTCCTAGTGATATAGTGGTGTATGCTTTTAATCATTACTTGAGTGTCAATGAGATAATCTTATTTGTCTTACCGATATCTCAATGTCTCATCGGCATTATATCTTATGTTTCTTTGATGTTGGTTGCCAGTAACGATGAGACAAGTTAATATCTCTTGTTGATATGCCACTATCTCATCAATATTTTCCTTCAGCGGTATTTCTTTATATATCAATGTAACTCTGCCATGTCGGGGAAACTTGTTATTATTGTTGCAGTATAGCGGTGTTCTACCCTTCCCTTCAACTATTTACTGCACTATCACCTTGCTCAAGGCTTCTTGTTGTGGGGTTGTAGTGTATACCGCTCTACCACATATGTTGCTCACCTTCTCGGTGGTATAGCGGTGTATGCTTTCGATCATTACTTGAAGAGTGTCAATGAGACAATCATTTTTGTCTAACCAATATCTCAATATCTCATTGACATTACTTCATTATATCCAAGAGTTATGTTTCAATGAGACATATAAATAAGTCTCTTCGACATAGGCGTGTCTAAACTGGCACTAAAATCGAAGCTAAACTAGAAGCTAAAGTCAGCTAAAAGAGGCGCTACACTCGAAGCTAATATTAGCACTAAAGATGACATTACTTAGGGCACTAATTAGCGCCTAAATTAGTGTTGACTTGTACTAATTGAAGCAATAAATGCCAAAAATTGCACCATCCCAATAAATAGCATCGATCTTTTGAGAAAATTGCCAAAAACTACATTAAAATAGTGCGTGGAAGCAAAAAATAGAGAAAAAACTAGAGCAAATCATAAGGATTTGTTGTAGTGTTTTGACAAATTTTGGAGGAAAAGGGGTTGTTTGGAGGCATTTTTGTCACATTTTTAGTGTGACTATTTACTTAGCTTGACTTTGCTTAATGTAGAGGATAGTTTGGAGTGTTTCTAGAAGGTTCTTTTTGGCCTTTTCTATTGCATCGGACCAAAACCTTCTAGATGGACTTGTGTGAGAGAGTTAGTTGATTTTGGCTTAAGTAACTTCAATCTTGGTTATTGAAGGGAGTTCTTTCTTTCTTTCTGCAGGGCGTTATAGCTTACTTTGGAGCTTTTTTCAGGTAGAGGGTCCAACATTGTAACTCAGATTTGCAGACTTATAAAGCAGTGTAACACCTTTTTTAATAATGAAATTCAGTGTTCTACCTTCTTAGAAGCTACTTTATTGAATGCAGTGTGGTGATTGATGAATGTTCTTGTGAGTTTTGGTAACTCCTTAAATGCTTGTCTCATTTTAGCACCTTTAGGTAGAATAAATATATGTTGATGTAGGTTGTCAGTTGTGCACTATTTCAATGGTTATTTTAGTTGTGGAGACTTTTCCCTTCAAAGTGACAAGTGAAACAAGCCTCCTTAAAAAACACTTATGCATTGATATGTTAAAATGTCTGAGTTGTGTTAAGTTACGTTGAGCTTTTTGATGAGATTGTGTGTCAAAAGCAACTGTAATATGTCTGAGAAATAACATTAGGTGCCATAGGGTTAGTTTCATTTTGATGTACTCTTTCTTACCCTTTTCCTTGACAAAGCAGTGAAACAGTTTAGGTGGCACCATCAAAAGGGGAGCCAACCCATAATCTAGAGGTTTGCTTTCACAATAGGATACACACAACCTAAAAGCAGTCCCATGTTAGTCCAATTTTTTTGAGTTCTTTCACAGCTTAGAAAAGGGGTGCAAATTTGGCCAACTAATAGTTTAGGCATGCCCGGTGGGACCGTGAACTACTTCTTAGTTCATTTTTATGCATTTGGTTACTGTTCTTTGGTGTGTAGAGTAGTAGTTTCAACCTTTTGGAGGCAATTTTTCAACACATCTAGTGACTCTGAAAGGATAACAACTAGTTTCAAGCAAACAAAGTGCTAGTATGTACTCATTTTTAGGAAACTCAAACTTGGCTTTATTTATTTACCAAAAATTTAAATGAATTTCCAGCTTGTATGAATGTTCCAATATGTCTACATTTAATGAATACATGTTCTATGACCCAACATATCATTAAAATTCCAATTACCCCCCATTCCATGAAAGCATTCATGTATGACCTCTTACCAGCCATATCACACCAAACAAATTGTTGGTTTTATTTCAAATAACTATGTGACAACAAGTTAGCAGCATTCTCATTATGTTTCCCACCCTCTCACTCCTACTCAATTTCAATATCAGCTAGTATATGCCTAGAACCAGTTTGAAGAAGGATATTTTGTTCCAAAATAGCAGTCCTATTCTCAGTTGTAGTCCCAAAATGTTGATGGTATGTGGACTAGTAATATTGACAGTATATTGCTAGATTTTTGTAGGCAGTTGGGTGAAATCAATAAAGAACAAGAGTATCAAATGCAACAATAGGAGGTTGACATGCATCAGGAGGAGTTAGCCTACCAGACATACATTCAAGAGAAAGAGATGGAGATTCAAAGGAGACAACATGAGGAATGTCTTGTAAAGAAAATAGTTGTAGAGGAATGCCAACTAAGGTATGAAACCTAGGCATCCCCTTCCTTTCCTAGCTTCAACTCAATTCCTCCTACAATGTTAAATAATCTTGTGAATGAAGAGGTTCCCAAGTACAAGTTCCCTAGCTCTAGACAAGAAGAACCTTTTGAGCCCTTGAGTGAGCCTACCAAGGAGCCTTCTACTGGTAAGTTTCCAAGTTGGAAAGGGCCATCTGCTTTACCCTATGAGGTTCTAGTATCTTCTATACAAGAGGAGGGGGCTACAAATGTGAACTTGTTGCATTTAGCTATGGAGGAATACAGGCTACAACAACAAAAGGTTGAATAGGAAAATGTTTCTCAATATGTATCTTCCTTTTTTTTAACTAACGATTCCCCTACTTTTGTTGGAATTGATCCAAATGTTCCAATAGTTCAACCTAGACAATAGGAGGAGAAAGTGAAAGTGGTTGTTGAAGAAGAGTAGTGTACAACCAGATTGGATATTTTTTAGCATGCTATGGATGAAAAGGCTAATATTGAGCTTTATGAAGAGGTGTGCTATGATATAATTGAAAAAATTTATTCAAAATTGGATGACAGGGAATCAAATATGTTAGAGTTTGGCACTCATGTTGAAATTCAATAGTAGGTTCACAAGTTTGAACAAGAAACTTCTCATAAATTTGATTTGTATTGTCTTATATGGTCTAATGAGCTTCCTTTCTACTATAGAAAAGGTCTAGAAGTTGATATACTAGTTGAAGGTCTATTTCAAGAGGCTACTTCATTGTTTGAACACTTTCCTGCCTTCATTGAAGAAGAAAAGCCTAGGTTGGAGTGAATTTTTGGGAGTAATAATGTGGATTTTAAAGTTAAACAAGTTGATTTTAAGAGCCTTCCAAGAGTTGACAACTTTGATAAGTTATTAGCTACCTTGGTGGAAAGTGATTGTTCATTAACCATGGAGGAAGAATCAACATGGAAAATCATTATGTACTTGGTGAAGCCACAAAGCAGGATAGCTATGAGAAGTATGAAGAAAGAGAAGCAGCCAACAATGGCAATTCAAAGTTTGTTCGTTCTAGGGGTTGCCCAATCATATATTTAGCTAGTTCAGAGGCCACTAAAGCACCAAAGGTCATGCTTGCACCCAAGTATGAGGATGCTATTGAAGAAGGAGCTGAATTTGGAGTTGTAACTGAAAGTGATTAGATTCAGCTCACTTTTCCAATCCAAGACAACAATAGGCATGATCCTTTTCAAAATCCAAGTGAGTTTATTTTCATATTTCATGAAACATTGCAACAGTCTATTGAATATCTACATGTGTTTCATGTTCTTTCAGCAATACATAATCATGTAATGCATCAGTTGTTGATTAAAAAAGGGTGTTATTTTGCAAATCTTGTCAATGGTTTTTTTTAACCAACTTCTTTGCTGGTTAGAGTAGGTTAGGGTAGTTTCACTTCAGATCAATTTTCAATTTTACCTAAGTGATTTTCAACATAGTTAGGTAGTTTTCATTGTACAGTTTTAGGTTTTCAATAAGGTTTCAAGTGTCTCGTGCTAGTTTAGTGAGTTACAACAACATACAATGTTGTTTTCATGTGGTGTCATCTTTTAGATGACTCAATGCCCAATGGATAAGCTTTAGGAAACTAGTTGAGATGTTTTGGAGGCAAACATATAGCAGATGTCACCAAAAATGTTACATGATTTTGGCTACCAACTGAAATTAGGTGACTTAGTGTTTATTCTTTTGTGTTTTCATTTAAACATTAAAAGATACATCATATTCTGCTAAGTTCATTATTGTGCATAAAAGAGATTGTTAAAAATAGAATGCATTTATTCCAGTTTTCCAATTACAAACAAATAAGAAATAGAACCAATATGTATTGCAAATGTGATCTTTATTGATAATCATGAGCGTATAAGTGTCCCTCACAAGCCAAGGGACTATCTATCCTAATGCTTATAGAGAAGAGATTATACGCATATAGATAATAGAAAATAAATTGCATATAAAATGAAGAGGGAGTCATCATTGCCTAGTGGAATGACGAATCCCTTTGGTTTGGCCTTGCATCACTTCAATCCTTCCCGCTACTCTGCTTCTGTTTGACACCCTCCTCACTACTCCTAGTTTTCCTACATTGGATAGAAATAGTGTTGTTAAAGCAATGGAAGGTCCCTGATCAAAATTATATGTAAAGCATCCATAAACATGTAATCTAATGTCTACAAGCATTAAAATAGTAGCATACCATAAGTGTCCCTAAAAATAAGAAACGAGTGACCAAACACACCTATGATATCCTTTGCTTATCTAACTATTTGTTGCTTGTGCAAATTTCTAGGACAAGTCTTGTTACTATTCATATTCAGTTGATTACATCATGTGGGGTGAAATGTGTCTCTCACGAGGGTAGAGCTCAACATGCTACCCTCTAATGTTTTAAGAGGGATAGGAAATTGAGTAGCTTGATCAAATCAATGATAAACATGCTATCGATGCATTAATTCAATATGGAATCACACCAATTGATCAACTTTCATTATCAGATTCAAAAGATGCAACACATAATGTGAGTTGTTAGGAAATTCATACTTCATCATTTCATAATGAATCAATCAATATGTTTCCATCATGCCAAAAGGAAGGTACATTTTACTGGACATGCCTTTCAATCATCTTAAGTGGATCCAAGATCCATTTTATTAAAAGAAGTAAATAGTTTTAATGATGCATCGAGTTGAATTATAGATGCATCAAGCTCAATTATGCATCTATTAAAATAATGAAGAAGACACCAAGTCATTTTTGGCACCATCATGAATCATATGGGGCAGCAAGAAGGAACAAATATAATCATACATTGTTGCATGAACTTAGGCACTGTCCAACTCATCTCACCTATATCTTATTGGACAACCACACATCACCTAGGATGGTGAGCTTTTAGGTCACCAACATAAGTGACAGAAGTTTTCCCAGTAGGATCAAAACAAAAGGAATGGTAGAGTACTGATATTCAGTGAGCAATCATGAAGCAACACAAGGTGACACTCTTTTGAAGCCAAGGTCATAGTGGAAGTGAGTATGACATCAAATTTTATGAGTCTAAAAGGGGCAGTCCTAAGGGGGTAAATAGGGAAACAACAATAAATACAGTCATGATCTCATGCATATGGACAACAACCATGAATGCATGCTACAGGAAAATTCACCAGGAATGCATACTATAGGACAACAAGGGAGACCTTTCTTGGACAAATAAGAACTATCAAGCATTGTCCAAGCATAATCAGTAGGCCATGAGAAAACAAGGAGGATGTCATAACAATCATGAAGCAGCCATTTACATCAAAATACAGTCATGAGGGGCAGCCACATGTCAAGGAATGGAGGATTTGAAGTACATAGGGAAGTTTGACATGCCTAATGGAAAAAACAGTGAGCTTTTAGATGACTCTCATGAGGCAACAATGAAAGGACAACTTAAAAGGAGATTGTACTAAATAATAGAGTGCATTCATATGATAACCAAGAGTAGTGAACATGGTGATCAATTGGTATTTAAAACATGCATATCAATAATATGCTACTATGGTATTACTATTGAATCATGATAGTAAAATATGATGATTGCCATAAATAAAGAAGTCATTGGTAGGAGAAGGGGTTGGATTACAAAGGCAAGAAGTCCTTGACAGTGACCAATGACACTGTTACTGTTCAATATAAAAGTAATAATGCCACATATTATAGCAGCAATATCCATGAAGCAATGAACTCGACATATGATAAGAACACTATTATTTAAGCTAAGATAGCATTTGATGGATATAACCATGTCACATGAGAATGATCAAATCAAATGGTAAATGATATCATCAATCTTTTCAAAGGAGAATCTTTATCATCAATCTGTTTAAAGGAGAATCTTTATTTTGTCATGGTCTATATAACATTTCACTTTTTTTCATGTAGTGTCCATTGTGTTTAAAGATTTGAGGGATTTTACCTTCTACAACAACTAACATATTGTCATGATAGTCTAATACATGTTATCCATCATCAGAAGCCACCATGAGCTACAACACTTTACGGTATAGAGTGAATTCAAGTAAAGGATAACCTGTTCATCATAAAATGACAAAAGCATTTAATTCTAACTTTAGGATTATCAATTCTTGATGATAAATATGATTGTTATGGTGCACATCCCATAAGGAGCATCCTATAGATGGAGATATCTCCTTTGTGGTTTCATTGTTGTGGCAGTAGGGTGTAATGAAGAACACTTATAATAGTCAAAGTATAAGGGATAAAATGGTAGCTTTTACCTTATTTCTCCCCTGTGAGCATGAGCCATGAAAAGTGGCATTGTGGATCCCTTGAGTTACAAAAAATGGGCAAAGGAGCTAGGGTTTTATGGTAAACCGTGATGTCTTGTTGATTTGTAAAAACCCAGAACAATAAATGAAAGCATTTAGCTTGGAACATGCCAGAAGAACAAATCCTTTGAGGTTCTTTGCAGAATAAGAATTTACAGTTGAAGAAGGCCATGCAGAGGCCAAGTCAAGAGATGTGAAATATGCATTTTTCCTTCACATTCAATGCAAACTATTGATCAAGATAAGCATGTTCTTTTTGTCTAAGAGATTCCAAGCATCATGAAATACCCAGTTCTAGAAGGTACCATGGAGTTTTTTCAGAAAATCACAAAAATGCAAAAAACCCAGTTCACATTCTTGGCCATGGCCTAAATATTTTCTTCTCTTCACAAAGTATTGTTTCCTTCACAAAATCAAAAGGAAACAACTTGGGTGTGTTTGAAAATGCAAATACAGAGATAAAAGACAGATATTTAATGGAAATCAAGCTACAATAAATGCATTTCAAAAACTAGTTCATTTTTATGGCCACGACATAAAAGAGTACGTTTCTTCACAAATTCATAAAAACAGGGTTTTTTGATTTAAACATTCAAATGCATAGAGAAGAGATGAGTGTGCTTCATTTTGACAATGGAGGCTCGAGATGAGCTCTATTTGCTAAAAAATCAGAAGATGGGGGTCGAAAGGAAGCTCACCTAAACAGGTTGACTATATTTTATTAAAGTATGCAAGCATTTGGTCATATATAAAGCCTCAATTCAAGCTTCAAAAATTCACTCATGGCGGCTAAAGAAAATGAGTAACCATAGAGGAAGATAAAAGAAATGAAAAATGATCAAAAAAATGCTTTTAGCCATAGCCTTTACTCATGAAATGGCTTTCAGAAGATAAAGAAAAAGCCAGATTTTGTCAAAAGAATCAGTTACATCTATGTCTCCAGACAAAACCACAAAAACCAGTCAGAAATCTGCCAAAGAGAATCATCTTCCAGTGCATTCAAGAAATCCTCATGGCGGTAGAAGGTTGAGTTCTAGAAGGCTCGATGCAAAATGATGTGTAATTTTTTCCTTTTCCCATATTTTGTTTATGGTTGGAAACCCTATGGTGCAGGCTGATGGGATTTTTTTTTCCTTTTTTTTAAAAATTGAAACACATTTTAATGTGTTATGAGGGTTGAATGGTGAGATTATTACTTAAGCATTTTTTCCTTGAATTCATTTGAAACATGTGCCTTCCTTTTTAAAATATGCTAAGTCCTCCAAGTTTGAAACATGTAATGCCTGTGAAACATGTAAGGACTTGGGTATGTGTAGGATCATGAGGGGCCAAAAAGTGGCAATATTATGGGTATTTGTAGGGTATGTGGCTGACGACTTTTTTTTACCCAAAATTGATGAAACGAAAAGGGTTTTTAGAGGAGATTCTTAGCTTTCCACCAATATAAATTATTATTTAATTTGAATTCAATCAATAATTATTATTTATTTTCTATTAGAATTACAACTAAAGTCCTGATCGATAGGCTGATTCAAAAACATCTATAACTTTCAAATGGTATCACATTTTTTAAATCCAAAACATGCATCACATTCTATGCTTCACATACTTTAGGATTAAAGAAAGAAAAATTAAATTTCATGAAGTTTTGACCAAGTTAAGGTGGTCAAACATACGAGTTTTTATATTTTTTAAAAGTTGTAATAAAAAATTCATAATTAATTATTTACTTCGAAAAAAATTACAAAAATATATGCATCACATCCAGACATGAGTCCTTTACTTATATATAAAATCTTATAAAAAAATATTATCATTATATTATGGTTAGGGTGGTCAGACAGACACCTACTTCTTATTTTTTTCCCTGAAATTTAAGTACTACTGCATTGAAATTTCAAATTTTCACCAAATAGATTTTATTTATTTTTGAATAAACCTAGTAGTTTAGAAACTAAATTTAATTTTCTACAAATTCTATTCGTACATATTTTTGAAATAATATAGATAACTTATTCAAATTTTTACGTCAAGTTGCCTAACACTGATTTTTTTGAAATTTTTGCCACTTAAGGGCCTATTTTTTCCATGATGATCCTGCACATACCCACTTCAAAATGTGCCTTCCAAGGATGTTGGAATCCTTTTATGCCCACATAGGCCAAAATATGGCCCTTTCTTGTTTTCCTTTGAAAATTAGGAGAGTGTTGACCAAGTGATTGACTCTCAAGTGCAGAAGTGGAGGTCAGTTAGAATTGATCAAATGCCTTGGAGGAGTTTGGCTTTTGCGTAATGCTTTTACAAGCATTTAAGTGTATCATTATTTTTCATTTTTGTTAATTGCAAAACATTATTCAAGTGATTTGTAAATCATTGTTATTTAATGATATTTATTTGATGCAAATATTGATGTAATCCAAATAGGTGGTGGGACCTCTTTTTGCATTCTTTTGAAATGTAAAGTAATTTTAGTGATATATTATAACTCACTTAATCAGATTATTATTGTTTTGAATGAAAATTAGAGTCTTATATTTTGCAAGGGCATTAAAAGTGTGGGTCAATACTTGTGTGAAGAAACATAATGATTGGAAAACATGAGGGATGTGCGAGAGGTTGTTTTGATTGATTTTGGAGGAAAAGGGGCTAATTGGAGGCATTTTTGTCACATTTTTAGTGTGACTACTCACTTGGCTTGACTTTGTTTCATGGGGAGAACAATTTGGAGTGTTTCTAGAAGGTTCTTTTTGGCCTTTTCTATTGCATCTGACCAAAACCTTCTATATGAACTTGTGTGAGGGAGTTAGTTGATTTTGGCTTAAGTAACTTCAATCTTGGTTATTGAAGGGAGTTCTTTCTTTCTTTCTGTAGGGCATTGTAGCTTACTTTGGAGCTTTTTTCAAGCAGAGGACAACATTGTAACTCAAATTTGTAGACTTATGCAACAATGTAACACCATTTTTATTAATGAAATTTAGTGTTTTACCTTCTTAGAAGCTACTTTATTGAGTGCAGTGTGGTGATTGATGAATGTTCTTGTGAGTTTTGGTAACTACTTCAATGCTTGTCTCATTTTAGCACCTTTAAGTAGAATAAATATATGTTGATGCAAGTTGTAAGTTATGCACTGATTCAATAGTTAGTTTAGTTGTGGAGATTTTTTCCTTCAAAGTGACAAGTGAAACAAGACTCCTTACAGAACACTTATGCATCGATATGTTGAAATGTCTAAGTTGTGTTAAGTTAAGTTGAGCTTTTTGATGAGATTGTGTGTCAAAAGTAGTTCTATTATGTCTGAGAAATAACATTAGGTGCATCACCATAGGGTTAGTTTCATTTTGATGTACTCTTTCTTACCCTTTTCCTTGGAAAAGAAATGGAATAGTTTAGGTGACACCATCAAAAGGGGAGCCAACCTATAATCTAGAGGTTTGCTTTCACAATAGGATACCTACAACCTAAAAGCAGTCCCATGTTAGTCTAAATTTGTTGAGTTCTTTCACAGCTTGGAAAAGGGGTGCAAATTTGGCCAACTAACATTTTAGCATCCAAGCATCCTCCATTGTTGCAACACCATTTGAGCTCACATCTTGCACCCATTGCAATACCCATATCCACCATTGCATTCCTCATCATCTGAAGATCATTTAGAGCTAGGTATCAAGCCATTTTACCAACAAAGAAGCACACAAAAATCAAGCAATCAAAGGGCCAACCAAATTATCAACTCAAGCAAGGTAAAAAGTTTCATTTTCTTTTATTTTGTTTTGAGTTCAACTAAGAAAATCTTGAGGTGTTTTGTTTGTGTTTTCCACCTTGCATTTTTGATACATTGTTTTTCATTCCTAGGTTATAATTCACCGTGGCACACACTAAGCAATGCAATTTATTGATTAAACAATGCAATAAGCCAAAAATGAAATGTTTTGATGCAATTTTGAATTTTTATAGTGCAGTAAAATGAAGCAATTTAAGCTAAATGCAATGAATTTGATAAAACAATAAATCTAGAAACTGAAACAACAAGATGAATGCATCAAACAAAAGTTATAAAATGAGATTTTAATGTCCTAAAATTGCATATCTATAGTTAACAGGGACTCATTCACTAGTGTGGACACAAAAAAATAATCCGTTTTTGCTTGCTTGATTTGGGAATAATTGCTGATAAATTGGACTTAATAAGGCCTTGATTTAGTGTTGTGAGGTGTTTTACACATCCACATTAGGTCTTGGACCCTTGCAAATTGAATAAAATGCATGTCTTGTTAAGGTGTTGTAAAGAATTGCAAATGACTTTCACACTTTTCTTGACTTTTATTAAGCATTTAAGTCTAATATTATTTTAATTCAGAAGTTATCTTTTCCCTCTTCTTTTATAATTAAATAGTTATTTTAATTATTTCATTATTCATTAGCCTTTTCTCTCTATAATTAAATAAATGTTATATTTAATTATTTATCCTTTCTTTATCTCCCCAATTAATAATTATTTTAATTATTTAATTATCACTTCCCTCTCCATTAAATAATTATTTTTAATTATTTAACTATCTATTTATTTGTTCTCACCTTTCTCTTTAAATAAATAAAATTAATATTTTATTTATTTCTCCTATGTTGGCCACCTAAATTAAATAATCTTTACTATTTAATTTCTCTTATCACCTCTTTTTCTATACCAATCTTATCTTCCACCTCAAGTCTTTATCTATCCATGTGTTTCTTCTCTCAATTAACCTCCACCCTTGATTAAGTTATTTTCTAATTTAATCTTGGCCCTTGATCATGATCCTTATTCTTAACTCTTCTCTATAAAAGGGGACCTTTAAACCCTAATTCATAATTTCAATCACCTAACTCATTTATCATTCATCATCCATCTCAAGTCAAGCAAGCTAGGTTTTTAGCATTCTAAGTCATCAAGATAGCTTTCTAAGGCATTCAAAGGCAGATTCTTCATCTATTGTTGCAGAAATTCAAGATCAATCATCATGGAAAGGTACTAATTCCATTATTTCATGTTCATGCTTCATCTTATTTCTTCATTTGGTTTAATTACCTAAAAGGGGTTTGACCAAGGTGAACCCCCATGCCCTAACATTCAACATTTCTCTCTCTTTCTTTGTGTATTTGCATATTTAGTTACCTTTGAAGGCTTGAAAATCATTAAAGAATAATTGAAAACTTGTTAAAGACATCCCCCTATTTGCAAAGCCAAAATATCCACAAAAGTCACTTACAAGCCTAAATTAGGCAGTTTCAAATCTGGATACCTAGAGGAGCAGAAAGTGCAAATTGAGAGCTTCCATTTCCACTTTTGAATTTTTAGAAAAGCCAAAGTGGACTAAGTCACCAAAAATGGTGATTTAGTCCCACTACATATGTTTTTCAGATTTTTTTTGTAGATTTGGATACCCATTTGGTTGAAATGGGCTTTAGAGCAGTTTTCCTTAAAACAAGACTAAGTCGCCCAACTTGGCATAAGTGTCCCAATTGGCTTCATCAATCATTTTTGAAAGGATTCCAGAGCCTCACTACATCACATTTCAACTTCCAGGTGCACCTCTTCAATTTTATTTATTTATGTTATTGTTTGTTTGCATTCTTAGGCCATTTTTGCATACATCATTGTGTTTTCAAAACACTTGCATTTTCATTAGTTTGCGTTAATATTCAATCTCTTTTATTAATTTATTGCATTTAAATCATTACATTTAGACATATTTCATTCATTATTGCATTTATTTTGAGTGTATGCATTTCCCATTTCGGCCCATCTTTCTCCTTTTAAGTGAAAAACCCTAGAAGTGCAAGAAAGCATTAGGGAGCCAAAATCTTTGTTTATAGCCAGTAAGGGCGAATGGGTCCTGGTTAGGTCTTTATAGGAGTTTTATATGGATTTAAAACTAAATTTTAATGTCTTTTCAGTTGCCAGAAGCTTTAGGTCAGACTTGAACAGGGACTTATTCACCAATAAGGGTGAATGGGTGTTGGTAAGGTCTTTTTAAACTGATTGTTAATGGTTTGCAAGATTTTAGATATATCTTCCAGTTGTAGGTTATAAATAGTGAAAGGAAGCTTCAAATTTTCCAGAAATTAAATGAAAAAATGCAATAGAAAGATGAAATGTAAGACCTAGATTGAAATTCAATTTTGTTTTGATTTTCAAATGCAATTGAATGAAATCTAAATGAGATGTAAATTGATTACTTTGTTTTAGTAATTTTGAGATTTAAGAAGTCCAAAATAATGCAAATATAAACCCTATATGATATACAAGATTTAAATGCAAAAGAATAATCCCTAATTCAATGCAAATCTAAATGCAATGAATGTTATATTTTAACTTGAAATGCAATGTTCAAAGACTCCTGAAATTCATAAAAGTGGAATGTCGAATAAGTTGGTTTCACCAAAAATGATATGGTGAAAAATAGGATCTATCCCAAATATGAGATATATCACTTATTTTTCTATCCCAAATCACTTCAAATTATGGAAAAGAAGATGCTAATAACAAATAAAAATCAACCCTAGCTATTATAGCAACTATGAGGAATGTTTTTAGAGTATAAAATTCTATGTACCTGTCCAAAAAAAATTTTTGAGCTAGATGGAGGACTCATTCACCTTTAGGGGTGAATGTGTCCTTCTAGGGTTTTAGAAAACTGATTTCAGAATGTTGCACTTTGATGTTTTCACTCTTGAAATCCCTATTATCAAGTTCTAGAAGGCAATATTTAGCTTTGTGGGGCTCTTTCTGTGTTCCTACACCTTGAATGACAACTTTGACACTTTTGACAACTTTGATAATCTTGCTATTCAACCTATAAATATGCAATCACACACTAAAGGACATAAAACTCATTGATTTGTTAGTGAATAGGGGTTTTCCTGAGTCAAACCCCTTGTAGGTAATTAAACCAAATGATGAAATAAGATAATGAAGCATGAATATGAAATAATGCAATTAGAACCTTGTCATGATGATATGATCCTTGAATTGTTGCAATAAACTCTTGACTCCTGCCTTGAAATGCCTTGAAAATTCTCTTCAAGTGCTCTATAATGCTCTTGTAAAGTATTATGATGCTCTCTTGAAAATATTATTATGAAACTATGTGAATTAACCCCTTATTTTTACTAAATTAGGAGATTAACTTTGAAATTCAAAGAATTAAGCCCCACACCAGATTTGGAAAGAAATATAATTAAATTCTCACTAGAATGAAATTCAAAACTTAAGTTATTATTAAGGGAGGACCCATTTTCCACCAAAGGCGAATGGGTCTTGGGTAAGTTTCGAGGTACAATCTTTGGGGAGTTAAATGAGGGCCAAAAACCCATTCCAAAACAACTAAGAAAGGGGGTCTTGCTAAGGGAGGACCCATTTTCCATCAAGGGAAAATGGGTCTTGGCTCAACTTACTAGGACCAAATTTTTCCCAATCAAATAATTTGATATTCAATTTATGATTGTCAGGAAGGATCCTCGGGAGGTGTCAAAATTAAGGTCCAAAAGGGGGGTTAATTACTCCACTTAATCACAATGAATTAGGACCACCTATATAAATGTGAAAGTGATTTAGAACACTTTACAACACTTAAGAAGGTATGCATTATTCATATTTTATTTAGGAACGGGCCATAAGGCTTAATTAAGCAAATAAGTCCTCGAGAAGTTTGAAAGTGTGTTACAACACTTTACAACACCTTTGCAAAGGACAAATTAATGCATGATTTAGTTAAATAAAGGTCCTAAAATGATTTGAATGTGTACAAGACATTACAACACCACTCCAATACACAATTAGTCTAGCTTTAATGTCAATTATCCAAGCAAGCAAGGAAAAGGTAACTTTTTCCATTACTATAATATTTAATGGCTACTTTTTAGCCCCAACCTTTCTATGCATACCCATCACTAATATAAAAATGAATACTCCATATTTTCAATATAATTTAATTAAACATTGGTACATCCATATTCTATTAATAAATTATTGTTAATTTTTCCATAGTTTCATTTGAATAATTACCTTGAATCCTTTTGATATTTACCATTTATGCATTCATCTCCCCCACATTTTCCTCTTCTAAATTCACTACGTTATTTTTTGGGCTTGAGTCATATTTTATGGGTTTTAGTCTCTTTTGGATTATTTCAAGTTTATTGTTGCCATCTCAACCATCTTGCAACTATACTCTCTTCCCATTTTACCTCTTAACAATGTTAAAATAAAAGTTATGTGATCCATTATTAGTTTTGAGGATTGTCTTGTGCTTTTAAGGCAAGTTAGTTAGAACTCAATTAAATCTTGGTGCATCACCATCTTTCTTTTTCAGTTATTTTCCCTCTCCCTTTCCCCTGTGACTTATTAGAGTAGGAGTAGGCATTAGTTTTATTCTATGTTGAGTTGGATCAACACTTACACTTAGGCTTAGAAAGGAACTAGCCTTATCTAGAGGTACGATCTCAAGTTAGCAAGGTTCCACACTTGAGAAATCCTTCCCATTATGTCTCTAAAATATTGAACTAGGTTCAATAAGGGTACAATTTTAGGTGACAACACCGATCATAAGAGTTGGAAATTTTCAAAGCAAGGGATGATACAAGTGTGTTATAACACACTCTCATTTTTATGTATATTAACAATAAAAAATAGTTTAAGAGATTTTTTTTTTCTTTTATGGATCATAAAATATGTGTCTGATAACATGCTCATGTGTTATATGCTATTTAGACCAAAAAGTGGTTTTGGTCCCCCATCTTTGTGCACATGCCCCATTCTATCATTCACTTTATTGGTGATACTTCATGTTCTTATAGTAATCACTTGATTACATATAATTTAATTTCATGCAATTATATTTTAAGACTAGTGACATTTCAATTTGATGGCTTTTTACATATTTTTTGATGAATATTTTGATAAGTTTTTTAATATATATATTTTTGAGTTCTAAAATTTTTCGTGGTATAAAATTGTGATTGTATAAAATATTTTTTATATATTATTGGTAAAGGTTGATTGTTGAAATGGTTTGTTCCCGTTTTTACAAAATGGGAAAGATAAAACGAGGAAGCCCAAGGAAACATCTAAGAGTAACATGGAACAAATAAAACTAGGGTTGGATTAAAATAATAAACAATTAGCAAAGGAGTTGGGATAAGGAAAATCAAGGCTAACTACTCATAAGCTAAAGGAGGAAATTTGAATCAAGGTAGTTTGAAAGAAAAATTCTCTAAGGAGCATTCAAAAACCCCACCCTTTTTATCCTTGCACAAATCCTTCCGAGCTAAACCCCTTTTTTTAAATGTTATTCTTGATTTAGAAAGACTCAAAGGACTACATGATATCCTCTCTCTTAAATTCATGAAATTTCAATAGTTCATAATGTCAAGTTGGTATATTTTTGGATTTAACTATGTAGAATTTGTCATCATCAACATGTTGGACCATACTCCATGACTCATCATCAAGAGAGGAGAATGATACCATATCCACTTTATCATATAAGAATGACCTAACAACAAAATTACATTTTTCATTTGCTAAAATTTATATCAAGTTTTTAATATCTCAAAATATAGACTTAGTGTATTGAATAAAACATGAAATGAAAGTTTTTTTAATGGTTCAACTAGTAGATTACATAGGTATCAATACTCTTACATTTATATAATGGAGTACAACATTATGGGGGATCATACCTCTCAAGCAAAAGTTGACATTTACCTAAACTATAATAAATATGGGCTCAAAATCTCCTAAGATCAAACCTGGCCCAATCACACTTTTGAGGGATTTGAATCTCGATGGATGGTACAATCAAGTAGCACACTGTGTATTCTTACCAATTGAACTGCAAGCTCTTTCATGTTATTTAAATTTATTTGAAATGAGGAAGCTCCCTGAAATGAACATATGCCTTACATTTTCTAGTCATTTGAGCTCCTATAATAAATACCACAATAGAGGTCACCAATTGATGTATGAACACCCACAACATTGCTATGTGTTGCTAGTGCAAAGAGGATGAGATGAGTTTATTTGTTGGTTGCTACTTTGGGGTTGATCATATTTTAGGTGGTATTTCTTTAAGTGTCTCAACTTAATCTTTTTACAATTGTGTATAGTATTGCATTCCACTTAAAAGATGATTCAATTCAATGATCAAACAATTAATAACAATTTTACACATCTTTCAAACTAAAAATTGATAAATGTTTCTCTTATTTCTAATGACTAAAATTAATGTTTGAAATTAAACTACATTTTTAAGAATATCCATGGAAGTCCATGAATTTTGCCTTGAATTTGTCCATTGTTGAATTGTTAGCAATGGAATGAGCATCCCTCTACTCTTGAAATACAAGAGAAATTCTAAGATGGAAACTCCCCCAAAAGAGAATAATTAGTTCGAGGTTGTCATTCAATTCTAATATCACACAATTGCACGGCAGATGTGTCCACTCAATTTTAATGTTAGTTGTCTAGCCTAAAAAATAATAATAACCTTTTAGAACAAAGAGAGAAAAATATGGAATCAAGACTCCTCTAAGTAAAGTCATCACAAAACCCGAAGAACTTTTGGCACACTAGCATATTCAAGTCTTGCACAGTGGAGAAAATATTTAAGTCCTTTGGCTCTTGTTTTCTTCTTTAAATATTCATTTCTTCTAGGGGAAATGTGCCAGTTGTCCATGATCCAATTGTTGTTTACACCATGCTTACCTGACCCCCCAATAACTGTTTATATTTTATTCATTACATTTTTTTAATTATGCCAATAAAAATTTACAAATTACACCAATATATGTTCACTACTGAAAGTGTAGTTGACCAGAAAATTTAAACAACTATTGGTACATATCTATTTTCAATGAAAACACCTTGAAAACACCTGGATTTTTTAAAAAAAATTATTGGTTTTCCAATGAATGGGTAGTGGCGAAGTGGTAAAGATGTAGGGGACGAAGGTTTAAAAACACCCTTTTTGACCACCTTTCACTTTACGGGTTCAAGAAGATACATTTTAACTACCCACAAGGAAAATTTTTCTTTTTAAGCTAATAACTCGCTTACGAACAAGCCCAAAAAAAAATCAAAGATATTGGACCTATTTTCCACTCTCTACGAATGCAGGAAGTTAGCCCTAGTGACTACTAGTATGTTTCCCCTACTGGTTTTTCAACCCAGACAACCCTATCATTTTGGTGTTCTTTTTACACCGCTTCTCTTGTTTGAACACATAATATTGTTAGGGAAAAAGTAATGACTTGAACATTGTTGTATCTCTCACTTCTTCCTCTCTTTTCTCTGTATCTTTATCTCTATATCAATATTTTTTGATCCCTGAGAAAGTAATGACTTGATGATACAATATTTTTGTGTTTCACATGACTTGATGGTACACCATTCCATCAACCTAAAGTAATGAAAGGTCAAGCTAGGCTTTAACATAAACATAAAAATAAGTGCATGCATCTATTTTGTTGACTACTTACATTATATAAAAAATATTATATAGATTAATTATATATTTAAAATTTATATTATATAAAATAAAATTTATAATAATAGATATAATTATATAAAAAAATTGTGTATAAGATGACAATGCATTATATCATCTTCTATGTTTTTTCTAAACTTTGGGTCAACAATCACTCGAGTCAAGTTGCTCCATCTCATAGGAGCGGCTTCAACATAAATAAATAACAACACTATATTATTATTGCCTCTCAAATATAAACCTTTACATTTTTAAAACCAATACTAAAAGTTAAAATAATTGTTATCTATTGTAAGCTATTATAGTTTCTATCAATTGTGGTTTGAATAAATCCATTATAGTTTAAATGATTGGATTTTACTTTTAAATCTATCTACCTCTATTTTTTTAAGTTTCTTATCAAGATAGTGCATGGTAATGATTTTGAACAACTAAAATAAAATTATCAAGTCACATGGCTCATTATTGATCTAATTATCATTACCTCAGATATCATCTAATTTCCTAAAAAAAATCATTGTCTCTTAATGGCACACAAGTTAAGAACAGCTCATCCAAAGACCAACTACAAGCATGCGAATAATTTAAATGAGTGGATACGATTGGTATAAGGGTGTGCAAATCTATGAAAGGGGATACATGATAGGGATATAGAAAAGTGTATTATATTATAGATGGATAACATAGAGCAAGGGCTAGAATATTTTCTTATTTTTACATACAAAAATTCTTAGAAATTGAAGGATGAGTTTGATAGAGGTTATCTTTATCATACCCTTTTATCATGCATTTGGTCAATTGAGTGAGTGTTTAGAGATTTGGATTAGCTGAAAATAAAAAAAACTAACACTAATGCAACTAAAAAATGTTATTTTAACTATATAATTAAAAATACAATAAAATTACCTGTTACACATCATCAAGGCATGATTAATCTAAGAAACTATTTCAAATCTCTTAAAAATTAACACAAATTAAACTAAAAATTGTCAACTAAAGTTTAATGTATCTAAGAAATCAATTCAAATATAGTAGAAATGTGATCATTGAATTGTTAATTGGGAAAAATGATCCTAGATCTAACTAATAGATTAACCTGGATACATATTTCCTTTTCTTAACATTGGAACATGAATCAACAAGGTTATTATAATTGGATAACTACCTCAAAGGAGAGCCAATATTCCCAAGTTTTGTTCCTTTGTTGTAAAGAGGGCATATTTTATGAGTGTAATGCAATTAACCTAAATCATATAAGTCCTAATCTAAAAATATGAATGATCAAATAGACAAAAATAAGAAACCACTAAAATAGGTACAAATCTAAGATGTCTAGATGCCTATGGTCAAAAGAAGAGCTTGAAATGTAGGGACAAGGGCATGGGGTGCCCTATTCCTAGGGTTTTTTGATGTTTAGAAGCTAGATCACTTGATCACAATCTACTTTGTCCTTTTGCAACCTGTCACTATCAGAAGTTTCAGATCTAGATTTGCACACACAAAAAAGGACGTAAAAGGTTGTGCTATATAGGATTTTTCCTTAGTCAAACCCCATTTTAGTGTTCCCACCTCCAAAATGGAAATGATGATGATGATATATATTGTGTGCTCTCAAGGGAGCATAGGAGAAGTAAATAATAATGACTTCAATAAATAAATAGCATAAGATAAAGTTACCTTAGGTATGAAACCCTTGTTCAAGTGATGTCACACTATAGGTTGTCACATAGAGTTGATGAAGAAGGAATAATTTGCCTTGAATACCTACAAGGGTTAGTCCACATAACACAATAGAGAGTTGTAGCAAGCATGTAGAGAGGAAGTTGCATGTATCTTCACAATTAGGATATAATAGTTCATAATAATTTCTCATATATCTTAATAATTGCCCAAATGAGAGGGAAAACTTATTTATGTACATATATGTATCCTAGGTAATTTTTAGACTTGAGCTGACTAGGCATCATTTTCTAGACACCAAAGGCTGACATTAGAGTTCCTAACTTTTTAAAATCTAATTCCCCTGAATAAGGCACCCAACACCCCTATCTAGGCCTTTTTGGCTCCAAAAACTCAAGGTTTCGAGAAATTAAATATATTGTCCTAATCTAGTGCTAAAATGAACAAGTTATGAATGTAATTAATTATACATGCAAAATAGGGTGTCAAACCTAGTGTGAAATTTCTAGGGGTGATAATTTACTACACTACATGAATAGCTTAATGATGTTTACAAAAAAAAGGAATAAAATGATTATTGTGGCCACCTTGCCTTTTTTCTTTTATCTAGGTTACAAAGCAAGTGCATTTAGGCTCAATATTAATCGTGCCTAAATTTTACCACTACCAAACCAAAATGTAGGCAAATTAAAACCTTCTTAAGTTATGGTTTTTATAACATTAGTGTTATTTTTATTTAAACTCTAAAATATTTTATGGCTTCTTTTTAGCCCCAATCTTTCTATGCATACCCAACACTAGAATAAAAATGAATACTCCATCTTTTCAATATAATTTAATTGAACATTGGTACATCCATATTCTATTAACAAATTATTGTTAATTTTTTAATAGTTTCATTCAAAGAATTACCTTGAATCATTTTGATATTTACCATTTATGTATTCATCTCTTCCACATTTTCCTCTTCTAAATTTATTAAGTTATTTTTTGGGCTTGAGTTATATTTTATGGGTTTTAGTCTCTTTTGGATTATTTCAAGTTTATTGTTGTCATCTCAACTTCTTGCAACTACATTCTCTTCCCATTTTACCTCTTAACAATGTTTAAATAAAAGTCATATGTGATCTATTATTAGTTTAGAGGATTGTCTTATGCTTTTTAAGGCAAGTTTGTTAGAACTCAATTAAGTCTTGGTGCATCACCATCTTTCTTTTTCAATTAGTTTTCTTCTCCCTTTCCCCTATGATTTAGTAGAGTAGGATCAGGCATTAGTTTTAATCTATGTTGAGTTGGATCAGCACTTGCACTTAGGTTTAGAAAGGAACTAACCTTATCTAGAGGTTTGATATCAAGTTAGCAAGGTCCCACACTAGAGAAATTCTTCCCATTATGTCTCTGAAATACTAAACTAGGTTCAATAAGGGTACAATTTTAGGTGACAACACCAATCATAAGAGTTGGCAATTTTCAAAGCAAGGGATGATACAAGTGTGTTAAATAACGCACTCTCATTTTTTATGTGTATGAAAAATAAAAAACGATTTAAAATTTTTCTTTTATGGATCACAAGATATGAGTGCATTATAACATGCCCACATGTTATATGCTATTTAGACCAAAATGTGGTATTGGTCCCCCATCTTTGTTCACATGCCCCATTCTATCATTCACTTTATTGGTAATACTTCATGTTCTTATAGTAGCCACTTGATTACAAATAATGTAATTGCATGCAATTATATTTTAAGATCAGTGGCTTTTCAATTTGATGGCTTTTTACATATTTTTTGATGAATATTTTGATAAGTTTTTTAGTATATATATATTTTTGAGTTCTAAAAATTTTAGTGGTATAAAATTGTGATTGTATAAAATATTTTTTTATATATTATTGGTAAAGGTGGATTTTTGAAATGGTTTGTGCCCTTTTTTACAAAATGGGAAAGATAAAATGAGGAAGCCCAAGAAAACATCTAAGAGTAACATAGAACAAATAACACTAGGGCTAGATTAAAATAATAAACAATTAGCAAAGGAGTTGGGATAAGGAAAATCAAGGCTAACTACTCATAAACTAAAGGAGAAAATTTGAATCAAGGTAGTTTGAAACCAAAATCCTCTAAGGAGCACTGGAAAACTCCACCCTTCTTATCCTTGCACAAATCCTTTCGAGCTAATTTCCTTTTTTCAAATATTATTCTTGATTCGGAAAGATTCAAAGGACTGCATGACATCCTCTCTCTTAAAGTCATAAAATTTCAATAGTCCATAATGTTAGCTTGGTATATTTTTGGATTTAACTGTGTAGAATTTTTCATCATCAACGTGTTGGACCATGCTCCATGACTCGTCATCAAGAGAGACGAATGATACCATATCCCCTTTATCATATAAGAATGACCTATCAACAAAATTACATTTGCCATTTGTTACAACTTGTATCAAGTTTCGTCTATCTCAAAATATAGACTTAATGTACTGAATAAAATATGAAATGAATTTTTTTAATGGTTCAACCACTAGATTATGTAGGTATCAATACTCTTCCATTTATATAATGGAGTACAACATTATAGGGAAGTATAACTTTAAAGCAAAAGTTGTCATTTGCCTAAACTATCATAAATATGAGCTCAAAATCTCCTAAGGTCAAACCTGGCCCAATCAACTTTTGAGAGATTTGAATCCTAGTTGATGCTATTATCAAGGAGCATACTATTATTCTTACCAAATGAACTACATACTCTCATTATTTAAAAGTTATTTGAAATGAGTAAGCTCTGTGAAATGAACATATTCCTTACATTGTCTCATTATTTGAGCTCGTATAATGAATACCACAATAGAGGTTAGCAATTGATGTGTGGACACCCACAACATTGCTATGTGTTGCTAGTGCAAACAAGATGAGTTTATTTCTTGTTTGCTACTTTGGAGTTGATTAGGATTTAAGCAGTATTTCTTTGAAGTGTCTAAGCTTAATCTTTTTACTATTATGTATAATGTTGCATTCTACTTAAACATCATTCAATTCAATGATCAAACAATTAATAACAATTTCACACATCGTCCTAACCAAAAATATAAATGTTTCTCCTATTTCTAATGACTAAAATTATTATTTGATATTAAACTATATTTTTAAAAATAACCATGGAAGGTCGTGAATTTCGCCCTGACTTTGTCCATTGTTGAATTAATAACATTTTGTTTCCACAGTCCATGATGCTGGTATGCAAGATTTTTGGATAAACTGTGTGTGATTTTTATATCATCAACGTTTCGGATCATACTCCTTGATCCATCATACTCCTTGATCCTGATGATGGATCAAGGAGTATGATCCGAAACGTTGATGATATAAAAATCACACACAGTTTATCCAAAAATCTTGCATACCAGCATCGTTGAATTGTTAGTAACGGAACGAACCTTCCTCTACTCTTGAAATACAAGAGAAATTCTAAGATGGAAACTCCCCCAAAAGAGAAATGTCACTTCGAGGAGGCCATTCATTTCTAATATCACACAATTGCACTGTAGACATGTCCACTCAATTTTAACGTTAGTCATCGTAGCCTGCAAGCTAACATGGAATCACGACTCTTTAGTTGTCGCAAAACCCGAAGAACTTTTGGCGCACTAACCTATTTAAGTCTTGCATGGT
Organism: Sequoia sempervirens; assembly: GCA_007258455.2. Classification (NCBI taxonomy): domain Eukaryota; kingdom Viridiplantae; phylum Streptophyta; class Pinopsida; order Cupressales; family Cupressaceae; genus Sequoia; species Sequoia sempervirens. The sequence continues at coordinate 9,578,770 of VDFB02379711.1, read as the reverse complement.
GGAGAAAATATTTAAGTCCTACAGCTTTAGAGTACTAACCTTTCTATAGCCATTCATTTCTTATCGTCCTTGGGCTCTTGTTTTCTTCTTTTATTCATTTCATATCATCCTTTTTCTCTTGTTTTCTTCTTCTTGGTCTTTTAACCCCGACAACCCTGTCATTTTGATGTTATTTTTACAGCTCCTCTCTTGTTGTACGCATAATATTGTTAGAAAAATAAATTGTGACAGCAGGCTTGCATGATATGAACGCTGTCGTATTTCTCACTTTTTCCTCTTTTCTCTCTCGATATCTCTGTCTCAATATTTTCTGATCCCTGAGAAAGTAGGTAGTTATTGACTTGACAATACCCCACTCCAGTAACCCAAATTAATGGAAGGCCAAGCTATGCGTTAACATAGACATAAAAATAAGTACACGCATCTACCTATTGTGTTGACCACTTCTCGAGTTCACTTGACTTGATAATATTATAGAGAAAAATATTATATAGATTAATTATATATTTAATAATTTATATTAAATAAAATAGAATATATAATAATAGATATAATTATAATAAAAAAATTATAGTTCCAATGGGTGACATAGTTGGTTAAGGGTTTTGGGTCCGTCCTATGTAGGTCCCAAGATTGATTCTCGCTGCATAGATTGACTTGGTTGTTGGCTTGTTTGGGCCCATTGGCAGCCTCTAGGGAATAGTCTTGCCTCACCCAACTCCAACTCAGCACAAATCCAACCGTGAGGCATTGGTTGGGCTGCAAGGATCCGAGGGTAATATATATATCCAACTCAACACAAATCTAAGCCTGAGGCATTGGGTGGGCTGTAAGGATCCGAGGGTAATAATAATAATAATAATATATATATAGGCTTCCCTATGGACTATATTTTTGTGGTATCATTGTAGAATAATATTTTAGAATGGATACCAAGAACCCACCAAAGCTTGAACTCTGTGGAGCTAAATCTATGCTTAGATTTACATTTGACTGTATATAAAATGATGATTATGCTGTACTACTTCTTGGATGATGCTCTTCTCATTTGGGTTTCACTATTGTCCAACGAAATTGTAGCTCTACCATTGAAATTTTTCATGGGTGTGGTGTGTGAAGGTGACAAAGGTGAATAATGAAGACCGTGCTCAATATTTAAGTAGTTAGATCATTTTTTTGTTGTGTTTTATTTCATTCTAAAACAATTTTATTGTTATCCCTTAAATGAAGGGATTGTTTCTCTGGAAAGTTATCTTGCACTAGGAAAAACATTTAGGAAGTTGAAACATTCCTTGCTCCATGCTTAGAAACAAACTTTAACTCCAACCAATATTTTTATTTACAAGGCTAAGAAAATCTTGTCTCAAACTCAAAAATCGAGTAGCCTTGAAACCTAATATTTTCAAATGCTTAATTAAGTGTGCATACAAAACTTAAATGAAGGGATTGTTTCTCCATAAAGTTGTCTCACACTGGGAAAAACAACTTTCAAGAAGTTGAAAAATTCCTAACTCCACACTTGGAAACAAATTTGAACTCTGGACAACCAATATTTTCATCTATAAGTCTGTGAAAGTCTTGTCTCAAACCTAAAAATCACCTTGAAACCCGATATTTTCAAATGCTTAATTAAGTTCACATACAAAATTGGGGTGCCTGTGTATTTTTGGATTTGATTTTGTTAGGGTTTGAAATTATAGGTTTTGAAATCCTATGGTTTGAAATTTTACAATTTTAAATTCTACGATTTGATTTATTTTTATTTTGATTATGGGGTTTAAACTTTTTAGGATTTTCTTATCAAAAACTTTTCTTCTATTCTGTTTTGAATGTAGGATCCACTCAATGTGCTTATATTTTAGTTATTGTCCTTTTCTTTTTGTAGTGAACACTTGGTGTCATTAGCTTACAGAGGTTTCAAAGATTCAAATGATACATCGATCATAAACAATTTCAACATAGGAAATTAAATGCTCCATTTATGAAATCAAAGAAATTTAGAATTTTAAATATATAGTGCTTTGAATTGGAAATTTGTGACTTATTTGGGGGTTCTCCACTACTTTAATCTTGTGTGTTGCAGATAATTTTTTTTTTCTATAAATTTTATATTTGTAATTTAAAGTTTTGTTGAATTTATTTCAGGAAAGGTGTGCAACAACTAGCATAGGTGACATGTTGGAGGCTCTACGACACACAACAAAAGAAAAGGTATATGTCTTTTATGCATAATGTTTTAGTGATTATATGTTGAAATTTATTATAGACTTGGAAGTCGCCAATTTTGTAAATCTATTGTTGCTACGATGATCTGTAAAATTCATTACTTTTAATCTCAAGGGATGTCTATCTCAAATCTAACACTAATTAGTTGTTGATCTTTCCTATATAAATATATTGCAATACATAGATATAAACTGCAATAGTTATACATCGATATTTTGAGCCAATGTATTATACAAGTGAAGTTGTTTGAAAATGAAGAAAAAAGTGGGATAAAATATTAATATGATATTAAGCTTTGGAATAAAGATAATGCATAAAGAAAAAATATATATATTAAAATAGATATGCATACATGATTGTCAAAATAGATGAGTTCAAAATAAATTTTTATTTTTACATATATGTAGAGTGAATCAAAATATTTGCATCCATAGTAATACTTTTATTCAACTTAACAAAATTATAGACTTTTTGTTTGGAATAGTTGTATAACTTTATTCATACTTTTCTTTCTGGCTTAACTATTTCCAATTGGCAATGACCTTTAGTAATCCTATTCTTACTTTCTTAAGACAACATATGTAGTAACTTGCATGCATGCATATCTTTGGTATGTGAAGATAGGGCATATATGAAGACTTGTAACATAATATGTGCTTCATTTATAGTTGTAATGAGTCCTTAATGATCAATATTACTAACCTTTATTTTTTCTCTTTGAGTGTCAATTTTTTTAATTTATGGATACTAAAAGTCATACCATTTTAAGAGAAACCTAGTGATCCCACCATGACTTATTGGAATTATATGTTTTATCTCTCTCCCACTTTTTTTTACTTTCTATGTTTCTTTCTCTCTATCTCATTCCCTCACTCACTCTTTCTCTCTTTTATCTACCTCTCTTTCCCCCTAAATCTCTTATTTCCATATCTCTCTCTCATATTTTATTTATTTTCTCTATTCCTCCCTCTCTCTCTCTCTCTCTCTTCCCCTCCCTCACATGCTCTCTCTTTTCTTTATATCTCTTTCCCTTTATGTCTCATATCTCTATCCCTCTCTTGCTAAATTTCTCTTTCTCTAGTCCACTCTAGAAATCTCCCTCTATCTATATCTTTCCATCTTTCACTCTATATCTCAAATCATAATCTCTCTACTAATCTCTCTTTCCTTATTCCTCTGTATCAATCTCCCTCTATATATATCTCGATCTCTCTTGTCCCTTTTATCTATCTACCTTTATATATCTCTTTCACATATATCTTTCTTTGTTTCTCTATCCAAAATGCATTTAGCATGTCTGAGAGGTATTTACGGTGAACTATCAAATCCTCGAGGAAATGACATGTTACTATAAGTGTATCTCCTCTTGAAGAAATGATTGATTGAAATAAATTATCTTCTCTCTATATTTCCCTCTATACCTCTCATATTTATCTCTTTCTTTTTGTCCCCCTCCTTCTCACTCTATCTCTTGTCCCTCACTATTTATTTTTTCCCCCTTTCTATATGTTTCCCATCTCTTTTCCTCTACTTATATTTCTATCTCCACTTCTTTATCTCTCTATCTATATAATATCCCTTATAAGAATATTATATTATATCTTGTTGATTCAATTTCACTCATCAAAAAGTTCTAAATTTTACTTCAAAACTAGATCTACTACAATGGATATTATTCTTAATGAAATATCTACTAATGAATTACAAACCCCTTATAAATGTGAACAATTAACATGGAACCCCTCAATAACTAACTACTCCAATTTATTCAACACAATTTTTACTTACAATCAATTCCATTTTACAAAAGTTTTCAATAATAAAAATAGTAATTATCATTATAAATAATTACATCAAATTAATAGAAAATAGTGCTAAATGAGCCATGTTAGAATTAAAATCCTTAGGTGCTAAGGTGGCTACCTATCACCCAAAAAAATAGGTATTTAGGAGCCACTCAAATAGCAAAATTGGAGCTATAACGACCACCTTATACAAAAGACAATGGCACTTAGGAACACCATTCCCAATAGTGATCTCTACCTTGAGAAATTTTCATTCAATTAGAAAACCATTGAATCTCAAACATAATTCTATATTGAATTACATAATACAAGACTAGGAGTTTTTATCTACTAACTAACTACAAAAATAGGGGGTTTCCATTGTCCAAGCTTTAGTGATAGATGAACAAGATGCCTAATCTATTTGTGGGAATGAATTGATAAAATAAGAATAACACCTTTGATCCTTGGATTTCATTAAATAGATTATTGGGTTGCCCAACTTTCACTCCATAAGAAAACCTTCAAATTAATTCCTTTTTCATTCAAAATAAACCCTTATACATTCTTTTTTCTAGTACCAATTTCAAAGAATAAAACTTTAAATTACATAACACAATAATCCTCATAACCTACGCACCACTCTAAAACCACCTAAGTGGTTGCTTTGTAATATAACACAATTAAAGATTATAAATTTATTTCCCTAAACCCACGGGAAATGAAAAATAGGCTTATACAACATCCTAAAATACTATGGAAAAATGGGATATGACAATCTTTCTACCAATTTATGCCTTTTTCTCTCTTCCCTTCTCTATTGTTATATTTATGTTTCTCTCTTCCTTTCTCTTTATTTTATCTTTCTTCTTTTATCTCTTTTTCTCTCTTTTACTCTCTTTGGACTCTCTTTTTATTGTTGGAAGAATAATAAGATTGTCATTGATATGCTTACCTAAAAAAATGAGAATGGAGTATGAGCACAAGTTGTATAGTATGTAGTTCAGTGTTGTCATTGATGTCAACATTGTATTTTGTATGAAGATCATTGTGTAGAATATTTTGTATGGCTTGAGCATTTTTGAATATAATTATCAAGTGAAACTTTGGAAGAATGTTTGATTTGGTGAAGACAAATAAAAGAGAATTTGGCTAAGTATTAAAATAGTTTTTCAATGTACAAGACATCTAGTATTTTGGTCCGCATTGGTCCGCTACATAGAATCTTGCTCTATGGTTTTAACACAATTTTTTTGGATAATAGAGGCATCTACATCTTGAATCTCACATTAACTTGGCTGCTATTGAAGAAGTTGTGAATGATAGAAGTTTTAGTCTAGCAGTGACAATGCTTTGCCTATATAGTGTGTACATTTTGATCGGTTTGTGCTTCACCGTGAAATGGTTTTTGGTCTTGTGGTTCTATGGAAATTTTAGTAGGTATAAAATGAATGGATGTTCCAAGTGACATGAATTTTGGAACTTAGCGTGTTGGTTTATAGTTAAATAGTTTGAAAATTTTGGTATTATGTCTTCAGCGGTGATGACCTAATAAGTTGTGAGTATTGTAGAGTTAAATTAAGTATTGATATATTTTGTGGGAGCTATTATAGGTCTAGGATGACCTATTTGATGTGTTACAAGCTTTGGATTATGGTGTGAAGGTTGATGGTTTCAATTTGAAGCTAACAAGCTATGTTTTGCAGGGTACATCTAATTAGGCCGACCTAATTGATGTTCTAAGAGTTTGTGGATGTGATAGTTATATATGTAAGATCATTTTTTAGTTGGATAGTAAGTGTGTGACATGATAGAGAAAAAAATTGAAATCATAAGTTGTGAATGTTGAGAAGTATGCAAATGTGAAGAAAATGTAGAGTAGAGTAGAGTGTTAGATCTGAATACGATGAAGTGTGTTGATTCAATTTTTTGAGCTTTATTGGAACTATAATCCAACATTTTGTAGATGCATTTATAGTAGTTCAACCTTGGAACATGCCTATTTCTTTTATATCTTTCTTTCTTTCCTTTTGTGGGTAGTGATTCCACCTATAATGAGCAGTTTTGTAATATCTTATAACTAGTTATAATATATTATGAGCTAATCCTCACTGTGAATTTTCCCTTTTTCGGTTTTCCATGTAAAAATATGGTGTTCATGTGTTATGTGGTTTTGATGATTACTTTCATGATTTATTTCCTTACTGAAAATTAAATATACTAAGTGGAATGAATGTTGAAATGATTAATTGGTTTAAGAGATTACTAATTCACCACCCCTCTTAGTATTTTGGGTGTTCAAAAATTGGTATCAAATCTTGGTTCCTTCTAAGAAGCTTAACTGCTTGAGGAAGATATTGGAGGTTGAACACATGGGTACAAGGAATTATCCTGTTCCCCTAGAAGAGATTCCATATACTAAAGTTGATGGCATAGTTTACATGAATGGAGAATTAAGGTTTCTCCTATTGACGATGATGTTACTCACAACAACAATGCAAATAAATTCCTCACAGGAAAACCATGAAGAGCCTATCCTTCTTGAAAGACTTAACCAAAGGAAATCTAGGGGCATCTGTATGATAAGATAAAGCTTGGCTTACCTCAACCTCAAGTCTTCAGTAGTCAAGTCTTGACAGTACTAGGTTCACTTCAGGGTATGATGTGATATTGTTGTTAATCTCAAAGGGAATATGGTTGTTTAAAATCACATGTATTAGACACTAAATTCTCATTTCAATCATAAAATAACATCATGAAATCAAAAGATTTGAAATAATACTTCATGAATATCAAAAAATTTGCTATCACTTAAGTATATTTAGCTTTAAGCACTCAACAATTTCATAGAAAATGAAATTTTTTCAATAAATTTCCATTCATTCATCTCTTTTTTGAAACATTTTCAAGAATTTAAACATCTATTCTAAAATAAAGCATAAAAAATACTAAAAATTAAAATTTATTCTGGTTATTCTCCACACATGCCTCAAAGAATGAATCAAATCAAAGAAAACTGCTTTATACTTCAATAGATTGCTTCACAACTACATATAACACGGTGTGAGATTTTAAAGAGAGGGGTTTTAGTTTGGACACCGAGTAGGTTCTGTATGCACCCTTAAATGGCGCAACACACAGTCTTGTTTGGTTGAACTAATAAAACCAGCTACAAAGATTGATGATATAGGTAGCTATCAAACTATCTCTAATACTGATTAATTTATATGTGCATACAAGTTTTTAGACCAGAATGATTCAAAAATAAGGAAAAAAGAACAAAACTTAGAGAATTTTTGGCTCTTCTGACATCCAAAAATTTTGAACTTAACTTTAAAAAAGAATCCCTTGGAATTTTATAGAAGGCACAAATAGGATAAGACAAATACATGAGGAAATCCAAGGGACGAATCACATCAAGGCACGTGGAATGTAGTGATTGGTACTTGAGAATTTCAATCAAATTCAATGGAGGTCAACCTCAACCTGCACGTTGAAGCACTTTGGGCTTTTCATCTTTTTATTATCCCTAGGAAAATAACTCGAATAAGGATACTATGTAGGAATCCTCCCATATATTTAGAATGATCACTTCATCATCTTGTTCCCACACTTTTGTTTTACCTCATTCTTTCTACTCTCAGGAATGGGATTCCTTAGAGATTGGTGCTTTTGTACGCTGCATACGTAATACCAGGATCTCTAGTATTCCTATGGATTCAAAATCCTCTACATATAGCATCCCAAAATAAGCAACCCGATCTCGATATGATTCTATCCATGATTTAAATTTTTCTGACTATCAATACCCAAACTTTGCATCACAATCTACATCTCCTGTAATCAAAAATTCCACACATTAAATTCCTTTTAAAAGAAAAGATTTATAAACATCTCATGTAAATAAAACTATCATTAGATCATTATCGTATAAATTTCTCATAAATAACACACTTTCCAACATATATCACAAATCCTTGCATGATTATTTTTATATATCGGGTTACTAGACTATCAGACTCATTGGATAATCTTAAGATTTTAAACCTTCACTTTACATAATTACTCAGTACCCGGTACCTGGTATTCAAGTTTACCCATGAATTTTCCTGGACTTCAGTTTTACTTGAACTAGATCTCGACTATTGGACTAGAACATTCTGCACAATGTTTGCATTACCTTTTGCCTTTTTAAACATTCTTGGTTCCCAATATTCGGTACTCAAAACACTACATTATGAAGCACTCTTTTATTAAAGATTTCTCTTTGCTCTTCACTTTTGGTGATCTTTTCAACTATCCAACACCTACCATAAGCGTTAGATTTTTTCTCTTGGGTCCCCAAGTCTTATAGTCTTGGGGCGTGTTGTGAGACTAGACAACAACTTACAACTAATAAAACCAAATTTAAACCAAAACTTGAGATCAAATCACCAATTGTAAATTGAAATGAGAATTAATATCTAATACATGTGATTTTAAACAACCATATTCCATTTGAGATTAACAACAATATCACAACATACCTTGAAGTGAACCTAGTACTATCAAGACCTAACTATCGAAGACTTGGGATTGAACTAAGCCAACCTTTATATGAATGCCCCGAGGTAGCCTTTGGTTAAGTCTTTCATGAAGGATAGGCTCTTCATAGTTTTCCTATGAGGAATTTATCTGCACTGTTGTTGTGAGTAACATTGTCTTCAACAGTTTCCTCTTAAAGATCTAGAAAGGACTGAAAGTGAGAACAGAGATCTAAAAGAAAATTTCAAAGAATTTGATGAATGTATTAGAAAATTAAGGGATAAAATCAAGAAGTTTAAATAAATACATAAGTGAACTAAATATTTTTGGAATGTGGGTTCTCTCTTACACTTCTAGGGTTTTGCACCCAAAAGGAGAGAGGTACCAAAAACCTTAATGGCTCACTCAAGAATAAGCCTTTGAGATTCCAATGCAAATATGATTGAGATATGTAAAAGGGGATTGATCTAAATTCTAAAAACTAATAAAATAGATGAACTACTAAATGTAAACTAAGGGAATGAGAGATGTTTGAAAACATAGTGTAGTATGCAAAATGACCTAGAAATGAAAGTAAACAGTAATGAAAACTTATGAAATTGGAGATGTGCACCTGGAGGCTGGAGAAGGATGGAATGGAGCTCTAGAATTTTGGAAAATTCATTGTTGATTCCAACAGGGTCTCATACACCAAGCTGGGCAAATTAGTCCTACTTCGGAGAAAATCTGCCAAAATAGGTTTTGGGGAACTAGGTACTCAAACCTGTAGAAAACTCTAAAAATATGTGTAGAGGGATCATTTTCCACTAATGGAAAATGAGTCCACTTTGGATTTTCTGAAAACTCAAAAGTTGAATTTGTAGCTCTCAGTCTACTCTTTCTGTTCCTCTAGGTGTCCTAATCTAAAACCTTGATTTTGAAGGCTATAAGTGACTTTTTGTGAAGATTTTGACCTTTCCAATAGGGAGATGACTTCAAAAAATTTGAAACCTATTCTTCAATCATGTCTAAGTCATCCAAGCACCTAGATCTGCAATCACACAAAGGAAGAGAGAGAAAATGTTGATTTTTAGGGATTGGGGGTTTTCCTTGGTCAAACCCCATTTAGGTAATTAAACTAAAATGATAGAATAAGATAATAAAGCATGCAACATGAAACAATGAAATTAGAGACTTTTCATGATGAAAGATCTTGAATTTTTGCAACAATTGATGGAGAATCTTACTCTTGAATACCTCAAAATTGAATTGATAGCATGTAGGCTTGATGATACTTTGATAATCGATGGATGATGAATTAATCATGAATTAAGGTTAAAAGTCTCCTTTTATAGAGAAGAGTTAAGTGAATGGCTAGAATAAGGATCATGATCAAGGGCCAAGATTAAATTAGAAAATAATTTAATCAAGGGTGGAGGTTAATTGAGAGAAGAAAGACATGGATAGATAAAGACTTGAGGTGGAAGATAAGATTCACACAAAAAAATGTTGGAAATGTATGCCTCAATCAATACAGGCTGAAACCTCATTAGGAGCCAAGTTGGTGTGACAACTCTCATGTCTGGTCGACAAGCAGTTTGTATCATCATGTTTTGAACAGGTCGTTGTGACCTTGTTTCTGTCTTGCTGAATGCTTTCACTATGGAGCTATTGCTGTGATAAGGAGTGTTTGGTATGACCTCTTAGCACTCGAGAGACATCTGGTTGACAGACTATTTAATCGTGTATTGGGGAGACTCATGGCGACCACTGGCTTCAGGATAGCTTATAGCGGCTCGGTGAGAAGTCCCAGTGAAGTGTTAGAGTCTCGCCGATAGTATGCTACATGTTGTGGTCTTCGACATAGCTTATAGTCTATTGGTAAGAAGTCTTACCGATGTGCAAAGGTCTCACCGACGGAGGTTCAAATATTGTTCACTAGTGTAACTGGAAGGGTTTCAGAGAAATGTCTTAACGATAGCCAATGGCTATCAGAGTAACCCAAATGGTTCAGGAAGAAGTCCCAGTGAAGAATGTAAGTCTAGCCGATGATAAGGGATCTTCGGTATAACTTTTGGTGACAAAATACTTCAGGGTAAGTCCTAGAGCTCGGTGTGATGTCTTAGCAAAAGTAACATGTCTTACCGACAATGCTTTAAAATGTTGAAGCCTTTAGAGTAAGTCTTGGAGTTCGGTATGTTCTCTCGATGAAAGATGTAAGTCTTGCTGACTGTTCTTTGGAGCTCAATATGACTTGTGACTTCGGTAAAACTTTTGGTGACTTGCTATGATCTCTTGGAAAAAGTGATAGGTCTGGGTGACTGGTTGGTGTTTCAACGCAACACTGAAAGCTCGATAGAACATCTTGGCGATAATGGTATCTCTTAGTGACGTTGATATGAAGGTTATGTGGCATCGGCGAGACACTATTAGTGTCTCACCGAAATGCCAACATAGTGCAAATTATGTTGACCGATTGACTGTCCCATGTGGAGTCTCATGGACCAATAGGAGAAGCCGAATCTAAATAGTTGGAAGTTAGTTAGTTGTGATGGTTCTGTGAGGAAGCTCGATAGTTAGGGAACACCATGGATATAGTCTATAGTTGTAGATGCTCATTGGTTTGATAGTTCGATGGTTAGTTGGTTGATTCGACAGATTGTTGTATGATCAGTAAATGATTTCTATTTTGTAGAGACTGTAACGTGAAGGTTCCTGAAACAAATTGTACATGGTGAATGCTGCTATAAATAGACACTAGAAAGATAAGTCTGACATTTGTATGTAATCTCCATTATTGTAATACAAAGTGATTTCTCTTGGTGTGGTGGGTTTTTCTCCCGTAAGGGTTTTCCCATGTATATCTGGTGTTCATGTGTGATTGTCAAATACTCTGTTTCTGTTATCTATTTCATAGTGCATCTTAATTGGACTGTAAGTGTAAATTTTCAAGTGTATCTACATTCTTCCCTAAGGTATTGACATTAGGAGAATTGTTTTCCGCATCTAATTTTCCTTACAAGTGGTATCAGAGCCTGGCCAGTTGTGTTATCCTTGTGGGTACATTGGGTTTTTTGTGTCAATTCTGTTCAGTGGGAGTCTTGTAGAGTTTGTTATTTCTGATTATAGGTTGAGATGGCTAGCACATTTGGGAAGATTGAAATAGATAAATTCAATGGTAGTAACTTTGAGTTGTGGAAACTCAAGATGGAGGATCTCTTGGTGGATCGTGATCTTTGGATTGATGTGTCAGGAGCGAAACCTATCGTCATGAAGCAAGAAGATTGGGACCTTACATATAGGAAGTCTAAGGGTTTGATAAGGCTCTGTTTGGCAGACTTAGTGCTTCTGAATGTGCATGAGGAGAAAACTGCATCTACCTTATGGAAGAGACTGGCGTCTATTTATCAGGGGAAGTCCTTGGTGAATAAACTGTTCCTGAGGAAGAAGCTGTATAGTTTGAGAATGCAAGAAGGTGGGTCTATAGCTGATCATTTGAATGCATTTAATATGTTGATTGCTCAATTGACATCTATTGGTGTGAAGACTAAAGAAGAGGATCGCTGTATGCCTCTACTGTGTTCTTTTCCAAACTCATGGGATCATCTGGTGATGGCTATTGGGAGTACAACATTGAATTTCAAGATGGAAGATGTTGTTGCATCTTTGCTATCATAAGAGATGAGAAGGAAATCTTCTGAGATGGTGAAGGAAGCTCTTGCTGTCAGAGGAAGACTGAAAGAGAAAGGCAAGAAGAAGGACAAGAAGTCCAAATCAAAATAAGAGGGGAGATCAAAGTCTCTTGGCAAGAAGTCCAAGGTGAAGTGCTGGAACTGTGGGAAACCTGGTCATGTCTGAAAGGATTGTAAAGAGGAGAAAAAGAAGAAAAAGGGTTCTTCCAATAATGGTTCTTCTCACAGTGATGGTGATGCCTTCATTGCAGCCTTGGCTACACAGGAATCAGATGATGTCTGGCTGATTGATTTTGGAACATCTTTCCACATGACATCTCACAGAGAATGGTTCAAAAAGTATAAAGAATACAATGGTGGAAAGGTGTACTTGGCAAGTGATTCTACTATGGAAATAGTGGGTCATGGAAGAGTCAAAATACAATTCTCCAATGGTAGAGTGAAGGGAATCAATAATGTAATGTACATACCAGGTCTGGCTCGAAATTTACTGTCTGTAAGTATGCTGAATGATATTAGAGTACAAGTCACATTTTCTAGGAATGGCTACAAGATGACTAGAGGTTCAATGGTGTTGGCTAGAGGTGCTCGAATTGGTACCCTGTACAAGCTGGATGCACATGTTGTTCAATGTAATAGTGTCTCTAGAAAGTCACTGAAAGCTGCTCATGGAGGTAAAGAGGAAACTATCCCTAATTATGTAAACTCTATGGAAGTAAGACTTCCAGTAGAGAAGACTATGCTCTGGCATCATAGGTTAGGCCACATAGGAGAGAAAGGTTTAAAAACTTTGAAGAACAACAACCTGGTTGAGGGGCTTGAAGATTGTAATATTGAATTTGAATTCTATGAACACTATATATATGGAAAGTAGCACCATGTTTTGTTTTATTCTAGTCCTCATAAATCTTCTAGTTTACTAGATTATATTCATTCAAATTTGTTTGGTCCAGTGGATATTCCTTCTTTGTCTAAGTCAAGATACTATGTGTCATTCATTGATGATTATTCACGAAGAGCATTTGTTTATTTTATAGAAAGTAAATCAGAAGTATTCAGTCGGTTTAAAGAATTTAAAAATCTTGTTGAAAATCAGATTGGTAGAAAAATAAAATGCTTGAGGACTAATAATCGTGATGAATTATGTTCTAATGAATCTGAAAGATACTATAAAGACCATGGGATTAAAAGACATAAGACTACATCTTAGACTCCATAGTAGAATGGAGTTGTAGAAAGGTTAAATAGGATAGTGATGGAGAGAGCATGAAGTATGCTCAGTAGTGCTAGCTTGGAGGAGAAGTTCTGGGCTGAGGCTGTATCTATTGCATGTTATCTAATTAATCATTCTCCAAATTTTGCTCTTGTTGAGAAAACACCTTTGGAAGCATGGTCTGGTAAGAAGCTCTCTCTTAGACATATTCGAGTCTTTGGCTATGAGGCATATGCATATGTGCTAGATGTAAAAAGATCTAAATTGGAGAACCAGGCTGTCAAGTGTATTTTTATTGGCTATAGTGTTGTCATAAAAGGATACAAGCTTTGGAATGCTGAAATAGGAAAGGTTGTATATAGCAGAAGTGTAATCTTTCATGAGCTGAAACCTTCCACCTTGGATCTGTAGTCAGAGACAAAGTATAAAAACAATAAGGATGTAGCATTAATTCCACCTACACCAGAGAAAGAGGAATTGAAAATTCAAAATGAACTTGAAACTGAGGAGAGCTCAAACAGTTCTGAAAGTTCTGAAGAAGAAGAACCTCAGCCTCAACCAGTGAGGAGGTCAACCCGAGAAAGAAAACAACCAGATAGGTATGGGTTCTCATTGATTGATTCTACTTGTGCCTATGCTTTGATTTCTATCACTGATGAGCCTAGGACTGCAAAGGAGGCATTTAAAATGTCTGATTTAGACTCTTGGTTGGAAGCCATGAATGAAGAGATGGCATCATTAGAGAAAAATGAAACTTGGAGTTTGGTGCCCTTGCCTGAAGGCATAAAACCTATGGGCTACAAATGGGTATTTAAGAAAAAGATTAGTTTGCATGGTAGTGTAGAAAAGTACAAGGAAAGACTAGTTGCAAAGGGTTATTCCCAAGTTGAGGGAATTGATTATGGGGAAATATTTTCTCCTGCAGCTAAGCTGATGTCCATTAGATTTCTTTTGTCACTTGTAGTAGCATATGACTTAGAGGTCAAATAGATGGATGTGAATACATCATTTCTTCATGGCGATCTTGAGGAAGAAATCTATATGTCCCAGCCTGAGCGCTTTGTTGAAAAAGGTAAAGAAAAATTGGTATGCAAATTAAAGAAGTCTCTGTATGGGTTAAAGCAGCCACCTAGAATGTGGTACCAGAAATTTGATACTTTTGTATTGTCTTTGGGAATTGTGAGATCAAAATCTGATTGTTGTGTATATTATAAAGCTAAAAGTGATCAAGTACTTGTTATTGCTCTCTATGTTTATGATATGTTGTTCATAGGCAATAGTAAGCTAATGATTTCTGATCTTAAGTCTCAGTTGTCTACTAAGTTCGAAATGAAGGATCTTGGTGCAGCAAGGTATATTCTGGGGATGGAGATAACCAGGGATAGGAAGAATAGAAAGCTTTGGCTGAGTCAGAGTAAGTATGTCAAGACTGTTCTTGAGAGATTTTGTATGAATGATTGCAAACAGCTAGTGGTTCCAGTCATGCAGGGAACGAAGCTATCTATTGAGGACTGTCCAAAATCTCATACTAAGATGGAGGACATGACTAGTGTACCGTATGCTAGTGCAGTTGGTAGTCTCATGTATGCAATGGTCTGTACAAGGCCAAACATTGCCCAAACAGTGGGAGTAGTTAGTCAATTTATGGCTAATCCAGGAAGAATGCATTGGGATGCTATAAATAGGGTTTTCAAATATTTGAAGGGCACTTCAAATTTTTCTTTGTGTTACCATGGAAATTCGATTGAATCACAGAGGACTCTCAGTATTCAAGGCTATGTGGATTCTGATTGGGCAGGGGACATTGACAGCAGGAGGTCCACCAGTGGATACTTTTTCATGATGAATGGTGGTGCAGTGAGTTGGATGAGCAAGTGACAGGTTGTAGTCACTTTGTCCACTCTGAAGGCTGAATACATGGAAGCTACTCATGCTTGTAAAGAAGTTGTATGGTTGAAATGTTTATGTTCTAACATTGGTTTTGATGCAGGGGAAATAACAATTTTCTATGACAGTCAAAGTGTGATTTTTCTGGCAAAGAATCTAACTTTCCATGCCGGGATGAAACATATAGGTGTACAGTGCCATTTTGTATGAGATATGGTGGAGGATGGAAAGGTTAGTTTGGAAAAGGTTGATACTCTGGAGAATGTTGCAGATTCATTAACAAAGCCAGTGAGCACAAACAAGTTCAGGTGGTGTGCTAGTTCAATGGGCCTTAGTTCCCATGATTTTCAATAAATTATGTTGTGCTCTGGAGGTTCCTGTATGATCGTCATCAAGTGGGAGATTGTTGGAAATGTATGCCTCAATCAATATAGGATAAAACCTTATTAGGAGCCAAGTTGGTGTGACAGCTCTCATGTCTGGCTGACAAGCAGTTTGTATCATCATGTTTTGAATAGGGCACTGTGACCTTGTTTCTGTCTTGTCGAATGCTTTCACTATGGAGCTATCACTATGACAAGGAGTGTTCAATATGACCTCTTTGTGCTCAGGAGACATCTAGCTGATAGGCCATTCAATCATGTATTGGGGAGACTCATGGCGACCACGGGCTTCAGGATAACTTATAACAGTTCGGTGAGAAGTCCCAGTGAAGTGTTAGAGTCTCACCAATAGTATGTTACATGTTGTGGTCTTCGGCATAGCTTATAGTCTATTGGTAAGAAGTCTTACCGATGTGCAAAGGTCTCACCAACAGAGGTTCAAATATTGTTCATTGATGTAACTGGAAGGGTTTCAGAGAAATTTCTTAGCAACTGAAGGATGTCTTGACAATAGTTGATGGCTATCAGGGTAACCCAAATGGTTCGGGAAGAAGTCCCAGCGAAGAATGTAAGTCTCACTAATGATAAGGGATCTTTGGTATAACTTTTTGCAATAGAATACTTCAGGGTACGTCCTAGAGCTCGGTGTGATGTCTTAGCGAAAGTAACATGTCTTGCCAATAGTGCTTTATGTTGAAGCCTTCGGAGTAAGTCTTGGAGTTCGGTATGTTCTCTCGGTGAAAGATGTAAGTCTTTCCAACTGTTCTTTGGAGCTCAATATGACTTGTCTCTTCGGTAAAAACTTTGGTGACTTACTATGATCTCCTGGCGAAAGCGATAGGTATGGGCAACTGCTTAGTGTTTCAGCACAACAATGAAAGCTCGATAGAACATCTTGGCAATAATGGTATCTCTTGGCGACATTGATATGAAGGTTATGTGGCATCGGTGAGAGACTGTTAGTGTCTCACCGAGATGCCAACACAGTGCAAATTCTGTTAACAAATTGACTGTCCCATGTGGAGTCTCGTGGACCAATAGGAGAAGCTGAATCTGAACAGTTGGAAGTTAGTTCATTGTGACGGTTCTGTGAGGAAGCTCGATAGTCAGGGAACGCCATGGATATAGTCTATAGTTGTAGATGCTCATTGGTTCGATAGTTTGATGGTTAGTTGGTTGATTCAACATATTGTTGTATGATCACTAAATGATTTCTATTATGTAGAGATTGTAACATGAAGGTTCCTAAAACAAATTGTACATGGTGAATGCTACTATAAACAAACACCAGAAAGATAAGTCTGACATTTGTATGTAATCTCCATTGCTGTAATACAAAGTGATTTCTCTTGGTGTGGTGGGTTTTTCCCCCATAAGGGTTTTCCCACGTATATCTAGTGTTCATGTGTGATTGTCAAATACTCTATTTCATAGTGCATCTTAATTGGATTGTAAGTGTAAATTTTAAAGTGTATCTGCATTCTTCCCTGAGGTATTGACGTTAGGAGAATTGTTTTCTGCATCTAATTTTCCTTACAAAAAAGAGGTTGTTGGAGAAAATTAAATAATAAAAATTATTTAATTTAGGTGGCTAACATAGGAGAAATAAATAAAATATAAATTTTATTTATTTAAAAAGAAGGTGAAAACAAATAATGAGATAATTAAATAATTAAAAATTATTTAATTATAGAGGAAAGGTGGAGTGTTAAACATTAAATAATTAAAAATAATTATTTAGTGGAGAGGGAAGGGATAATTAAATAATTATTTAATTAGGGAGATAAAGAAAGGATAAATAATTAAATAATTGAAATAATTATCTAATTATGGAAGAAGAAGGAAAAGCTAACTTTTGTTCATTAAAATAATATTTAATTCAAAAGTGGGGACAAAGGACCATTTAAGGAATGAAGAAGCATAAATTTGAATATGGCGGGCCCAAACAAGTGTGAAAATGTAAATAGATACATTTTTCTATGCTACAATAAGGAAGTTAGTGAGCAATTGAAGCAAACAAGTGAACAATAGAAGCAATCAATTGAGAAGTTGAAGCAAGCTAATGAATCCATTACCGGTCTAAATATACAAGTTGAAGAAGGAGAAGGAATTGAAGAATGCCTCAATGTTAATTTGAAGGACAAATTTGTAGAATGTTCAAGACTTGAAGAAGAGATTGTGACTCTAAGATTTGATATGGAGAAAGCTAAAATTCAGGAATACAAATTCAAAAGGAGCTCCACTATACTTGATGAGATGATTGCAAATAAAAATGATTCTAGAAAGAAAATTTGGCCTAGGGTTTAAAGAAGGAGAAAGTTAGAGAAAAAAATTAGGCCCCAAGCAATACCAAACCCTGAACAAAAGAATATTGGTGATAAAAAGAGCAATGGCAAGCAGATCTAGAATCAAAAGAATCAGGTCAGAAGACCACTAATCAGACAACTAAATGCACAAAGGTAATCATCTTTTGATGGTTTTTGTTATTTTTGCAATAGATTTGGACAATAGGCAGTTGAATGTAGAAGTAGAATGAATCAAAATGTTTCATCTTTTCCTAGTCAATTCTTTACATGCAAAAGGTTTGGTCATAAGGTTAGTGAATGCAGAAACAAGATGATGAATGGCTATAACAATGGTATGATGTTTCAATCTTTTAATGGCTATTGTTATATATGCAATGGATTTGGATGTAAAGCTAATCAATGTAGATCTAGAATGAATGGAAGTAATATTGGTCAATAGAATGTCATATGCTACAATTGCAATAGGCCTAGACCCATCTCTAAGTTTTACATAAGCAAAAGTATGATGAAGAACAATTCAGTAAAGAAGGATGATCTAGTGAAAAAGGTTGATTTGGTAAAGACAAATAATGAGATGAGCAAGATATGGAAAAAGAAGAGATAAAGGTTAAGGTTGAATCTATACCAACATCTGCTGTAGATGTTTCCTCTAGAAATTGAGCTAAGGGCTTCACCTCGTGGGAAGTATTAGCAAAAAATATTTTATCCCCTGCCAAAGAAATGTTGTTGAGGCTTCAACACATGGATATGAGATGTAGGCCAACATGCTTAATCTATTGGAGAAGATACTGGTGAAAAATATCAAAATGTGAAAGTTTGTAGAGCATTTTAAGTTGACTATGCATATAGTTAGGGGTTGACAACTTTATTGGATAAAGCATTCAATACAAAATTAGATTAATTTCCAAAGGGTTTATAAGTGATTTCACTTTATAAAAAATTCATTTGCAAAGAAGCATTCAAGTGAAGGAGAGCAGACAAAGAGTGAAGATAAGAGGTTGAAGCATTTGAGATTTGGTACAAGTGAAACCCTAGCTAAAAAGAAAGTTAAAAGGTATTCACAAACTTTGGTTTTTCCTTAGTTACTACAAGTTTTTTCAATTTGTTGCAAATATGCATACACCACAAGTGGCAGAGGTTATGAAGTGTCCACGCGCTAAATGTAAATGACATCCAACAAATCTTTGATGGATTACCTAGATGGTGCATTTTCACACATTGCACATAGTGTTCTACATACAAAGGATGTTAGGGCATACATAAATGTGAAATTAGTAGAATATAACCATGTGAAGCTAGGCGAAGTGTGGGTTAATGAACTCATTGGAGATGATTATGAAGTAAAACTTGACTTTTTGAGTCTAGTAGAGAAAAACCTTGATTTATGGAACAAATTTCCAATTTTCTGTTATGTTGAGGATTGGATCAAGTATACAATGAGCCACATTCATGATAAATTCATATGGCTATACATTCCACACCTAATAAACAAAGAATATATTAGGGTTGTAACAAGATTATGTTCAACCGAACCCATCCTTGCATTGAAGTCAGTAAAGAATGCAGTGGTATCTAAATTAACTAGCACCAAATTTGATCAGAGATCTTTGATAGTGAGGGACATCATGAATCCAATAGTGAAATATGTTGCAATGATGATTGGCTCTAATATCTACTTCTCAAATAGAGAGAATTCAGTCTTAGCCACCACAATAAACACAACATATGAGATGGTGATGAATGGTGTAAACTTCAACTTGTGTGAATTATTAAGGGAACAATTGCATGAAAAAATGAAAAAGACAAAGGACACTAAGTGCCCCTTCAAATATGGTACTCTAGTCATTTGCTTACTATTTACTTTTTGAATGAGCTCCCTGAAGCAAGGAATCTAGCATGGTCAAAGGATAAACTAGTGGCTCATCAAATAAGATATCATTTACTAAGGATTGGTGACATCAAACCTTAAGATGATGCACTATGGTGATTCTTTAAAACCTTCTAGAGCAACACACAAAGAAGAGAAAGAATTCCCCAAAGCATGATTGACAAGTACAAGAATGATATCATCTTCATGGTATCCAAAGATGAATGCATAATGGAGGTTGTAGATCCTAGAGCCATATGGTTTCCTCTAATGAGATATAAAGTGGTAGAAGATGTGATTATCAATTTGGCTAATCACATGTTGAGTAAACCAAGGGACCCTATTGAAGAGAGATATGGAACTTACGAAGAGAAATCTATGAAGGGGCACTTGGAGCAAAGAGAAAAACAAATGAAAAAGAGTGTTGAAAAAATGGTTGATGAGATAATGGGCCTCACAAAATAATAGTTGGAGAATGATAAAGGCAACCATTGCACTAAAAGAAACATCTACTAGAAGGAGATCCTGTAGAACAACTACTACTCCTCTGGTTGCACCAAAGTCCTTCAAGACTAAGATTATTGGTGGAGAGAAGATGAAAGAGTCAAGGAGTACTCCAGTGAAGGAGAAGATTCCTCCATTGAAGAAGCAGAAAGTTCCTGAGAAATGAAAGGCAACTCCAAAACTACAACAAACAAGCACTGCAAGAAGAAGAATGAAAGCACTAGTGACATAGTTAATTATCCTAGGTATATAGACCCTCCATTACCCACTCACCACATATCACCACCTCTTCAATTTCTTTAAACATGGGTATCCTCTAATCTCTTACACAACCCATCATCAATATATTTTAAATTGAAAATAATTCAACTCCTCTTGCTCTCATGATCTTGTGACTCATATCTCTGATGGGTTTGAAAGTTAAAACAAGGAATAGAAATTTCACTCAACAAACTAAAGAATTAAGTGATGATTCCAATGTGAAAGTTGATCTCCAGGAACTAGATTAAAGTTATTTCAACAAACACCAAACCTCAAATGCACATCAAAACATATATTGCTACATGAAATTTTGTCAACCATTGATAATAATGTCAATCAATCACTTCAGCAAAGTCCAAGCTCAAAAACACAACATTGAACTAAAACCAAAACCAAAACTATACTAAAAATATTTTGGGCAATATGGGATTGCCAATGGACCTAGATGCTTTTGCATCAGACACACTGGGTAAGAATTTTGTGAGCATAGGCTTAGAAAAGTGGATTTAAGTGGTAGAACCATCCTTTTAGATTGCAAGCAATTTACAAAAAACTCCATCATGATGATAGGTGCACATAAAAGTATTTATTTTTATCCTCTTCCAACATCTTGTCAAAACATTCATCATCTTCATCCAACAAATCTACATCCTCTTCTTCCTTCCTCTCATGAACTCACATCCATCATAGACTATTGACTCCCACCAAATGCATCTCTCTCTTCCAATATCTCATGGGGTTTGATCCACCACAACCCAACCACCTCCACCAAATCTCACCTATAACATCCTCTACATCTTCTATATACAAATGTGTATTATCAATACACTAGTCTTCAAACACACAAAAATCTATTGCAACCTTATACGGATTTTCATTCACTACTCCATGGAAATTGAAATTGTCCATTTGTATGCTCTCTTCTTGCTCTACATCCTCTTCTACTCTCACCAAAGAAAGTAAATAATCATCACAATTGAATTTAAAATCAAAATTTACCTCATTCTTTTCATTGTCCCAACATCCTTTTCTTTGTCCTTCACTGCAACATTCATCTTCTCACCTCCAATGAAAACTTTTGTAAGCCCCTCTCCAAGTTCATCTATCAATTCCCCTTCCAACAATTTATTTATCCTTTCCATCTCTTCTTTCAATAAGAGATTATCATTAGATTCATCAATCTACTTGTCAAATTTAGGACTCTCCAATTCCATAATGTTAACTTCCAAATCTAATCTAGCTTGTTATTTTTTGTGAAAAATAAGTATTGGAAATAATAGAAAGTCCAATGTTATTCTTATCTTCTATTATTCCTTCAAAAATACATGAATTTGTTGCAACATCATTATTTATTCCTTGATTTCCTTCTTGAACCAACATACAATCTTCTATAACTTCTACCACCATATTTTCACCTTTTCACTATCCTTCCACACAAAAAATTCTTGCTCTCTTGATTTATTTTCTTCTATGTTCCCTAAAAAAAAATCAACTTTAAAAAATAGGATACTCATCATTTCCCCTCTTCTTTTTCTTCTTCATTTACATTTGTTTGGGTTGCTCCTATATCCTCCCTCTTCTTTAAAACTTCTACCAAAGGGCCACAACACCTTTGTATTTCATTTCTACATTCACTATCCTCTTCCAAGAGGACTTTCTAATTTTTAGACCTCTCCATTTCATGAGAGATACATGCTTCTCCTGTCAAGGATAACAATTTATCCTTTCTTCTTTCTAACCAAAATCATTCCTTTATGCCATGCCATTTTAACATAGCCTTTTTTTATATCTTTTCAAATCTTCTTCAATTTCCTTGTATTGCTCAATTTCTAATGTATCTAATATTGATTGGACTCTTTCCAATTCTTCATAAATACTTTCTATCAATCTTCTCACCCACTCTTCAACAAACCAAATTATCACTAGTCTCTCTATGTCCTTCCTCGTCCTCTTCTTTGAAGACATCTTTCTTGGTGCAATATCTCACCATTCACATCCCATGCTCTGCAATCTTCACAACTTTAGCTCTTGTTGTTAAGGGCTTCTTTCTTATACCTACAACAGTCCACACAAGCTCTTCTTGTTCACCACACTTCCTTTATCCACCCACCGGTCCTAGCATAGGTTGCCTCATGTTCGATGCTTTCTGTATATGCTCATAACACCTATGTTTGATACCATTTGATGTAGGACACACTTGAGACTCTTATTAGACTATCAAACTTCATAGCCAACTCCAATTTAACTTGACAATTTCATTCGTCAACAAAATTAATTTGAATTTACATTGAAACCATAAAGGTAAATTCAATTTGGTCCCCTAAATGACTACAAACATACTACATTCAAAATAATAGATACTATAATTTGAATGCATTTCAATTAAATTGATCTGATTATACAGTCACTAACCTCAAACATATACACTTTACACTCTAGCAGTTCAAATTAAATTTGTTGTATAAACTCTTATGTTTCTTTCTCAATCTAAACTGTCACTATGATATGCAACTTGCATTAGTTTGGCTTTCCATATTTTTGAATCAGCTTAATTCTCATCTACTTGACTTATAATTATCCCATTCTCTCTCACACGACCCCTCTCTCTATTTAATCTGCACTCCTTAGTTAAATTGACATCACCATTGTTTTGCTGGATTTTTCTTAATGAAAATAAACTAACTCTTCTTTGCATGGGGCACAACCTCATTCTCTTTAATTTTTCCCACTTCAACTTCTCTCCTCATTACATGGCATGGTAGGCAATATCTCCATTCTTTTTTTCCTTTCTTTAATTCTTCTCTATTCTTTGTTTTCATTCGCCATGCTCTCTTCTACAATCTAGAACATTTTTACTAATTAAATTTTTTATTCAGTGGGTTTGAAAGTTAAAATAAGGCATAGCAGTTATACTCAACAAACTAAAGAATTATGTGATGATCCTAATGTGAGAATTGATCTCTAAGAATTAGATGAAATTTATTTCATTAGATATCAAATTTCAAATGTACATCAAAGCATATATTGTTACATCATATTTTCTCAATCAATGACAACAATATCAATCAATCACTTTGCCAATGTTCAAGTTCAAAAATGAAACATTAAATAAAAACCAAAACCAAAACTATACTAAAAATATTTGTGGACGATACATGATCACCAATGTACCCAAATGCTCCTACATCACTATGTTTATGTATCCATTACTTATAAATTTTCTAGTGGTATAGTCTAGTAAGATCCCCCCCCCCCCCCTATTTGTGTGTCTCCCCATTAGACTACAATTCTTCAGTGAATTAAATTATAAGTATTTAATGTAACATTTGCTAACTTGGTGTCCTTAGTGATTAGCTAGTTGAGGTCACAACTATAAAATTTTCTAAAAATGGTTGCGAGATTTTTTTCCACGACATATGTGGGATATCTTTGGGCATTTTTTGGATCATTTAAGTATAATTAACTATGTGAAATTTCTTTCTTTATTGCATAAAATGTGATGGAAAGGTTTAATATGGTTCTCATTTTAGATATACATTAATTTTTTCTTTCTCTCAATCTTAGAGTATATTTTCCATTGAACTAATGCATCATTCCTTTTGGTAATATAACTAAAATAATTTTATTTAAAGAATCTACTTTGTGCACCCTTGGTAGTTTAGGAATAGATTAGTAGCCATTATACGTTGAGCCTAGTGACAAATCATAGGGGTTTACCTATACTAAGGGTGTGGCTAAGTGAATATTTTTTATATATTTATATCTCTTTAAATGTCATGTTAATCAAATCAAGGATCACCTTCTTTTTTCGTAGAGCCAACTATGTAGAGGAGAATCTTTATCTTGTTGATTTTCCTCCTATATATCATAGTCTAATCATGAGTCCTACCTATTTTTCTAGGTCAACATACATATTTGACCCTAGGCATTTTGTATATTCTTATGGAACATGGGGTATGTAGTTTTGAGTGTCATCAAGAAGCATGCATTGATGATCTAGGGATAGAAGTCAATGGGAATAGATAGTATCACAATAGATCTCTATCTAAGTGTACAAAAGTTAGGGTTCACATGATTATGAATAAATGGTTCATGAATTTAATTAGAGTAAAGAAATGCTATAAAAATTATGTATATAGCATATAAATATTAAGAATAATTTAAGAGTGGTTATAAAATAGAAGATGTGAATATGCACATAGCTGAACTTAGGAGAAAGATAAATCGATAAAGAATAATGGTGTAAAATAGACCTATGTATTAGAAAAAAGATATAATATTAAAAAAGTGCATATCTAGACACCCTAGGGTAATGCAAAACCTTAAGAAGAAGGAATAGATGTGTTGGATCAATCGGGTTCACCAAATATGAATAAAAATAAAATTTCCTTAATATTGTGCAAGCCCTAATCCAATGAAATGCATAAATAATCCTAGCTAAAAAAATTAAAACTAGGTAAATTGATTATTAGTAATAAATAAATGTGGGAAATGCAAATAGAAAAAAATACTAGAATTTGGGTATGTGCAGGAATATCATGGAAAAAATAGGCCCTTAAGTAGCAATGAAAATTCAGAAAAATCAGAGTTATGCAACTTTGTTTTAAAAGTTGAATATGATGCAGGAGCATCCAGTGGTGTAAGGGCAATCTTGCATCACCCAAAAATAGTTAAATTTCAAGTTTCTCTATTTTTAGATGTTTTTACATTTTTGGATACCCTTTTCATCATAATGAAATTCCCAATTTACTATTTTTATTTTCTACTCCTGGGTTGAAAGATATTGCAGTTTTAGTTTCCCAGATTTGCACCTAAAAATCTTTCGAGTTATATTTGAGGCACTTAGATTTTTTGTATCAGCCCCAAAACTTGCTAAAATCATCGTAGAAAATTTTGAGTGCATTCTTTACTTCGAGACCTTTCCAACGGTTCAAACAGTTCACAAATTGGAGTCCCAGATCAAAAGTTATGGCCCTGGGAAGTTGGCGCACTTTCTAGAAGATACAATTGCAAATGTTCTTTTGAAATTTGAACTTCAATTTGTAATTTTTCGGTGTGAAACCGCTTAAACTCAAATTTGAATGTTGTTTTGGCTCCAAACTAAAGAGGATCTCTATTTATGGGCAGGTTTCTAATTTTTTGGTAACTTTTTTTTGGGGACAAGCTCGCATATTACGAAAGGGTTATTCTGTAGCTTTCTATAACTTGCATGTGTTGTAAGAACTTGGGGATTTTAGATCCTCTGCATGTAAGAAGCTCTATTTTCTGAATAATAAAATTATTCTCTTGTTTATGGGTTATTTTCTAAGTCTCGGGTTGCGCCCTCATCAAGTGGTATCAGAGCAGGTTTTCTTGAGCATGTGGACAGATCATCGATTGTGAGGCAATTTGCACCAGGACCATGGTTGTGGGTCAAGGTCAAGAAAGATGCCTCCAAGAGTGATGCCTGGTAGGCGTGGTTGTGCCAGAGGTGGTTGAGGTAGCAGAAATGCTGGTGGAAGAGATGCACTGGCAGCCCTCCAAAGACAAATTGATGCATTACAAGAGCAGTTGAGAAGAGGGTTAAACCTGAGGGAGGAAAGTGATGATGAAGGAGAGGAAGAAGAAGCAATTGATCAAGACCAAATGCAGATAATAAAGGCCATTTCAAAGATCTAGAAAAGACCCAGAGCAGAAGTCCCTAGTTATTCCGAAAGTCTAAACCCAGAAGAGTTGATCGACTAGATCAATAAGCTAGAAGAATATTTTGAGTATGAGGAAATAGAGGACCCAGATCGGGTTAAGTTTACGAAAATGAAGCTAAAGGGACATGCCAGTATTTGCTGGAAATAGGTCCAGTTGGAAAGAAATCAAAGAGGAAAAGGAAATATCACCAGATGGGATCGCGTGGTAGAAAAAATGAAGAAGTAGTTCATACTAGTGGACTACGAGTTAGATCTGTTGAAGAAATTGCAAGGGTTGAAGCAAGGAAGCAGATCTGTGAAAGAATATACTAAAGATTTTCACAAGATAATCATCAAAATGGGCCACACAAAGGCCAATGAGGAGAAGGTAGTTCGATATCTTAATGGGTTACGACCGAGCATTCAAGAGGAGTTAAGCCTAGTTAGAATGACCACCATTGAGGATGTGTATCAGTTTGCTCTAAAGGTGGAAGAGAAGTTGAACAAAAGATTTGATAGCAAGCAAAAAGGATGAGGAGGTCAAAGTGGAAAGGGCAGTGGAAGACCTTCAGGAAGCCGAAATGATGATGAAAAGAAAAGTGAAGATGTGAGTACCAGTCGAAGCCAAAGGAATGACAACTTATACAACCCTCATGATCAAAACAGTGGTGATCAAAGAGGTAGAGGATGAGGGAGATATGGACAAGGATCTGGAAGAGGTGGTTTCAAAGGAACGTGTCTCCAGTGTGGTGAAGAAGGGCATCAAGCCTATGAATGTCCACAACACCAAGGAAGGGCAGAAAAAAGGCCAGAAGGTCATGGAAGGGTTGCGCATTCAGATGAGGAAGCCCAATCTAAACATTCAGATGATGCTGAAAGGGTAGAAGCCCTAGTGATTAGAGAGCCCCTGGTGACTGAGGAAAAGGAACCAGAATAGAGGAAGAATCTATTTTGCACAAGGTGCAAGTGTGAAGGAAAATGTTGTGATGTCATTATTGACGGTGGGAGCACCGATAATCTGGTGTCAGAAGATATGGTCACAAAGTTGAAGCTGAAGAGGGAAAGGCACCCGCATCCGTATTGGATTGCCTGATTGCAGAAATACCACAAAGTTTTGGTCAATAAGCAGTGCCTAGTAAAGTTCAAGATCGGGAGCTACCATGATGAGGTACTCTATGATATAATCCCCATGGATGCATGTCACATGTTGTTGGGGAGGCCGTGGTAGTTCGATAGGTGAGCTATACATGATGGTCATGCAAACACTTATTCCTTGACAAAGGATGGGGTTCGTCACAAGTTGAAACCCTTGAAGGAGACCGAAGAAAAGGTATGTAGTAGTGCTAGAATTTGTTACGTAGATGGAAGAAAATTTTTAGAAGGTATGAATTATGAGCATGTGTCTTATGCATTGATTCCTAGAATGAGTAAGGAGGATAGTGAGAAGGTTCCAAAAGAAGTTTTTGGGATGTTGGATGAGTTTTAGGATATTGTTTCTAATAATGTACCTAAGGGTTTAAATAAGGAAGATCAGTCATCAGATTGACTTGATTCTTGGAGCTAGTTTTCCAAATAAGACAACTCATAGAATGACTCCATCAAAAAATGAGTTGAGCAAACAAGTTCAAGAGTTGTTAAGAAAGGGTTTGATACGGGAGAGATTGAGTCCATGTGCAGTACCTACAGTACTAGCACCAAAGAAGGATGGGAAGTGGAGGATGTGTATAGATTCCTGAGCCATAAACAATATAACAATCAAGTACATATTTCCCCTACCAAGGATGGATGACTTGATGGATTGTTTGAGTGGAGCTCAGTACTTCACAAAGATTGATCTTAAGAGTGGATATCACTAGATCCAGATTCAAGAGGGAGATGAATGGAAGACTGCCTTCAAGACCAAAGAGGGCATGTACGAGTGGTTAGTCATGCCTTTTGGGCTAACCAATGCATCGAGCACATTCATGCAGCTCATGAATGAGGTACTAAAAGAATTTCTAAAAAGTATTATCATTGTGTATTTAGATGATATTTTGATTTTCAGTAAGACATTGGATGAGCATCTGATGCATATTCAGAGAGCCTTTGAGAAGTTAAGAGAAGAGAAACTGTTGATTAATATGAAGAAGTGTAGTTTTGTGGAGAGGGAGTTAGTGTACTTGTGGTTTTTTGTCTCAGTAGAAGGTCTCAAGATGGACCCAGAGAAGGTGAAGGCTATTCTAGAATGGGCTACCCCAAGAACTACTACTGAGGTGAGATCTTTCCATGGTTTGGCTAGTTTTTATAGAATGTTCATTGGAAACTTCAGTAGTATTTGTGCACCCCTGACTAAAACAATGATAGGGGATAGAAAATAATTCAAGTGGAGCAATGGAGCGGCAAAAAAAATTGAACTGTTGAAGCATAAGGTGATAGAGCAACCTATTCTTTCCCTCCCAGATTTCAACAAGGTGTTTCAGGTGGATTGTGATGCCAGTCGATGTGCCATTGGAGCAATGTTGAGCCAAGAAGGTAATCCCATTGCCTATTTCAGTGAAAAGTTAAATGATGCCAAGAGAAAGTATTATATATATGATCAGGAATTTTATGCAATAGTTCAAGCATTAAAGAAATGGAGACATTATTTGTTGTTGAAGGAATTTGTTCTATATACTGATCATCAAGCCTTGCAATACCTAAATAGCCAGGGAAAATTAAATCAAAGGCATATGAAATGGGTAGAGTTTTTGCAGAGTTATACCTCTGTTTTGAAACATAGGAGTGGGAAGTCAAATAGGGTTGCAGATGTCTTAAATAGGAGGCATACATTGATGACAAAGATGCAGATTGAAGTGGTTGGGTTCAATGAACTTAAGACACTGTACGCAGAAGATCCTAATTTCACAGAGGCTTGGAAAGCTTGTAAGGAACCTGTTACAGTGGATAAGACAAGGTGGTTGGATTTCATAATCCAAGATGGCATGTTATTTAAGGGAAGTCAATTGTGTATCCCAAGGAGTTCCATGAGGGAGAACCTGATAAAGGAGAAGCATAGTGGAGGAATGGAAGGACATTTTGGTCAGGATAAGACCATTTCCATTATCAGTGAGCATTATTATTGGCCTCAGTTGTCATAGGATGAAGAAGTTTGTACAAAGTTGTAGGGTATGTCAAATGGCTAAAGGAGTGAGTCGGACACAAGCTTATATCAGCCCCTACCTATGGGTGTGTGCAAGAAGTTGAGTCCACTTTTTGGCCAAAAAGTGGAAGTGTTTTCCCTAATTTTTAGTATTTGACACATTTGACCTTAAAATTTGAAGCACTTAGAGATGAAATTTTTAAAAAGTCACTAATCATAAAATGTAGTGCTCGAAGTCTAGTTTCCAAATATGTAATTTATTTCAATACCCAGATTGTACAAATTGAGTTTCAATAGGCATTTAAAAAAACCACTGTTTAAAAGTCATTTTTTTGTACCATACCATGCACGTGTACGACATCCATATTTTG
This sequence comes from Sequoia sempervirens, assembly GCA_007258455.2. Classification (NCBI taxonomy): domain Eukaryota; kingdom Viridiplantae; phylum Streptophyta; class Pinopsida; order Cupressales; family Cupressaceae; genus Sequoia; species Sequoia sempervirens. The sequence continues at coordinate 9,548,992 of VDFB02379711.1, read as the reverse complement.
ACTTAAATTATCGTATTTTTCTAAATCCTTTTGGGAAAAGTTTTATGACTCATTGAACCTTGCT
>VDFB02379711.1:9536628-9548828 GCA_007258455.2 Sequoia sempervirens | reverse complement strand
GTTACATCCAGTACGTGGACTATTTTAAGTTTAATTATTGATTATGTCTAATGATACAATTGATGATAGGAGATTTAGACATTTGAGTTCATGTGATGATTTGATTATGACTATGCTACATCTAGTACTTGGATTATTTTGAGGTAGGTTATTGTCTATCCCTATTGATGCCATTGGTGACATGCTATTTAAACATTTAAGTTCATATGAATATTTGATTTTGATTATGTGACATGTTGGTTGACTATGATGATTGATCTAATTTTATGCCGGTTATTGATTTTATTTAATTTGAATATGGAAGCTTAATGATGAATGAATGAAACAAGTGGGGTGAACCAATCATGTTGCAATTGGATGAGTATGAAAATTATTGTTAATGAAAATATGATAGGATAGATGGCTAATCATGTTTCAATTATCTTATTGGATCTTTATGTTATGTGAATGCAATGGTTTGATTTTTATATGAATATTATTTACTTGGATGGATTAACGTGTTCATTGAGTGTGCAGGTACACTTTCCATGGCCAATGGAAATTGGAGGTGATCCTTGGGAACCCTATGTAAATTAACCAGTGAAACCGAGCTAAAGTCCATATGAAGGGACTATAGTTCCATCATGTAATTATTGATGTTATTTGTAAATGTTTTTAATTTGGTTTTTATTGCCACGTCAGTCCATCTAGGAGGTGAGTTGTCTATCCAAGTGGACAAACTCGGATTTGAACTTTTAGGCACTTTTTGGGGATTGAAAAGTGATATTTTTTAAGTGTTTTTATGGGTTTAATGTCCCTAGGGAAGGTACCTATGGGTTAGGTACCTTTTTAGCTTAAAATCATGGGTCAGTCTCAAGACAGGGCACTCTTTTTGAGGCCTTAAAGATGTTTGGCGAAAATAAGGTTTGGGAAGTGGGGAGGGGACTAGTCCCTTTCCAATCCCACTTCTCCATGTTGTCTTGGAAGTCTCCCAAGTCCTCACACATGTGTGAGAACACATGGGTGAGTGTGCCTAAGAGAGTGAATGGGAGGTTGACAAATGTCAACTCCCTATTCAAAGGAGTTCATACTTGAGTTCCTATAAAACAAACTCAAAACAAGGGTTAGGGGATTCCTTTTTCTTTTGGCATTCTTGATTTTGGTTGAATTTTGGGGGAGTGAGGAGTTTGAAGAAAAAGCTTTGAAGAAGAGGAGTTGTGTGGATCCTCAACCCATCCTTCCTTGAGCTTGGTTTTAAGGTAGATTCACCACTTTTGTTTCTTCTTCTTCATGTTTGTATTTGAAAGATTATATGTGTAGGTGAAAAGATGTGCTTGAAACTTTATCTATTGTGTTTTCTTTGTATGTTATTTCAAATTTCTCTTGGAGCATATCTTCTTGTGTTTTTGATGTATTATGTGTTATGGGAAAAGGGGTTGTGTAGGGATAGGCTCACCCAAGTTGGGAAGAGCATCCCTTGTTGGGGATGGTATGGAGTAGGAACCTCCATGGGGAAGTTTAATTCCTCCTTAAGAGGAGAGGCTCAAAAAGGGTATGAGTACCCATGTGAAATTGTGAAAATGGTAGAAATGGTTTTGGTGATATGGGTTTTGGAGAAAGAGAAGAGATTAAGGAAGGGTTGTATGTGAAATGATGGGAGTATGATATGAATTATTCTTGTTGTTATTACTATGAGTCCCCATATGGAGTGCATAGTCCACTCTCTATCCCCCACTTAGGATTCTTGATGGAATCCTAAAGTTATGTGAATATCCCTTTGGTGGGTGTGAAAATAATCTTATGTGTATCATGTTTGTGTGTAAATTCTGTTTTGTTTGGGTTTTGTTTGTACCCGGTTCCCTCAGTTGCCTCCTAGCTTGGGGGTGGTTGGTTTTCCAACCGAAGGTTGGGAGGTGAGCACTACTTTGGCCATGGAGAAAATATTTGTGCTTTGTGTAGGGTGGAGAAAGTCATGAGGATCCTTCAAGTTTTGGAAAAGAGTACCTATTTTGTCATGTCATTATTTCTTTGAGGTGAGGATAACCTCACAAAAGTGGAACTACCTTTTTTGGTAGATGTGAGAGAAAAGTGTTTACATATGAAAGTGGTGCATATTTGCATGATCTTGAAACTCTATACGTAGGAGTGAAGAATAATTGTTAAGTTCAATTTTCATTAATCTTTTATTTGAGAAAATATGTGTTTCATTTCGAAAGAATGGAAGCAAGTCTAAAAAAAATAAAGTTCCTACCTTTTATTCATTTATTTAAGGAAGGATGATACATTTTGTTGTAACACATAAGTGGATAGTTATAGATTCCATGTTGTTGAATGGAAAAAGAACATCCTTTTTTTTCTAAGAATATCTCTATTTACATTGCAAGAAAAACATAGTGGCTATTCTGAATTTAAAGGTAGCATCATACTGCTCTATCAAAAGAAATATAGAAAAAAAAAATGTGCATATTAATGTGTAGTTACAAATTTTATTTTTGAGTTTTTTTTTATTTGGTAGGTTTGAAAAGATGCAACTACTATTTTGGTGGTGCTATGTATTTGGAAAATTAAAGGAATGCATTATAAATGAAATTTCAGCTAAATCATAATAAAATGGAAGAGAACTACTGTGATGTAGGATTTTGAAAGCCACATGCAAAATGGTGGCTTATATGAAAGTAAAAGTCTGTTTATATACATAAATTCTTGGATGAGATAGTTATAGGAAATGACAAATAAATATATGCTTCCTCGTAGGACCTAAAAGTAGATTGTTGACTTGCTAAAGGATTGGATTGGACTAGAAGCTTAGACTGTTATCTTATTTTGGAGTTTCAGACTATTAAAAGAAGTGTGTACTTATTTTGAATAAATAATATCTATTTATCTTAATATACTCAAGACTGTTTGATCTATGTAGACTTATATTTCTATACAAATGAAATGAAAAATACTATGTGCTCCTTATTTATTAAAATATATTGGCTCGTACCATGTAAATCTGCTTCATTCTGATATGCATCTATAGTATAGAGGTCATATGATATAACACTGTTATAGTAGAATGAAGAGAGGGAAGGAGACTCGAACCCCTATTGCTTAAATAAATGTTACCACTCTGCGTGTTGAAAGAAAGGAGACAATTACATTATAATTTATCCACCCTTACTTCCATGTTGGTAAATGCATCCATGCACACTTAGGAAAAAAAAGAAAAGAAAACAGGCAAACCAAGCAACAACTATGGTTGTGACCTGACTTGATCCCTAGAATCATACATTATATAGGAAAATATATATGCGCATTAAATTAAAAATATCTTTCTAAGAGCATTCCTGACCATACCCATTCTAGTAGTGAATGACATAGTTTTCTTGTTGTCTGGACTCATCATGCATTTTGTAAACCAGAAAGTTCTGGTGTGCCTCTCTGGACTCACCCACAATATGAGCCAAACAACTGTTAGTTTTATTTCCTTTCCAAGTTTGTAAAATATGTAAACAATTTTGAGTAGACAAAACAAGGCCTTAAGAACTTGCATCACTAATATTGTAACTATTACTGGAATGATTAAAGCATGCACATTGAATAAATAAAGGTAACACCATCAGACTTAGTCTTCACAGTTGCTGAGTCAAATACTAGTAGTTTCACACCTGTGCATTTCCTCAGTCCTGTACAGGAAACAACAAATAAAAATAATAGTGGAATTAGCAGAGTTGTGAAATACAAATAAATTACAACTAAAACAGAAATGCCTTACTCATCACAGACTGGAGATTAATACTAACTGTCTTGAATATGTTTTCCTTTAAAGTTTGGTTTGGGCAGCAACATATAGAGACCCCCAGTCCATACAGTTTCCTTGGGCTCACCAAGAAACTATTGATATGGACAGACGCTTGGGCTGACTCCCAATAGTAGCCTCTAGTCTTTCCTCTATAATCGTCGCCCAAGAAATTAGATTAGCCTGCAAAGACAGCTAACGTAAATTGACTACAAAATATCTAGTTCGTACTGTAAACATTTTAAAAGCTACACTACCTATGAAGGTTTTTATTTATATTCTATCCAGCCAACCAAACTCCTTCGCTCTTGTGCATAGCACTGAGCATGGCATAGATCTGAATATATAATTGTTACGTTTGACGAGTCAGTTGTCACGTGAAGTACTGCTTTGATAAATGGAGCTCTTGGATTGATAATCCTTATGTTTATAATATTAATTTGCATTTATTTGGTTTGAAAATTCTCTTGTTCAATTTTAGCACGAGCTTCTTTTGGATGTTGTAGTAAGGGTAAAATTTGTTATCTTGTTATGTTTGTTAGCTTTGTTGTTTACTTAAAAAAATATAGTGTGATGGAGGCAGATGTAAAAGATGAATAAAAGAATAAATAAAAAGAAAACATTGTTCTGAGTTCAACAAGTTTTCATTCAATAAATAAAATTAGATCAGATCATCATTCCGCATATAATTAAATCTGGAGGGTGTAATATATTTCTATCCATTCTTTTCCTGCAGAAGCTGCCCCAAACCCCTCCGTAATTGGTTGAAAGAATGAAAAAAAAAAAATAAAAAAAAAAAAATATGAAGAGATATTATGGGGGAGCGGTTTACCTTACTATGAAGTAAATTCTTATTAAAATTTCAGATTCTAATCTTTTGTTTGTATTATAAAATTTAAAAAGGAGGTCCTTACTAAGACTCATTCCTAAATAGTCTTATTCACATTAAAATAGTCCCTTTAAAACTTTTTAAAATTTAAGAAAGAAAAAAGAATCGTGAGATTCTCTTAGAAATTGAAGGTTTTAAATTATTAATTTTGGTATTTGCATGATGTTTGTAAAGTGAGATAATTTAAAAAGAGATAGTTTTCATATATATAAATATACTAAATTTTAACTGTGATATTATGTTATAATATTTTATTTTATTTTAAGTGTTTTTTTTTGAAAGGATATTTTGGGATAATTTATTTTTATTATAGTAAACAAAACAATTACAATAATCTCAAGGTTAAGGGGGACTTTAGCATCAATAAATACCCTATCGATAATGCTAAGGGTATAGATAATGAATTTAGTATGATTATAGTATAAAGTGTAGTATTAATAAAAATGTCAAAAGTCACGCTAGGACTAATGAGCTAATAATTACGAGACTTGATTTGGTAATTAGAATTTTAGGAATTCTAGTATTTATATAGATTTATATATGCATACATATGTATAATATTGATATCAAGAATGATATTAGTGTTAGCATTATCTTAGTCTTAAATATTAATATTGACATTGGTAATAGGAGTGACATTAGTATCATTGATTCATCTTAAACTTACATGGAGGATTAATATACACCTTAGTAATATTTGGTCTTGTTACTTTAGTTGTGGAAATGCAAAAAAAAAGAAGAGACTATAGGACCTGATTAATGGTGATTAATGGAAATATCGCTATCAATGATCCCTAGTAAGATAATGTTAAATGTATGAATATTAATATTAAGAATTAGGTCTCTCCTCACCATAGCTTGAGGGTATACGCAATGAACTCTGCATAATTCCTTCTTTCTTTAACCCCCACTCCCCGCTCTGAAGTGACGAGTCATTGATGGTGTTCAAGAATATTGGCATCCAATGCATATAGTATAGTCACCATGTGGAACATGGTAAAGTTTTCAAATGAATGTTCATGGTATTATTAAAAAAAAAAATAGTTGTGTTTTTTTCCCTACTGTAAATTATGGGCATTACATAAATGAAAATATTCTATTAATAGAATAAATTTTATTCATAATATATAAATTGTTAATAATGGCATTTTAAAAAAAATATTTCATATTTTTTTTAAAAAAATAGTCATAATAAATGTCAAGAGGCCTTTTATAATGGTAGCAAGGTGTGGATTATAATAGTCTGAATGTGTTTGTAAAAAAAACATTTTTCACTTTAAATATTATTAATTTACATATTAAAATATTAATATTTAATAATAAACATAATATTTTCAAAATTAACAACACATAAAATTTATGTTTTTATATATAATAAATAAAATAATTTTTAAATAAATATAAATAATTTCAAATTGATATTTCTCCACATATTTTAGATAAATGTATTGAAAATATCTATATTAATACCAATATTTATAAATTTCTGAAATTATTTATTATCATTCATAGACTAAATAGTCACTACATTATAAAATAATAAAAAATATAGTTTAAAAAAAATTGAATGCACAACATAAGTAAAAAAGACATGGTTATGCAATATTTAAGCATTCTATAAAACTAATATTTAAAAATTCAAGAGAAAACAGTGAAAACCAGATGCTCGTGATGTATAAAAACATACTTAAAATGATAGAATACTGAGATGAGTGGACATAAAAGTATTGACTAAAGAGGAAAAGACAAAAATTAATAAAAATAAACCATAAAATAATTTTATTAAGCAGCCGCACATTTCAATGGGCATTGATTGCAAAGGGTTGGTGATCGGTACAGCTGTAGGAGGACGGGAAGAGCTGGAGAAAACAACAAGTACAAACGGATAGCAGAGGGTTGCAGGGGCTTGCACGGGTGCAGCCATCGGATGGTTTTGATGCCCATGGGTGCAAATTGTCACCTCTATAGACAGTCACGCTCTTTGGTGGAGTTTCCATTTTAGAATTTCTCTTCTATTTCAAAGAGTAGAGGGAGTTTGTTCCATTGCTAACAATTCAATGATGGACAAAGTCAAGGCAAAATTCATGGTCCTCCATGGTTATTCTTAAAAATGTAGTTTAATATCAAACATTAATTTTAGTCATTAGAAATAGGAGAAACATTCATCATTTTCTGATTTGAATAAAGTGTAAAATTGTTATTAATTGTTTGATCATTGAATTGAATGATTAAGTAGAATGTAATATTATACACAATAGTAAAAGGATTAAGTTGAGTCACTTTAAATAAATATTGTCTAAAGCCTAATCAAACTCAAACTAGCAAATAGCAAATAAAATCATCTTCTCCTATTTGCTCTAGCAACACATAGCAATGTTGTGGCTGTCCACACTAATTGCTAGCCTCTATTGTGGTATTCATTATAGGAGCTCAAATGACTATACAATGTAAGGCATAATATGTTCCTTGATTATACCATCCAATGATTCAAATCCCTCAAAAGTGTGATTGGGCCAGGTTTGACCCTAGGAGATTTTGAGCCCATATTTATGATACTTTAGGCAAATGACAACTTTTTCTTTAGAGTTATACTCCCCCATAATGTTGTACTCCATTATATAAATGGAAGAGTATTGATACCTACATAATCTAGTGGTTGAACCATTAAAAAACTTTCATTTCATGTTTTATTTAGTACACTAAGTCTATATTTTGAGATATACAAAACTTGATACAAATTGTAGCAAATGACAAATGTAATTTTGTTGATAGGTTATTCTTATATTATAAAGGGGATATGGTATCATTCTACTCTCTTGATGATGAGTCATAGAGTATGGTCCAACACATTGATGATGAAAAATTCTACATAGTTAAATCCAAAAATTTACCAAGGTGACATTATGGACTATTGAAATTGTATGGCTTTAAGAGAGAGGATGTCATGTAGTCCTTTGAGTCTTTTTGAATCAAGAATAACATTTGAAAAAAGGGGATTAGCTCAAAAGGATTTGTGCAAGGATAAGAAGGGTGGGGTTTTTCAATGCTCCTAGAGTATTTTGGTTTCAAACTACCTTGATTCAAATTTTCTCCTTTAGTTTATGAGTAGTTAGCCTTGATTTTCCTTATCCCTAACTCCTTTTCTAATTGTTTATAATTTTAATCCAGCCCTAGTGTTATTTTTTCTATGTCACTCTTAGATGTTTTCTTGGGCTTCCTCATTTTATCTTTCCCATTTTGTAAAAAAGGGAACAAACCATTTCAAAAATCCACCTTTACCAATAATATATAAAAAATATATTTTATACAATCACAATTTTATACCAATAAAATTTTAGAGCTCAAAAAAATATATATTAAAAAACTTATCAAAATATTCATCAAAAAATATGTAAAAAGCCATCAAATTGAAAAAACACTAATCTTAAAATATAATTGCATGCAATTAAATTAATATACATAATCAAGTAGTTACTATAAGAAAATGAAGTATTACCAATAAAGTGAATGATAGGATGGGGCATGTGCACAAAGATGGGGGAGCAAAACCACATTTTGGTCTAAATAGAATCAAACAAATGAGCATGTTATAATGCACTCATATTTTGTGATCCATAAAAGAAAAAAATAGGTTTCTTTTAAAGCATTTTTTATTTTTCATATACATAAAAATGAGAATGTGTTATAACACACTTGTATCATCCCTTGCTTTTAGAATTTCCAACTCTTATGATCGGTGTTGTCACCTAAAATTGTACCCTTATTGAACCCCGTTCAGTATTTCAGAGACATAATGGGAAGGATTTCTCAAGTGTGGGACCTTGCTAACTTGAGATCAGACCTCTAGATAAGGCTAGTTCCTTTCTAAGCCTAAGTGCAAGTGTTAATCCAACTCAACATAGATTAAAACTAATGCCTACTCCTACTCTAATAAATCATAGATGAAAGGGAGAAGACAAAAAATTGAAAAAGAAAGATGGTGATGCACAAAGACTTAATTGAGTTCTAACTAACTTTCCTTAAAAGTACAAGACAATCCTCAAAACTAATAATAGATCACATATAAATTTTATTTAAACAGTATTAAGAGGTAAAATGGGAAGATAATATAGTTGTAAGAGGGTTGAGATGACAACAATAAACTTGAAATAATCCAAAAGAGACTAAAACACATAAAATATAACTCAAGCCCAAAAAATAAAAGTAAATTTAGAAGAGGAAAAAGTGGAAGAGATGAATACATAAATGGTAAATATCAAAAGGATTCAAGGTAATTAAATTTGAATGGAACTATTAAAAAATTAACAATAATTTGCTAATAGATTGTGGGTGTACCAATGTTCAATCAAATTATATTGAAAAGATGGAGTATTTATTTTTATATTAGTGATGGGTATGCATAGAAAGATTGGGGCTAAAAGTAGCCATAAAATATTTTAGAGTTAAAATAAAAATAACACTAATGTTATAAAAACCATAACTTAAGAAGGTTATAAAGTGTCTACATGGTGGTTTGCTAGTAGTAAAATTTAGGCTTGATTAATATTGAGCCTAAATGTACTTGCTTTGTAACATAGATAAAAGAAAAAATCCAAGGCAACCACAATAGTCATTTTATTCCTACTTTTTGTAAACATCATTGAGCTATTCATGTAGTGTAGTAAATTATCACCCCTAGAATTTTCACACTAGGTTTGACACCCTATTTTACATGTATAATTAATTACATTCATAACTTGTTCATTTCAAGGCTAGATTAGGAAGTATATTTAATTTCTCAAAGCCTTGAGTTTTTGGAACCAAAAAGGCCTAGACAGGGGTGTTGGTTGCCTTAGTCCTCAGAATTAGATTTCAAAAAGTTAGAAACTCTAATGTTGGCCTTTGGTGTCTAAAAAATGATGCCTGGTCAGCTCAAGTCTAAAAATTACTTGGGATGCATATACATAAATAAGTTTTCCCTCTCATTTGGGAAATTATTAAGATATATGAGAAATTATTATGAACTATTATATGCTAAAATTGTGAAGATACATGCAACTTCCTCTCTACATGCTTGCTACAACTCTCTATTATGTTATTTGTACTAACCCTTGTAGGTATTCAAGGCAATTTATTCCTTCTTCATCAACTTTGTGTGACAATTTATAGTGTGACATCACTCGAACAAGGGTTTCATACATAAGGTAACTTTATCTTATGTTATTCATTTATTATAGTCATTATTATTTACTTTTCTTTTGCTCCCTTGAGAGCACACAATAGATATCATCATCATCCTTGTTGTTGTGGAGGTGGGAACACTAAAATGGGGTTTAACTAAGGTAAAATCCTATATAGCACAACCTTTTACCTCCTTTTTACATGTGTGCAGATCTAGATCTGAAACTTCTGATAATGACAAGTTGTAGAAGGACAAAGCAGATTGTGACCAAGTGACCTAGCTTCTAAACATCCAAAAACCCTATGACTAGGGAACCCCATGCCTCTGTCCCTACATTTCAAGCTCTGCTTTTGACCATAGGTGCCCCTCTATGTGCACATCTCAGATTTGTACCCATTTCAGTGGTTTCTTGTTTTTGTCTATTTGATCATTCATATTTTTAGATTAAGGCTTATATGAATTAGGCTAATTGCATCACACTCATAAAATATGCCCTCTTTACAAAAAAGGAACAAAACCTAGGCACATTGGCTCTCCTTTGAGGTAGTTAGCCAATCATAATAACCTTGTTGATTCATGTTCCAATGTTAGGAAAAGGAAAGATTGATCTAGGTTAATCTACTAGTTAGATCTAGGATCACTTTTCCCACTTAATAGTTAAATTATCACATTTCAACTATATTTGAATTTATTTCTTATATAAATTAAATTTAGTTGACATTTTTTAGTTTTATTGGTGTTGATTTTTTGATTTCCTATATTTAGTTAATCCAAACCCCCCACCTCCAAAGACTCATGATCAACTCAATTGAATGATGATGAAAATATTCTAGTTCAAGAATGAAAAAGATAAATCCCTCAAACTCCAATTCCTAGGGATCCTCCTACACCACAAACACACACACACACACACACGTGTATATGTATATGCATATATGTATATATATATATACATATATACATATATATGTATATGTATATATGGGAGTATGTATGTATATATATATTTATACATGTATATATGTATATATGTATATGTATATATACATATATATACATATATATATACACACATACATAGAATATATATACACACACACATATATACACACATATATACACACATACATACATACATACATGCATACATACATATAATCAATTTACCTATAAGTATATCCATCTATTTTATAATACACATTTTATAATATATTTAATACTTATCCTCTTCACATTTGCACACCCTTATACACTCAACCATATCCACTTTCTTTATTATTCTCATGCATGAAGTTGATTCTAAAAGTGTTATTCTTTAACTTGTGTGCCCATCAATACACATATGATTAGTTTATTTAGTAAATTAGATGATTTGAATGAGGTAACAGTGCTAGACTAATTGTGAATCCATGTGTCTTGATAATTTATTTTATCTTTTAAAATACTTACCATGCACTATCTTGGATAATAAAATTTAAAATTTGGAGGCCTATAGACTAAAATGTAAAATCCAGTGATTATGTTTGACTTTCAATGGTGATTTTTCAAGGTAGAGATCAATTTTGGGAATGATGTTCCTAAGGGATAATGCTTTTTTGTATAGGGTGATTTTTATAGCTCCAATTTTTCTATTTTGGTGGCTCCTAAAATATATATTTTTGGGTGATAGGTAGCTACCTTAGCATTTATGGTTTTGAATTCTAAGGTGGCTCCTTTAGAATCATTTGCTAATAATTTTGTATAAATGTTTATAATGATAAGTATTGTTGTTATTCATTAAATTTTTGGTAAAATGGAATTGATTGTAAGTTAAAATCACATTGAATAAATAGGTGTAATCAATTATTGAGGGCTACCAATTTCATTGTACACATTTATAAGGGGTTTGTAATTCATTTTAGATATTTCATTGAGGATAATATCCATTGTAGTAGATCTAGTTTTGAAATATAATTTAATTTTTTTTGGTGAGTGGTATTGAATCAAATAGATATGATATAATATTATTATAAGGGATATTATATAGATAGAGAGAAAAGAGGGGGAGATAGAAATATAGAGGAAAAGAGATGAGAAAAGAGATAAAAATGAGGAAGAGAGAAAGAGTAAAGAGGAGAGGGCAAGAGATGAAGAGATTGAGAGGTAGAGATAGACATATGAAGAGAGATATAGAGATATATAGAGGAAGAGGGAGACAAAAATAAAGAGAGATAAATATGAGAGATATAGAGAAGATAAAATTTAACTTTAAATCAATAATTTCTTCATGAGGAGCTACACTCATAGTAACATATCATTTTATCAAGTTCTTTATAGGTCACCATGAAGACCTCCTAGACATGCCAAATGCATTTTGGATAGAGAAAAAAAGAAAGAAATATATGAAA
>VDFB02379711.1:9407607-9536528 GCA_007258455.2 Sequoia sempervirens | reverse complement strand
AAATTGCTTGAAGGTTTAGGGTTGAGTGTTCAGAATTAAATTAGTTTTAGTTTGGTGAATGATGTTTATGATTTCATATTTGGAATGTTTGTAGCAATCTCTGGTCTATACTCCCAGTAGCTATCTGATTATAGTAGGCTGGTAAAGTCAACTTGGACCATATATTCATGTGTGCTTAGTTCGATTGTGGATGAATATCTATGATTTGAAAATCTATACACCTTAGAATATCGCACCATTCTTGTGACATTGCATTGTGGGTTAAGCAAGAATTGGTTATTTGGGATTGGTCCATTCTAGATATCAGTCATTTGCATTCATTCATTCTAGGAATAGTTTAGATCTTATCATATCCTTGCACCCTTATCTTTTGCTATTTCTTTATCATCTGGTTAGATTTAGGATTTGAGATCATCATATTGCAAAATCAAATAAGTGGGAAGATACTGTTTTCTTGTAGTAAGGTCCCTTTGTGATTACTAGCATTTTCACAAATTATCTGAGTTGTTTATGCATTGTCATGACCTGACACCCGAGAAACCTTGGGGTGATTTTCAGTAATTTATTGTTGAAAATAACCTTTCAAGAGAGATAGAATATTGCATTATGTCTGAGTTGTTGCTATGCAGAAAACACCATCAACAGAAAGGTCTCTTGCCTTCTTGGTAGTGATAACCTCCTCCACACACAACCCTTAAAAATTATGAGTAGAGGAATATAATATTTGAAGAACTCAAAGTTGATTCTCTCCAACCTAATGCAATTAGTCATTTTATTCTTACAAACATTTATAGTGATTACTAGAGGCACATAGACCAATACTTTATTATAGAAGAAATTGATCATACTTTTACAATGATGGCATTATGAGAAAACCTTAGGTTAAATGAATAATTCCTAAGTTATATAAATCATGTCCAACTGTATAAGAGAAGACCATTGCTATGTGCACTTGGATACCATGGAGAAAGGCTCTTTGGGCTCATTCATCAATCATCCTACCTTAAAACATACCAAAAGTCTCCTAGCAATTAGACATAGGAAGATTTAAGATGACTTAAAAAAAAATTATTGCAAAATCATAAACTTATGATGACTTAACTAGGCCTAGTACACACTCCCTCCCTGTTAACCACTTAGACATATGAAAATTAAAGGTAAATTTGATGCCATTTTTAGTCATGTAGGTGTCCAATAAACCACTTGGTGGTGTTTCCCTTAAAGTTTATTTACTTGAATGAAGAAAAAAAGTCCTTTGATTACAATTAGAGAATACATTTGAGACCTTGGTGGTGTAACTAGTGGAACATAGTCACGTTTAACACTTGTGACAAATTTTGGGAGTTAAAATGTTAAGTAGATTTGATTTGTGATGGACACATTTGGACGGTAATAACAATAACTTGCAATCTATCAAGACTTGACGTATCTAGGGGCAGACCTTACTTGTTGACCCACCCCTTTCAGGCCTATTTTGACAAAATTTGACCAATTTTTTTCTCCTTGGGTGGACCTGACCTATTGACCCTCCCCTTTTAGGCTTGTTTTGACCAAATTTGACCAATTTTTGCTCTTTGGGCAGACCTAACTCATCTATGGGCAGACCTGACTTGTTGACCCACCTATTTTATGCATGTTTTCACCAAATTTGACCATCTTTCATTCCTTGGGATGACCTGGCCTTCATAGGAGTGAACTTGACCCTTGACCAATCAACTTTTATATCTGGTTCGCCATTCAAGACCCTCACTTCACCGTCTTGATCACTCACATCCTCATTTCAAACATCCATACACCCATTTCAGAAATCCATCCACCATCCTAAATGTTCATCCACTCAGCTCGTGCATCCTTTCACCCATTCAGATTCCTCATTTACCCATTTCGAACCCATGTTCTAATAATCGTTTCCAAGTTTCGGACCATCAGTATCCCATTGAAACCTCATTAGAGCAGTTATCCAAATTGACCTAGGTGTTCATCTCTAATCGTCATCCATCAAAACCAAGCTTAGATCATCATCTAACCTAAGTCGGTCATCCTTGTCAGCCCAATCAATCCACTTCTATCTAAAGTTAGATTCAGTGTTGATATCATACACCCCCCTTTAATTGATTAATCAACACCTAGCGTTACCAAGGATCACTCCTGAACTTGGCTTTAGATTTCGATCACTATCATTCATCCTAATCAATCATCAATCCAAATCGAATCGTTATATCATCTAATTTAGATCGAATCATCTACCAATCAACCCAATCCACTTTGGTCAAATTGAATCAATCCTATCAAGCCACATCCTCGTCGGTTAATCAATCATCAAATCAAATCAATCCTATCGAGCCACATCCTCGTCGGCTAATCAATCATCAAATCAAATTGATCCTTTCATCACCAAGGTCATTCTAGCATCCTAGTCCATCATATCATCTTGCATGCATGTTCAGAACCGATCACAAACAAGCAAAATGGCCAAACAACAATCCCAACCAAACATCCCTCAAGACCTGAACAATGTAGCTAATGCCTCACAAGACCCCAATAATATTGTGAACATCCCTTAGGATCCACACAATGGTACATCATCACAATCCAATATCGATGGTTAGAACACATCACCCTTCGGGATGAAAACATGGTCATTCAACCCGAAATTAGATTTGAGGAACACTTTAGTAACCCCGTCAATGTGCAAATGACATATCACCTTCTTGAAAAATATAGTGAAGAAATATTGGCTCAGTTAATTGAATGTGTCCTTAGCTAACTTCATTAAAAGCTAAGTCATCTTTTCGAACAAGGCACTCCATTCCCTATGTGAATTTTTAATTCACATTTAATCACCCAATGCATTTAAAGGAATTTTAAATTCCTTCTCTCATCCCCATGAGTATATTTGAGGAATTTCTAATTCCCCACATGTCCTCTCACCCACATCGGGACAAGTACCTCCTTTATGAGAAAATTTTTCCCCAATGCCAAGGTACTATGTACAACCTCCATGTCATGTACTATCCTTCCACCTCATGTACACATCACCCTTTTTAAGCCATATCACATGTCACATGTCAAGATGTGAGGGCTTGTGAGTTTTCAACTCACCGTAGCCCTACATCTTGATCTTGGTGGCTCAATCTTGACCGTCCATTTCTCTAGAGAATATCAAAATCTCTATAAATACCCCCTCTTTTCTCTCATTTTGGGGGATATCATTCATAGTAGCCAAACTCTTGGAAATTTTTTTATCATTCCATGCTTACTGATTTTTCATGCTTGCATCAACTTTCATCAATTTTCTATCCATCCTATAGCTTGCATCTTGCCATCCAAGGAGCATACAACACCAAAGATTGAAGGGCCAACCAAAGGATTGATTCAACACAAGGGAAAAAGTTCTATTTTATTTTGTATTGAATCCAACTAGGCTAATCTTGAGGTGTAGAGTGTTTTTAGTGTTATTTGTTTTGTCTTGTTTCCTGGTCATTTTCTAGCACTTAAATTCACCCTATCACAGTATTTAACTTCCACCTGATTCGCTTCTCTGTCAAAAGACTCCAATAATGAGCTGGTGCTAATTATTTTTTCCATACAGCTCACCAACAAATCATAATCTAAGTTACCCTATTTTTGAGGGTTTTGTAGTCCAAACATGATATAAAGGGGCTCTTACACTTTTTTTGATTACTGTAGCTTGTCTAAGAGGCCCCATGGATATTGTTGTAATTGTAGGATAAATGAATAGGGTGTAGGATGAGAAATAAAGAAGGTATAGTTGTTGTCCTCAATAGTTTTGTGAAGGAAAGCATGTGAAATGAGATGTTCAAGTCTAGGTTTCAACAAAATATGTATGGGAGATCTAATTTTATGAATTTTTATCCATGTGCAGACCTAATGGGTTGTTTCTGAACATTGAATATAAATGATACACACACACACACACATATATATGTATGTATGTATGTATGTATGTATGTATGTATGTATGTATGTATATGCATTTTTAAATGTAAATGTAAATGCAATTACTGGATGCTCTCATAGAACAATAAATGCAACATATCATTAAATAAATCTATATCTATGTATATAAATGTGTATTTCTAAATGAAAGTGTAAATGCAAAAAGCATATGGTTTTGTAGTGTTATAGATACAACATATCCATAAATTAATGTAATTGAAATTCTTAAGTCTTCAACACATAATATGAAATCAATCAAACTATTAAACTACATGAGAAATAAATGAAAACAATAAATGCATATGTATGTGTATTTGTAAATGTAAGTGTAAAATAAATAAGAATAATGAAAATTATAAAAGAATACAAGGAAAGGTCTCCTGCCTTTATGGTAGTGATAACCTCCTCCACACACAACCCTTAGAAATTATGAGTAGAGGAATGTAATCTTTGAAGAACTCAAAGTTGATTCTCTCCAACCTAATGCAATTAGTCATTTTATCCTTACAAACATTTATAGTGATTTCTAGAGGCACATAGACCAATTTTTCATTATAGAAGTAATTGATCATACTTTTCCAATGATGGCATTATGAGAAAACCTTAGGTTAAATGAATAATTCCTAGCTAAGTTATTTAAATCATGTCCAACCGTATAAGAGAAGACCGCTACTATGTGCACTTGGATACCATGGAGAAAGGCTCTTTGGGCTCATTCATCAATCATCCTACCTTAAAACATAGCAAAAGTCTCCTAGCAATTAGACATAGGAAGATTTAAGATGACTTAAAAAAAAATTATTGCAAAAGCATAAACTTATGATGACTTAACTAGGCCTAGTACACACTCCCTCCCTGTTAACCACTTAGACATATGAAAATTAAAGGTAAATTTGATGCCATTTTTAGTCATGTAGGTGTCCAATAAACCACTTGGTGGTGTTTCCCTTAAATTTTATTTACTTGAATGAAGAAAAAAAGTCCTTTGATTACAATTAGAGAATACATTTGAGACCTTGGTGGTGTAACGAGTGGACCATAGTCACGTTTAACACTTGTGACAAATTTTGGGAGTTAAAATGTTAAGTAGATTTGATTTGTGATGGACACATTTGGATGGTAGTAACAATAACTTGCAATCTATCAAGACTTGACCTATCTAGGGGCAGACCTAACTTGTTGACCCACCCCTTTCAGGCCTATTTTGACCAAATTTGACCAATTTTTTCTCCTTAGGTGGCCCTGACCTATTGACTGTCCCCTTTTAGGCTTGTTTTGACCAAATTTGACCAATTTTTGCTCCTTGGGTGGACCTGACTCATCTATGGGCAGACTTGACTTGTTGAACCACCTATTTTAGGCATGTTTTGACCAAATTTGACCATCTTTCATTCCTTGGGCAGACCTTCCCTTCATAGGGGTGAACTTGACCCTTGACCAATCAACTGTTATATCTGCTTCGCCATCACTTCACCGTCTCGATCACTCGTCTCCTCATTTCGAACATCTGTACACCCGTTTCAGAAATCCATTCACCATCCTAAATGTTCATCCACTCATCTTGTGCATCCTTTCACCCATTGAGAGTCCTCGTTTACCCATTTCGAACCCACATTCTAATAATCGTTTCCAAGTTTTAGACCATCAGTATCCCATTGAAACCTCATTAGAGCGGTTGTCCAAATTGACCTATGTGTTCATCTCTAATCGTCATCCATCAAAACCAAGTTTAGATCATCATCTGTGCTAAGTCATTTGTCCTTGTCAGCCCAATCAATCCAATTCTATCTCAAGTTGGATTTAGTGTCGTTATCATACACCCCCCCTTTAATCGATTAATCAACACCTAGCATTACCAAGGATCACTCTTGCACTTTGTTTCAGATTTCGATCACTATCATTCATCCTAATCAATCATCAATCCAAATCAAATCGTTATATCATCTAATTTAGATCGACTTATCTATCAATCAACCCAATCTACTTTGGTCAAATCGAATCAATCCTATCAAGCCACATCCTCGTCATCTAATCAATCATCAAATCAAATCAATCCTATCGAGCCACATCTTCGTCAGCTAATCAATCATCAAATCAAATCTATCCTTTCATTTCCAACGTCATTCTAGCATCCTAGTCCATCATATCATCTTGCATGCCCGTTCAAACCTGATCACAAACAAGAAAAATGGCCGAACAACAATCCCAACCAAACATCCCTCAAGACCCGAACAATGTAGCTAATGCCTCACAAGACCACAATAACATTGCGAACATCCCTCACGATCCACACAATGGTACATCATCACAATCCAATATCGATGGTTAGAACACATCACCCCCCGAGATGAAAACATGGTCATTCAACCCGAAATTAGATTTGAGGAACACTTTAGTAACCCGGTCAATGTGCAAATGAAAGATCACCTTCTTGAAAAACATGGCAAAGAAATCTTGGCTCACTTAATTGAATGTGTCCTTAGTTATCTTCATTAAAAGCTAAGTTCTCTTTTTGAACAAGGTACTCCATTCCCTACGTGAATTTTTAATTCACATTTAATCACCCAATGCATTTAAAGGAATTTTAAATTCCTTCTCTCATCTGCATGAGAATATTTGAGAAATTTTTAATTCCCTACATGTCCTTTCACCCACATCGGGACAAGTACCTCCTTTATGAGGAGATTTTTCCCCAATCCCATGGTACTATGTACCACCTCCATGTCATGTACTATCCTTCCACCTCATGTACACATCACCCTTTTTAAGCCATATCACATGTCACATGTCAAGATGTGAGGGCTTGTGAGTTTTCAACTCACCGTAGCCCTACATCTTGATCTTGGTGGCTCAATCTTGACTATCTATTTCACTAGAGAATTTCAAAATCTCTATAAATACCCCCTCTTTTCTCTTATTTTGGGGGAGATCAGTCATAGTAGCCAAACTCTTGCAAAAAAATTTATCAATCCATACTTAGCCATTTTTCATGCTTGCATCAACTTTCATCAATTTTCTATCCATCCTATAGCTTGCATCTTGCCATCCAAGGAGCACACAACACCAAAGATTGAAAGGCCAACCAAAGGATCAATTCAACACAAGGTAAAAAGTTCTATTTTATTTTATATGGAATCCAACTAGGCTAATCTTGAGGTGTAGAGTGTTTTTAGTGTTATTTGTTTATTCTTGTTTGTTGTTCATTTTCTAGCACTTAAATTCACCCTATCACAGTACTTAACTTCCATCTAATTTGCTTCTCTATCAAAAGACTCCAAGAATGAGCTGGTGCTAATGATTTTTTCCATATAGCTCACCAACAAATCATAATCTGAGTTACCCTATTTTTGAGGGTTTTGTAGTCCAAACATGATATAAAGGGGCTCTTACACTTTTGTGATTACTGTAGCTTGTCTAAGAGGCCCCATGGATACTGTTGTAATTGTAGGATAAATGAATAGGTTGTAGGATGAGAAATAAAGAAGGTATAGCTATTGTCTTCAATAGTTTTGGGAAGGAATGCTTGTGAAATGAGATGTTCAAGCCTAGGTTTCAACAAAATATGTATGGGAGATCTAATTTTATGAATTTTTATCCATGTGCAAACCTAATGGGTTGTTTCTAAACATTGAATATAAATGATACACACACACACATATATATGTATGTATGTATGTATGTATATGCATTTTTAAATGTAAATGTAAATGTAATTACTGGATGCTCTCCTAGAACAATAAATGCAACATATCATTAAATAAATCTATATCTATGTATATAAATGTGTATTTCTAAATGCAAGTGTAAATGCAAAAAACATATGGTTTTGTAGTGTTATAGATACAACATATCCATAAATTAATGTAATTGAAATTCTAAATTCTTCAACACATAATATGAAATCGATCAAACTATTAAACTACATGAGAAATAAATGAAAACAGTAAATGCATATGTATGTGTATTTGTAAATGTAAGTGTAAAATAAATAAGAATAATGAAAATTATAAAAGAATACAAGGAAAGGTCTCCTGTCTTCTTGGTAGTGATAACCTCCTCCACACACAACCCTTAAAAATTATGAGTAGAGTAATATAACCTTTGAAGAACTCAAAGTTGATTCTCTCCAATCTAATGCAATTAGTCATTTTATCCTTACAAACATTTATAGTGATTACTAGAGGCACATAGACCAATTCTTCATTATAGAAGAAATTGATCATACTTTTCCAATGATGGAATTATGAGAAAACCTTAGGTTAAATGAATAATTCCTAGCTAAGTTATTTAAATCATGTCCAACTGTATAAGAGAAGACCGCTGCTATGTGCACTTGGATACCATGGAGAAAGGCTCTTTGGGCTCTTTCATCAATCATCCTACCTCAAAACATACCAAAATTCTCCGAGCAATTAGACATAGGAAGATTTAAGATGACTTAAAAAAAATTTATTGCAAAAGCATAAACTTATGATGACTTAACTAGGCCTAGTACACACTCCCTCCCTGTTAACCACTTAGACAGATGAAAATTAAATGTAAATTTGATGCTATTTTTAGTCATGTAGGTGTCCAATAAACCACTTGGTGGTGTTTCCCTTAAAGTTTATTTACTTGAATGAAGATAAAAAGTCCTTTGATTACAATTAGAGAATACATTTGAGGCCTGTGTTTTGTAACTAGTGGACCATAGTCACGTTTAACACTTGTTACAAATTTTGGGAGTTAAAACATTAAGTAGATTTGATTTGTGATGGACACATTTGGACAGTAGTAACAATAACTTGCAATCTATCAAGACTTGATTACCTTATAACCTATGAAATTCTAGCAAATAAATAATAGATAATCATAATGTCACCTTATGATCACATCACCATGAAAGAACTTCATCTAACATCCTTATGAGTGCAGGTACCACCAAATAGGTATTTGTTAGATCTGTCTTCTTTGAGCAAGGGAAATTTAGGAAGAGAAGAGGAAACAAGACATGTAGTATGCCTAAAAAAGGGAGATCAACTAGAGGTCAAAAGATTAGAAGAAAATTCTATAAATGAATGAAATTTTTTCTTGCTGAAGGGGAGTCATGTTCTTATGATGATGAGAGAATAGGCGACATCGAGGTGCCCTTGAGGTGCAAACATCTATGGAAACAATTGGTACCCAAGGAACTTCATCCAATAAACATTGATTTTTGTGTCAACGAGAGGATATATCACATAGCACCATCATCATTACATGGTTTGGGCCTATTTTGCATGGACAATATAAAGTTCTCTTATGAAAAAGTTATTGAATTGATGGAGTATGTCGGACCTTGTTACAGTTACAAATATTGGATAACTTGTTCGATATACATGAAGTATGCGTAGGTATGCACTGTCAGAAAATTATATATAGCTAAAATATAAGGATCAAAATAAAGGAGTGGCTATGTACATTGACAGAAGGTCAAAAAAATAGGGAATATTATAGGGTTTATAAATAGTACATGACCTAGGTCAACAAATAAGCAACCAATTGCATATTCGAGGTGCGCAAGAGAAACCGTGTATTCGTATGTGTGATAAAATCAATAACTATAGGGGAAGAGTTGCTAATCGATTACAATTTTAATTGCTTAGTCACAAAGACAATTACTATGAGGGTGGTATGTACTATGTACCATTTTATCCAACCTCCAATTAATGACTCCAATATACCATTTTATTCTTATGTTTTTTCTGTAAGTCTATTGGTTTCATTTTGGTAATATTTTTTTATATCTAATTTTTGTCATAGTGGGACATTGATCTTATGGAGAAGGATTTGGCCCAGAGCATAGATTGTAATTTATCTTTAGGCATTTCTACTCAATAGGTTTACCTCATTGTAATTGTACAAATTAGATATGAGCAAAATGTTTTATTATTATGTTGTTTTCATAAGGTTATTGGGTTAATTTCAATAATGTTTTTAATATTCTTGTTGCAGTCGACTGATCAAGGAAATGTACCAACAGTAGACAAGAGCATCCATAGGGATGTGCAGTCAATATTATGTGATGATGACATTGCTTATTCAACAAACCCTCTCGATATGATAAGGAAGACCCAAAAAAAATGCAATGAAGAAATCCTTAAGTTGTTATTCATAGTGCCTCAAATAGATGAGATAAGAAAGAGGGTTAGAATATTCACTGAGAGATCACAAAACTTGCAAGTAAGTTGTCATGAGGTCTTTAATTATAACATAAGTTCATTCATGGTTTTATATTTTGTACTCTTTTATGTCATGAACTAAAATATGTATTGTTTTTATAAGATTTTTGCGTCCTCATGATGCTCCTGGCCATGATAAGGGTACTGCAAGTTTTTCCCGAGGAGTATGGGTCAGTACAAGTGTTCATCCTGATCTTTCTACACATACATCACTTCATCTAACCCCATCATTCGTGCCTATATTGTTGTCTGAAATTTCAGAAACACATACCATGCAAACATCCATTAGTGCACCCTTTAGCAGTGAACACATACCAAAACATGTGTCAGGACATGTACCTGGGGATGGAGAAGCCACTAGTATTGGTGATATTTTAGCAGCATTTCCTGGATCTTCCTGTATTACTAGTACAAGAACATTTTCGGTCACATTTGTGGTGACCGAGGATTTCATTCCCACAAAGATAGAGAAGGTCCCAGGTACTTTAAAATGTTTTAATTATTATTATATATAATCCAATTAAAATTTACTTATTGATCACTCTTTTTAGACTATTGATCCCATGATCATTTTGTAGGAAATGATGTTTTTATAAGCATCTAAGTGATATTAAATTGGAGCTCTTTGGGCCCACCATACATACATGGTGGAATGCCCAAAATCAAGATTTAAAAGATGAGCTCATTAACTATTTAGTTGTGCTCTTCAGTGATAAAACATTCAACCGAACCAAGGTCTTTAAGAAAGATGGTACCTATCTAAAGTATGTGAGCAACCAATATAGGTCACATTTAGAGAAGAAAAAAAAGTACGAGTGTCCCCCATGATTCCGAAGAGGGAGTGGATAAACCTGGTGTTGGATGGAAAGGAGAAGGCTAAAAAGACAAAAGGAAAGACACCATTGGACCAAGGAAGGTATGTGATACTATCAACAATGTAATTATATACTGATTACTCTTTCTTTTTACATAATCTAACATATTTCAAAATTTTCATAGGTTTCCCAACACATCGAAGGCAACAAAGGCAAGACTAGAAAAAAACAGGCAACACAAACTTGGATCTGGTGGTTATATGAAATATTGTATCCAAATAATAAATTGAAAAAAAATTTGGTTTTATCACACCATATAAGTAAAATTCATGATCTTATGCAAAAATATAGGGCTCTAAATTCAACAGAGTTCCTAGAGAAGATGACCTAAAGATTTCCTTCTAGCAAGGCTATGGAGTTGTGGCTGAACGCCTAAGAGTCTTGACTGGGCAAACACAATCTTCCACTACATCCGACATGTAGATAAATAAACTCAATAAATTTTATTTAAAATTGAATACTTGTGCAATCTATTCAATATTAATTTCCACCATAAAGTAATTACACGCCTATTTGTTTTAAACATGCAAGCAATGATAATACTGCACATGACATTGGAATGCAGCCTGGTGAAGGTCAAGCACAACCTGCAGATGAAGGTCATGGTGTGCATCCTGATACTTTAGAGCATGTAGAGTGTAATCAACATGTTGAGCATGATTAAGCTAGAGAAGATCAGGAACATGATGTGGCCCCATTAGGTAAAGAGGACCACTCTAAAGTTCTTTTAAACATATTTAATTGCAATTGGTGTATTAATTAATGTAACCTTTTGTCTTTCAACTTTAGAGCATGTAGATCGTGATCAACGTGTTGAGCATGATTAGGCTAGAGAAGATCAAGAACATGATGTGGATCCATCAGGCAAAGAGGACCACTCTCATGTTCCCTTAAACATATTTAATTTCAATTGGTGTATTAATTAATGTAACTTTTCGTGTTTCAACTATAGATCAGGATTTAGAGGGTGTTCAGCATGAGTCTATAACAGAAGTTTAGGAACATGATGTGGACCCATCAGGTAAAGAGAACCACTCTAATGTTATTTTAATTAATGAAATACTTGTAACAATAATAATAAAACATATCAATTTAACATTTCTCTGTTATTGCAGCAGACTCCCCTTGCAACGACATCCACATCATGAGCAGATGGCTAGGCATACATTAAGATCATGAGCAGAGGGTAGAACAATTAAAGGGGGGACAAATGATTTAGAAAATGATACTCTACTTCAGATTTTTTTAGCTTTAAAAAAGAAACAAAAAAAAATTGATTGTAATCATATCATGACAACCATATTTTTGAAAATATGTAAAAACTGAAAGAATGAATATTATATGTTAATGAATGAATGATATATGTTATTAATGAATGAATGAATGTTATACATTATTAATGGATGAATGAATGAATGTTATACGTTATTAATGGATGAATGAATGATTAATGTTATATGATTGGGTATGGGGAATTGAGAGTGATGTGAGGGGGGCGGGGAAGGGGCCAAATGAGCTTTCACTGTCACATGGTTGGCCCTGTTAAGTAGAAAATATTAAACTATTCTCAAAACAAAGAGAAGCTCAATAAGGTAATGCACTTTTCAATATAATAAATGCATCATTTCAAGCATCAAACCAATATGCAAAGATGAAAGAAAGTGCTAAATTTTCACTATGGTGGCAGAAAAATGATTCTTTATACCTTGAATCCATGCTTTGCATCATAATTTGAAGTTGTTTCCATTCCAATGTTATGAGTTTAGTTTGTTTGTATGGATTTGTATGAATACCACATTGTGTTGTGTGTGGATTTGGTTTCAAAGTTTTGTTTCTTTTGTTTTTAGTGGTGACATAACTCTAAAATTTGACTTTTGTGCATAACAGGTTAGTGGAAAAATTGATAGTTTTGAAGGGTTTAGAGGCTCGATTGAGATAGATACATGGATATTTGGATCTTGTTGTTGATGGGAGGCTTCCACTTAATTATGAAATTTTGTACCATCTGCAGGTATGCAAAATTTTCTCTACTTACATTCATTCTTGATCATAAATGTTGTAAATGATATTAATGCTTCAAAATTAAGACTCGTTTCATTGTTATAATGATCAAAATGTTATACTTTTCTATACATTCAAGCATTCTCTTTCCCCCTACCCTTTTCTCTCTCCCCACTCCTTTTAAGAATTTTCTTTGTCATACAAGATTCACATTTTTTTCTCATTTACACAAATTTATCTGAAGAGCTAGGAGTGAATAAAGATATGTAAAAGATGATGGATTATGTCTAAACAATAACTTTCCATCTTATAGCTAATTAAATCCTTAATATTTGAATATTTTAGAGCTCGAATAATGCTTGTATATGCATGTGTAGCAATAAGGGATCCTATGTGAAGATTGAAATTTAAAACATCACTTTGGTATTTTTCCTTAGGCAGTGAAATGATATTTTGAGTAATACAAACCTACACACACATTGATATTTTTTGGCATTGCATTGAGAAATTTTTTTCTCTTATACCTACCCTCGGCTAGACATGGGTTTATTATGTAAGTAGTTAATTTCACAGAGGAAGAGTAAAATCTTCTTAATGTCCTGTGTCGGGTGTGAAAGCATATGAATCAATTGCTGAAGGCACCATTTTGTATTCATCCAAAAACTGGTTTGTTCTCTTTTTTTTATGTTTCTTTCATGCATTTTTTTTAGGCTCTAGAGATGTAGCTCGGATCTTTCCTTTTCACTTTTCATCTATTTTGATGATTACAGTAGATTGTCATCATAATTTTTCATGTAGATCTATTTGTAACCTTATTTTTGACCAATCAATTTGCAAACCAGTCACATATTAAGGACCATTTCACTAACTTGTAGTCATCCATTACTTCATATGTTGCAAGTTGTGTTTGTGTGCCAATAAATCCTGATGATTGTGAGAACTTTAATCCTACAAGTTTACCCAATATTTCTCAAGTAAAAGTCTTACCTTATTTTATAGTATTTTAAATGATTAATTGAAGGTACTTCTTTAGATCTGAGATAGTTGAACCCTGGATTAAAATATGGTATTAGATGGGCAATATGATGATAAAACTGAGGTCCATTAAACACAAATTATGAATATAATTTACTGGAATATGAATAGTGTTACAATTATAATTATTTCTCCTTTACCTACCTCTGCATTAATGAAAAAGATAGCATATATTGGAAGTTCATTACATGTCTTATATATGTGTTAGTATTTTAATTTTGTTTAAGTTATTCAAGAGCTTGACTAGGTCAAGAATATGTTCTACAAGCTATGTTCTCTTGACACTGCTCAACATTTTTCCTACACATTTTCTCTTCAATCCAGACATTTCTTAACTCCTTCCCTTGTTAGCCCTTGGTTGTTCTCAAGTGTAATGTTTTTTCTATGCATTTTGAAATCTATATGTATGATCAGTCATCTCTTATGAAGCATGGATAACCTTTCATGGAATTGTTGTTGTAATTAGACAATTGCCATTGTGAGAATAATCATTTAATTTTTATGGAAGTAAGTATTTTTCATATTATTTGACTTGTTATTGTAAACTTGTCTTTGTAGGATTATCCCAGGGGGAACAACAAAATTGTGATGATAGGTAGAGTTGTACAACACCATAAATAATTTGACATTATCAATATATTGCTTATAGAATACTTTGTGCAAGTAAAATGGAATGTGCAATGACAATTGGTCTCAAATTCAAATTTGAATATAAGTACATTATACACAAGAAGATGGTATCTATTCTATGATTTAAAGAACCCCAAAATAAGAAAATTAATAGTTTCCATTTGTTTACTTTCTCTTAGACACTTGTTTAATTGGTGAGACCCTCAAAATGTCTTGTTAATAACCAGCCGTGTTTAAAACTCCTGAAGAGGTTAGATCAGTGTGGCATTGGATTTGTCTTGCTGACAGAAGTCATCGGCAAGACATGGACTATCAAAGTGAGTTTTCTATCCTATGCTGATGATTGATCTCTCATTGATGGGTCCGCTTCGGTGGTCATTGCCAAGATTCTTTGTGATGGTACATTTCAATGAATATTTTTTTAAAAAAAATTGCATTGTTTCATTGCAATTTCGACAAAAACCACTGATGAATCACTAAAATTGTTCGATGAAGGCTTCATCATAACTCCTTTCCCATTTCATTGCAATTGTGATGAAGGCCACTGAAAAATCACAGAAAAGGTCTAATGAAGTTGCTTAGCTATAATGAAGGCTTCATCGTAACTCCTTGCCCATTTCATTGCAATTTCGATGAAGGCCACCGATGAATCATAGAAAAGGTCCGACGAAGGCTTCGTCGTAACTCCTTGCCCATTTTGTCAAAATGGCGACAAACTTCTGGTGTTGTTTCGACGCTTCAGAAGATCCATTGCAATTGCATTTTGGTTGTGATTTTTTGGTGGATACATGAAGTTTCTATCGATATTTCGACAAACATCTGAGTCATTTTATGATGCCGACGACCAACGAATCTACGTTGTTATTTCAACATTTAATTCATCATTAGAATTTTGACAAAAAATTAGTGACAATTTTTTTTCATCAATTCGTCGATTTTCTAACAAATGTTTGTCAAACGACTGACGAGCGTTCGTTGGAAAATGGAGTCAAATTTAGTAGTGACATCTAACAACTTTTTCATCTTGACCTTTACCATCAAGGTGATATGCAGATGCATTTTTCTTAGTTTTTGTTTCACAGGTTTTATCTTGGATGGTAGAGATAAATGATGCATTAGAAGATCTAGATCTAAACCTGGCATATCAGAGTAGGACCAAGCAAAGTTAATGTGTCTTTCTTCAAAGAACTTGGTGAATTCTGTCTTTTCTTGTTTAGTCATAGATGCTACCGAATGTAGAGTCTTTACTTTTTTTGTTGTGCCAATATTGATAGATTGTGTAGGCTCCACCAACATTGATGATCTTTCATGATAGTGTTTTGGAAGGGTGTCAAATCTCCCATCTTTTAGTGCCTCAGAGAGGTTTTCACCATCAAATGTGTTCTTTATTTTTACTTTTTTGAGATCTAATGCTGCCATTAAATGGTTTAGATCCATTATTCATATTTTCAATTTTGCAATTGAAAGATTTGACACCCTCCTGACCTGAAGTGTCATTATGAGAATTATGATTAGAACTTGTGTTAGGTTCATCACAACAAAAGGAAATTTACAGTAGCATCATCATTCGCAAAGATAGGAATATTGATAAGTTTAGTTGGTTTCCAGTTGATAAGTTCATAATGCATTAAGGGTAAAAGGTCATCAGATTGGCTAAGGTCAACAGTAGTAATGGTTCTAATAGAATTTTTTTCAAATTTGTCAGTGGTGATGTCAAGATCTATGGTATTACTCTCCTCCAAGTCATCTATCTCACTCGATATGTATCCATTGTCATTCGAATCATCAATATTTTGTGATCCAAATACAAGGGGGTCTAGTTCTTGAGCTTTGTCCCTCTTCATGTGTGGGTGCATACTATTTTATGACATCAATTGGTATGTCTTTATATGATGTTTTTGATAAAGAATCCCACTCATACTCATTAGAATCTAGTTTAGAGCTATCTTGCATTTGAAGGATTCTTTCAACAACTCTAAGAGTGTTTTCTTCTTTTGTTTCCCTTGTATAACCCAGTCCTGTTTTGTCCTTAGGCTGAAGTGTGAGAGATTGGATGGGTTCTACAATGCCTTCTTTTCTTTTGCCAATAGGTCCTTTTCCTTCATACCCCATTTTCTCTAATATTGTTTTTCCCTTTCCATATTGATTTGTCTTTATGCTGATAGTTGTCGATGTAGATGCTTCCTCATCTTTCTAGAGCCAATTGAGGATGGCCTTATCTTCAAATTCATCCTCTAAAGTACCTTTTCAAATACATCATTTAAAACCATGGTAGGTTGTGATGATGGTTGTGTTGATGTTGATGGCTGCCCATATGATTTCAAAGATGGCAACAACTGTGAAAAACATAAAGATTGTTCAATGGAATACCCTCCCATGCCTTTGTCTTTTAACTAGATATTTTATTTGAATTGTTGTTTGATGTCTTTCTACGAATGCCTTCTTGTTATCAATCAAATATTGTACTAGATTTTTCAACTACATACAATCATTTGTTTTATGTCCTTTGTTTTTATGAAAGTCACAATAGTCCACGTCATTCCACCATGATGGTTTTACTTTTGGTTCCCAATTTCTTGCTTCAGGTAATGTGATAATTCCATGTGCAAGTTCTCTCATTTTTTATTCTAGTGTTTGCACCAATGGTGTGAATCTTCTTCGATTTGATGGTTTTTTATATGATTGTGGTTTAGATTCTCCATTGTTTAGATTATTGTTTTCATTGGCATTTTGATTGATGTTTTGGTCATTGTTTTGATTGGTCTTTGTAGTTGTTGTCATCAAGTTAAATACCAGTTTTGTGTTTTGTGTTTCATTTGCAACATCATTGTTACTAGTATTTCTATCCTTTTTCCAAAACTTGGGATTATCATTGTTGTTGTAATGATTTGAGGAGTTTGTATTGTTTGATCCATCATTGTAATGTTTTATTACCCCTCCTTTGACCAAAGCTTCTCCGATCTTGAGTCCATTTTCAATTACTTTCTCAAATGTAGGGGGGCATTGTAGTTCAAACCTATAGCTCATGTCATCAATTAGGTTGTAAATGAATAGTTCCATCTTTTCTTCTTCTGGTATAGAATGAGGATATCTAGCAAAAAACCTTCACCAGTGTTGTAGAAATGAGAGAAATGTTTCACCTTTCTTTTGTTTCGTATTGTAAAGGTCCTTTATTGTTATCTCATGTTGAATATTATAGGAAAATTGTGAGATAAACTTGTTGACTAGTTCTTCAAAAGATCAAATTCTTCGTTGTAGTTTAGAGAACCATTCCATACATTGACCTCCTAAGCTCCTTGGAAATAACCTCATTAGATAAGTTTCCTTTTATGCAAATTCTAAACTCATGCTTCTAAATTCCCTCACATGATGAATTGGATCTGTTTTATCATTGTACTTGTTGTATTTTGGGAGTTCGCAATGTGTAGGAAATGGTATCATGTCCACACTTGGATCAAAAGGATAAGGACAAATGTCTTGTAATATGTACCTTTTTGTGGTTCCTTTTTGCATATCTTGAAGTTGTTGTTGCAAGTTTTGCATTTGATGTGTTAGGGAAACCACTTGATTGGTGTTTTGTGTGTTGTGTGGTTCAGTTTCAATTACTTTAGGTGCTTCTTTTAGTCAATTAATGTCATAGTCCTTTGGAAGTTTTGCACCTAGTTCAGCTAGCATCAAAAGGTATTTTTCCATATCTTGTTCTAAAACTTTTTCCATAAATTTATGGAAATTGGGATCTTGTTGTGTCATTTGGATATCCTCTTGGGTTATTTCATTTGCATCATTTTTCTGGAATCTGTGAAAGGGATTTTCTTTAGCCATGGTATTTGGTGTTTTGATTTCTTTTTCTCTAAGTTTATGTCTTTGTAACCTTGTCAAAATTGGCATAAAAGTGTTATTTTTACTAAAATTTGATCTTTTTGCTTTTGGTGAGTGCCAATGATATTAACTTAAGTCAAATAGAATGATAAATTCTATTGATGAGACCAAGTTAAACTCTGATTATTGTGTTTCATTTCATGATTGTAGAATGATGATTTTGATAATGAAACTTAACATAATAATCAAAAGTTGTGTTTGGTGATTAGGAACTTTAAAATTGTAAGATCTTGGTTTAATTTGAAAGAATTTGACTTGCAAGGTCTTATTTTTCCAAGTTTAAGACACTGGTTGGACTAAGAAAATATTTATGTTCTAATAAAAATCCAGATTTCGATGTTAACTGTTTGACTGATGGGAAAATAGCTCTCTAGTTTTTTGTTCTATGGATGCACTATAAAAGACCTTAGATGTGCTAAAATAGACTGTGGATGCACTGGAAGATAGGGTGTATGAGCTATCAAATAGGGTAGATTTGCTTAAACAAAAGTTGGTTGCACTAAGATACTGTAAATTATGGTGACAGACTGTACAGATGCATTGTACGATAAGACAGATGCACTAAAGTAGTGTTTGTATGCACTATTTGGATGATAGATGCGCTAAAAGACTAGATGTATGCGCTAAACTAGAAGTTGTTAGTATGTTCACAATTTTGTCTATTTGTTCTAGTTTTTCTTAGTAAAATGATTAATTCCAAGGTGTAATTTTCTAACCAGTGAAGATAGTGGATGGGTATTTTGCTTGTAAATCTCAATTTTTTTATGATCTAATTGGATGATACATTTGAAAATAACTTCACACACAAAAGCCAAATTTTAATTAGTTGTTTCAAACTCTATGCATTAAACATGTAGTGAGTGTTCTAGAATCAGGCCCGATTCTTTCAATTTCCACAGGTTTAACACAAATAAAGACAGTTCAAGCACTTTTCTAATTGTCAAGTAGGTCACTTAGAATATCACAACCCACAACTTGCAACTATGTCAGGTCACACAACCCTGTCACCACCTAGAGGGCACCCATGTTTTTTCCTTTCCCGGGTCTTAACCAAAGTCGAATCCTCCACTTTTGGCTAGGGTCTTTGATAGTTATATGGTGAGTGTCTTGGGGGCAGATTCTTCCCTCCTCTTGTACCATGATATAAAAAGTGTGCATAAACTGACATTGTTGGATTCTACACTAAATTTCGTAGATAGGGTATCCATTCAGAGTGGCAAATGATAAACTCCCGCAAAGGAGACCTCCCAATCTTTAGAACAAAGATTTTGGGGATGGTTATCTTGTACACTTCCGTTGAATTGTGAGTTTCCCCAAATTCACTTTTGATTATAGTGGTTGGAAAACCTGGCTTTGGTTGTTCCCACTTAGGTCATTCCCATAGGGTGAGTACTTTTTCCCACTATGACAGGCCTTCTAAAGGATTTAATGAAGTAGGATAGCAAGTCTAGCATTCTGATCACCCAGTTAAGGGGAGAGCATAAGCCTATTGCTTTGAACCACAGAGAACATGGGGTTCAAACTAGTTGATTAATTAAGCTATATTCACTATATTAACCAAAGGAAAAACAAATAATCAAGTTAAAATTCCTACAAACATTATTAGTAATTTGCAAGTTTTTGTCTTTGACAGCTGTAAGTTTTTTCCACAATTTCCTTTGACCAGCGTGTTTGGTACCTACACCCAAGAAAATAGTTATTAATTCTTAGATTTTTGAAAATATGCAAAAATAGACCGATGCACTACAATAGTCATTAAATGCACTAAAAAAAAATTTAAAAGTGTTGAAACAGAAGGTATATGTGCTACAAAATTTGATGCAAGCACTAAAAGAAAGGGTCAATGCACCAAAAGAAAACCCCCTAACTAATGAAACAAAAACTCAGATTTGATGAAACATGGGTTGTATGCGTTGGAATATTCGGTGGATGCGCTGAAACAATGCTCAAATGTGATAAAATATTCGTTGTATGCATCATAAAAATGTTCAATCGCCCTAAAACAAAAGACATTAGAAGCCTGCAAGCATACTTTTCAAAAAAAGATGTTAAAAATAGGGTTTTTATGGCCCCACGGTGGGCGCCAATTTATGTGTGAGTAAAATGTGAGTAAATGATAATCACACAATCAATAAGACATTATATCAATAGATGTAAACAACTATTAATCTATAAAAACAAGAAATCTATTGAAAGCGTCATATTGCTCTCTATCTCCAAAGATTTATTAAATCATGGGGCTCTTAGATTTCATAAGCACTACGATTGTTAAAATGCCAATATAGAGAATGAGATACTTTTAAATGTAAGAATCTAATCCTATATGATGATTACTAAATGATATGATGATGATACTGTGATTAAAATTGACTTGAAACTTGATAAAAGAAGCTATAGTAAACTAAGATGCAGCTAAATGAAAAACCATGATTTCTATTCTAAAATGATTGCTATTGCTATTGCTATTTGCTAAAATGCTTGATTGCTTAATTGATATTTCTATAGAGTAAGTTTGCACAAAGTTGGGATGCCTTTTCCTATAGATAAAGGTTGTATTTATAGATTCTCAAAAACACATTTGTGAAGGGGCAACAAAGCAAAGGTTTGGATTTGATCTAAAGGATTGAATGGTGAAGGATGAAGAAGCCTAAGATGACTAGGGAGATTGTTCCTCCCCACAAAAACACTTAGCTAGAAGATAGGAAGAATTAATGAAAGAAGATGAAGTTTGCCTGCAAATTGGTCTCCAAATTGTCTCCAAATTTTCCCATGAAGATTTGAGTTGAATTAATTAGATATTTCATGTCTAATTTGGTAGGTAGATATGATTAGTTGTAGAAATATACTTCAATTGAATATTTAGATTTATTCAATTTAGGAAAATGAGATATTTAATTTAATAAAACAAACTATAAAAGTCTATGTTTATTAAATAAATGTGAAAGAAATATGATAATTAAATAAAACCAAGTATGAAACTTGTTTATTTAATTTAGATGAAATGATGTGATTAAAATGGAAGATAATTATAGAAGAATTCGATAATAATAATTAAATAAAATAAAGTATAAAATTTGTTTATTTAATTAAGAGGAAATACTATAATAAAGATAGAAGAATTAAAAGTGGACTATATAAATAAATATTTCTATTTATTTAATAGTAGAGGAATTTAAAGGTTAATTAATCAAATAAATCATATTTTAATTAATTAGATTATCCAAACCATTTTTAGGTGTATACACTAGATATGCCATTTAGTTTTGTGCCTATTTTAAGGGAGCGCTTTAATAGGTAGACGTTGATAAATGAAATAATTTTGTGCAAAGATGTGTTCCTCACCCCATAATATTATCATACCTTATTACACATATTTGTATACACATAAAAATTACCCCATTTCCTATTTTCATATAGAGTGAAAGAACAAACTTGTGTTATACTTTTGTGCAAATTAATGTCTTTAATAGGTTTGCCTAAGCCTCATTGAGCTAGACAAGAGTTCAAACCAACCCTTACATGAAATAGAAATGGTGGCCTTGTATTTAAAGGAATTCAATGTATTAATTATAGCTAATGAAGTATGAGGATATTTATCATTCAGATCTACACAATTCACTTGTTTCTCTAAAGGGAACTTAGCATTGCATAGTCATTGTAGAGCTATTTTCATGAATGAAGAGTGATATTTTTTATATTGTTCAGTTTAAAGGGGTTGATAAAATCATAGTGCCCTAGCATCTAGGCTATATGACAAATAAACCATGCTATTCACTAATAATATCAATTCCTAAAGTTTTAGGAAAGGTGGGGTAGAAGACATAGTATTAGTCAAAGTTGTAGCTCACAAAGTTACACCAAGAACAAATTTGTGGCCATGAATTATTCCTAGGCTAGTGAATTTTTCCTTGAATTAGACATAGATCTAGTGTAGAATTTTGAGTGGTTACATTGATTGAAGTACATCATTTTCGAGGGATTTATAATAGCACAAATTATCAAATCTTATCTACTTGACTTTAATTAATTATATCTAGCTAAATAATTTTGTTTTCTATTTACATTTCCATGCATGTTAATGGTTCAATATTTTAAATTCTTAACTCTCTTAAACACTAATTAATTAGTCTAGGTTAATTATTCTGATGTTCTTGAATTTTATTTGATTGACTTAGAGTAATTCAAAGTAAGCCTTATTTCATTTATTTAAGAGCTAAAATTTAGATGGTACTTTTGAGGGATTCCAACTTGAATCTTCAACATGAAAATCTAGTATCTTACCATTTGAGCATAATAACTTGAATACTTTTATTTATTTATGATGCAATATTTTTATTTATTCATGTTTAATTTATTTTTAATGTTTGCTCTAATCCTATAATATATAAATATTCATTTTTAATAGTTATATTTCACTTAATTTGTTATTTTTAATTTTATTGTTGGTGGGATCAAAATAGAGTTTGAATAACAAGCAACTTGTAATCAATTGAACCATTATTAGATGAGAATGCACACTTACACACATTGTAGGGATTTTCTCTTAGTTTTTTTCAAACATTTAAGAATATTATAAGGTGTTAATGATACTTTAATTCAAATATATTATCACCATATTTTATGTACTTTAGAAAGACAAGAAAGATCAATTTGGACATCACATCAATAATTGAATATGGGTATAGTATATTGAGCCATAATGATTTTCCAATATATCAAAATTTACTTTAGAAAGAGAAAAATGTGTATACATTAGAAATCCATTCAATAATTGAAATGTTAAATAATAGAAATATTCTACAATTTTGAGAAAAGACATTGAATGAATTTAATAACCAATGTGAACCTATGAATTTAAAACACTAATAAGTTGAAAAAATTAGAGACATCCCATCTTGTTGAATGAAGGAGAAAAAATATTTTACATATTTTTATAAACTGAAAACTATTAGTTCATTTTACATATTATTTACACTTAATGTTAGTTTAGAACTAGATTTCTAGTAATACATCAAGTTTTTTACAAAAATTATTTATTTTATATACCTAAACAAATGGATAAATTATAAAACTTCTAAATATTTCCTTTCTTCATATATAAGTATGATCTTTTATATTGGATGTGGGTCCTTACTAAAATAATGTGCAATGGATGAACAATTTACAAACATTAAATTATATAGAGTCTTGATTTAGCACAAACAATTAAGTTATACAAGATAATATCCTCAATGAAGTGACCAATAATATCAATGTCTTCAATAAGGTTGATACACCAAGAAACCATTCTAAGAAAAATAAGATACCTGTACAAAAAATAATATATTAGTAATAATCAAAGGATTTCATTATTAAATATACAAGTACTACAACCAATCAATGATTAATAGATAAAATTTAGTCAATTAGATTTTTTCTAAAATGCTAAGTACTAATTGCCTTTTAAATTTTAGCATTTTAATATTTGAATTATGATAAAATACTTCAAAAAATAAAAAAAATACTCACATTTCAATGAATTATAGATGCACCCCTTCATACTGTCAAGTTCTTCATCCATGGAAACAATTTTTTTAGGATTGTGTCAACTTGATTGAAGTATTTCCTTCTCCAACTCATTTTTATCAAGATCAATGACACTATCCCCACAAAAGCTACACTATATGACAATCTAATTGTTATCTCATACCAAGTATATTTTGTGCTTTTCTCTTCTTTGTTCATTGGAATTGGAGGAGGAGGAGGAGGAACATATTGTGGCCAAGAACAATTTTTGGGTAGGGGACACCCCCATAAGTTAGGATTCCCTGAATAAGAGGATTCTCCAAATGTGGTTATATGTTGTCCTTGCGGTATACTTCTTGAAAGATGGTTGTTCGATAAATTCAAGAAACCTAAAGAGCTTAGAGAATCAAGCTCTATAGGTATTTGTCCTGAAAAATCATTTCTTGAAAGGTCTAATGACTCTAGCTAACTCATTTGCCCCAAACTACTTGGAATGGTCCCATTCAAATTGTTCATTGAAAGATTTAAAACCTTCAAACCCTTCAAATTCCCAAAATCAGATACAACTTCTCCCTCAAATTCATTATTTGAGAGATCTATGGATTTGAGAGTGGAAAGAATATATTTGTAGTGCTCAACCCCACCTTTTGAAGTCATATGCAATCCATCTTGGTATGTTTGGCTAGTAAAAGTGGACAATACAAAAACCATCTTGACTTTATATCCTCATAGCTTGCAATAATACTTTTGAGTTTGGAATTGAACTTGAGAAGTGATTGGAAGAAAGGAGCAATATTTGGAGGTCCATCAGTTGGCCTCTCTCTAAAGGAATATTCCCTGTAAAATTGTTCTCCTTCATGACCAATACTGTTAGACTTGAAAGATTTCCAATTAATGCTGGAATTTCACCTCCAAATAAGTTGTTCTCAATATCAAGAACATGTAGCTTTGAACAATTTTCTATTGATGGAGGGAATGATCCATTCAGGTTATTATTATGAACAACTAATGAATATAATTCACTTAGCTTACTGAACTCATGTGGTAAGATTCCCTCCAAATAATTATTTCCCAAATTTAGGACTTTGAGGGAGGAGCAATTGGACAAGCTAGTAGGGATCACTCCAGTTATGTTGTTGTTTGCAAGATTTAATAACAGGAGTCAAGATAATTTTCCCAGGCTTGGGGGAATATTGCCACTAAACAAATTATCATTTAGCAGTAATATTTCTATATAAGAAGACCACATTGATGGAATGTGCCCACTAAATCCATTTCTAGATACATCTACCTCGCCTAATTGCATCCACATTGAAGTATTTGAGGATAGGCATCCTTCCAGATGATTTGTTGAAAGATTTTGATAATGCAACTCATGATTTAGAGAATACAGCCAAGAGGGAATTTCGCCCACAAGACTGCTATTAATTAATTCCAAGCCTCCAAGTGAGAGTTGTGTTGAAATCCAAGGTGGAAATTCATTGTTAGTCATACATGACACTAAACGTAACACAGATAACTGAAAGGGTGGAATCCAAGCTGTGCTAATATTCAGCACACAATCAGATAAATACAAATAATCTAGGCGTGTAAGGTTGTGAAAGACAGCTTCTGAAATCGACTTTACTGACAGCTCTAGTTCAACTCAAGAAGATGGAAGTTCCGAGGAGTAGATGGTTTCATTAAAATGATTGCCCCTAGCATACAAATTGACGAGGGAGGAAAGCTGAACAAATGAAGTGGGAATGGTCCCTGTGAGTTGGTTATGGGAAATATCCAACCCCTTGAGTAAAGAGAGATTGCCCAAGGAATCTGGAATGTTACCGCTCAGTTGATTATGTTGAAGGCGCAATTCCCTCCAAGAAGAGGCACTTCCAAGAGAAACCGGTATGCTTCCGCTAAGTTGGTTGTTACGAAGGTTAAAGTACATTAATGAAGAAAAATTACCCAGAAAAGCCGGTATGCGAGTAAGTCGGTTGTTATAAAGGTCAAGCCTAATTAAAAAAGAAAGATTACCCAGAGAAGCGGGGTATGCTTCCGCTAAGTTGGTTGTCATGAAGACAAAGCGTAGTTAAAGGAAAAGGATTACCCAGAGAAGCCGGTATGCTTCCACTAAGTTGGTTGACTTGAAGGCGAAGGTGAGATAAAGAAGAAAGATTGCCAAGGCAGGAAGGTATGCTTCCATTCAAGTTATTCCCTGAAAGATCAAGGGATTCAAGGCGGGTGAGCAAGCAAAGGGAAGGGGGAATCATCCCACTTAAGCTATTTCCAGATAAATCTAAATAGTGAATATAAGAGAGATTTCCCAAACAGGGAGGAATGGTAGTAGGCCTACCTGTTGTCTCGCTTATATTCAGTGATGTGAGAAAACGAAGCTGGCACAGGCTCTCAGATATCACACCTTGATTGGAAGACACGTAGCCTATATTCGAATATAGTCAACCTGGTTGGTGTGATCGTCGCAGGAAATGCCTTCCCATTGGGTGCAACAGTCTGTTCCATTTACCCACGAACTCAGATAGCCGTTGGAGCCATTCAAGGCCGCTTTGACGTGAAGCAGAGCTTGGGATTCGTGGGAATGACACTTGTTGGACACTACCTAGATGGGAAAGATAAGGAAAAAAGAGAAGAAAAAGTGAAATAATAAGCATAGACGAGGGGTTGTGTAAAGAGATGGCCAATTATATGTTCCACCATGGGTATGCTATCACTATTCTCTTAATGAGAATGTGGAGTGTCAAAAAACTCTTATTTGAAACAAACGAACTATTCTAAGCTTATGGTCTTTGAGTGTCAAATTGCCACAATAACTTGCCTCTATTAAAGACAAATCTTGTAAAGGAGTTCATCTCCTTCAAGCCACAATTGCATTCATTTCCCAACTGCAACAAATTGATCCCTTTTCTTTCATGTATCCAATCACAAATATATTCCATGTGGTGAAGATTCACATCACTATCAACTTTGTCATTGTATGACAACCATAAACAATAGGTGCTAGAACTATCTAATGATGCATTAGGTGTGCACACAACAACATGGGT
The DNA here is from genome assembly GCA_007258455.2 of Sequoia sempervirens. NCBI lineage: Eukaryota > Viridiplantae > Streptophyta > Pinopsida > Cupressales > Cupressaceae > Sequoia > Sequoia sempervirens. Next base: position 9,509,399 of record VDFB02379711.1, on the reverse strand, counting down.
ATTTTTTTGGAATTAGGTTAGCATCAAAAGATCTACAAATTGAGGAGGGACAAAAAATTCCTCACACAAGGGAATACTGTTGTTTTTCATCCCTTAACCTCCTCACATGAACTTATGAAAAAATAAAATTCTTCCAACTTACATTGTAATGAAAAATATGCCACACCAATTTGTTGACCTACATAAGGAAGCTCTTCCTCATGCACATCAAATAGAAAGTTTTGAAGTGTTGGCATACTATAAAGCTAAGAAAAAAGTTGATTACCTTCTTGATCCATGCATTAGTGCTCAACTACTTCCATACTTGTATGTTCGGCCTAGGTGAAACACTCAAACTCAATCATACCATCATCCCTAACATAAGGAGTCACATCACCATCATGAATGAAAACCTCATACTCAACCTTGCTAATCTTAGGGACAATAGGGAACCGGTGTACATCATTGCTACATGTATTTATGCACATTTCATCAAAAAAAGAAAGAAACTATGGGACACTTCAAGTAAAGAATAAAATTCTTCAAAGTGTCTTACTATTTTTCTTCTTGGTGACTAATTGTGAGATAATTGTTGCAAAAAAGACTTGTGGCACAATTCTTCTTCCACTTTCAATACTATAATTTTTATTTTTTTTAAATTATCTTCATGTACAATTGTGTCAATACTATCCTTGTCCACACAAACATCATTAGAAACTTCAAAAATAGAAAAAAGGAGAAAGAAAGGTAAGATATTAAACAAGAAAAGACTTCCTTGTTCACCATTTTCATCACAAAATTACGTATGTTTTGTATACCCATGAGTTGATTCATCTAATTCTTCCATGGTGCATACACCTTATCTTTTATTTATACTATTATAACAAATAGCAAGGGCACACTCCTTAAATCCAAACTTAAAATCATCACTAGTTTCATTATTGTGGTCAAGGAACAAAAATGCTTATTGATTGACATTACAGAAATCAACCTCATCCCAATTCATTAGATTAGATTCACCTTGTACCTATTTTTTCCTTAGTACCCCTCTTTCATCTAGTTCAACTTGTTCTAGAAGCTTTGATGCATTTGGAACCACTAAAGCTTGGTCAAGAACCATATTTTGTATAAATTTTGGTTATCTAGGGTTGATTGAATGGGTATCACCATTCATGGTCCTTGACTAAGTTGTTATGTATTAGAACCAAGGCTTTGGAAGATCTTGCAATAGTTGAGTTAAATGTGTTCAAAGGCATGGCATAACTCAATTGAGCTTGCCCTTGAGTATTTTCTTGTTAATGTTGCATATATTGTGTTGATCTGCTTGATTAAAATTCTCATAAGGTCTATTATTTTGGGCTTGTTACCCTTGTAAGACTATTAACTTATTCCCAAAGCTTCGTAGCAAAGGTCTTACTTCATATAATTTATTGGAAGGAGAAGAAAAAGGGGTTGGTTGATTGGTTACTATAGGAAGAGGTGCCAAGCTTGGCTAAGTAGGTTGAATCTTTGGAAATAGAGGCATTGGATGCCTTGGAGTTATTTTTTCATCTTAGATTAGGAATTTTTTTTCTCTTATATCTATGTCATAAGTATTAGAAAAGGTTATTCCTCCTATTGAGTATATGAAGACAACCAAATCACTAATTAAAACCCTTAAACATAGTACATTTTCATACATGGTTTGGAGAAGGATTACCTAAGAATGGGATTTTATCCCAAGTCTTTTGGAACATAAGAAATCTCCCATGAATTCATGAGGGTCTCTCTTGATATTAATTAGATGTTCCACTAGGGACATTGGTCACATTTTTCTTTGAATTATTCATAAATAATCTAACCTGACTCATCTAAGTTATGTATCAAATTACACAATAAATCCTATACCATTTTATTGTTGGAAGTTTGAGGAAATTATTGGTTTGCTTGTCATTGATATGGTTGTTGGCAACATGAGCATGATTTTATACAGTGTTGTCATTGATGTCAACATTGAAGTCTACATTGAGGTATAGTTGATTGGTGAATCATGAGTGTGTATGGTGACGGTAATCCATTATACTGGTGCAATCTTTTTGATCCGATGTAGAACAAATATGTTGAATATTTGGCCAGAGTTTAGTTTTTAGTGTACAGTGTATTAGTTTTTAGGTCCACATTGCTCCACCTTGAAGAATTTTGGTCTTCGGTTCTAAGGTAATTTTGATACATGTTGCCGGATCTTAAATCCAAATTTTCATTTCTTGATGTCCTTCGATGCAAAGTTATGATTGGCAAAGTATCAGGTATGCTAGTGACAGTGTTACCAGTACATAGTACATGTTTGGGATGGTCTACATTCCCCCGTGGAATAATATTTGGTTATACAGTTTTGTGGGAGTGCTTACAAGTGTTAATAGTATCTATGATCCAATTGGTGATTGTTTTGGAGGTTTCAGTATCAATTTATGGATGTTTTGTTAGTGTATTTTTGTGTTGCTTTGCTAGTGGTGCCGACCTAATGAGTTTGGGGTCATGCAAAGTTAATGGAAGTATTTATTAGACTTATGGGAGTGATTATAGGTCCCCTCTAACCTATTTTTATGTGTTACAATTTTTGGTTTATGTCACAAAGTGTGTATGGTAGGATCTTAAGCCAACAGGTTGTTGTATTGCATGTTTCATCTAATTAGGCAGACCTAATTAATGTTGTAGGTATTTGCAGATGTAATACATATAAATGAAAGTTCATTTTGATGTTTTATGTATGGTGTATGTGTGTGTAGATAAATTTGTGATGTGAATTCCTAAGTAGAGTATGTGAATGTGATGCGAAGAAGAGAAAAGTAGGTGTAAGGGTTGAGAAACATGAAATGTGTTAAGTCATTGCATTGAGCTTTAGTGGAACTATCTCCAGCATATTGTAGATGCATTGTATTTGTTCAAATCTTTGCAATGAGCTACCATTTCTTCTTTTTCTCTTGTTATCTAGACAGTGAGTCCACTCGACAGTGAGCCTTTCTTTTTTCTTTTTTCTTTTTTTTTTTCTATGAACCCTTGACAATGAGCCTAATTGTATTTGATATTGCAATTTATAATATATTGTGAGTTAATCCTCATCGTTCTTTTTCGCTTTTTGGTTTTTTCACATAAATCTAGTGTTCTTGTGTTCTTTGATGTGATGCATGCTTTCTATGTTTCCTTCTATTGCTGCAAAGTTAATTTTGATGAATTGAATGAATAAGTTGATAAGATTGATGAATTTCAGGAAATACTAATTCACCCCCCCTCTTAGTATTTTGAGTGTTCAACAATTGATATTAGAGCTTAGTTCCTTGGAAGCTTAACCGCTTTAGGAAGATCTTGGAAGTTGAACACATGGCTACAAGGAAGTATCCTATTCCTCTGGAAGAGATAATCCCTAAAGGGTTTAATGAAGAAGATTTTGAATTTAATATGGAAGGTGAACTCAAGTTAACTCTTGAAGATTTGGATGAAGCAGAAGTTGAGAACAAAGATCTGAAAAAGGATCTTAGTGATGTAGGTGAATGTATTAAGAAGTTGAGAGAGAAACTCAAGAAATCTATAGAAAGAGTCAAGGAAATAAATGAGAAATTGAAGCAATCAAATGAGACTTTCACCAATTTGAAAGTGCAAGTTGAAGAAGGAAAAAGAGTTGAAAACTGTATGAATACCAAGTTGAAAGATAAATCTATAGAAAGTTCAAAACTTGAACAATAAATTCTAACCTTGAGATCAAATCTGGAGAAAGAAAAGATTTAAGAAGACAAATTCAGGAAAGGCTCCACCTTGCTTGATGATATACTTTCTAGTTAGAAATATTCTAATGATAAGGAAGGATTAGGTTTTGAGAAAGGAGAGAGCTCAAAAGAAAATCAGACTCCAAACAATGCTGAGAAGAAGAATGACAAGAAGAGAAATGAAAAAAAGATTTGAAACCAAAGGAAAGACTTCTAAAGGACACCTATTAGACAACCAAATGCACAAAGGTACTAATCTTTTAATGGCTATTGTTATTCCTGCAATAAGTTTGGACATAGAGCTATAGAATGCAAAAGCAAAATAAATTAGAATGTTCAATCATTTTTTGGTCAGTGTTATACATGCAACATATTTGGTCATAAATCTAGTGAATGTAATAAATCAGATGGTGAATGGTTATGGTATGAGGTTACAATCTTTCAATGGATAAGTTGTTATACATACAATGGTTTTGGGCATAAGGCTAATCAATGTATATCCAAAATGAGTGGAAGTAAGCTTGTTCAAAATGTTAGCATATGTCACAAATACAATAAACCTAGACATATAGCAAAATTTTGAATAAGTAAGAATGTGAAGGTTGATCCAGTAAAGAAGAGTGAACCAATGAATAAGGTTGATCTGGTAGAGACAAAGAAAGAGATGGAAAAGATATAGAAAAAGAAAGGGGTTAAGACTAAGTCTGTACCAACTTCTGGTGTATATGTTTCTATTGGAAACTAAATGAAGAGCTTTGATTCAGGGGGAGTTTTAACAAGCAATCATTAAGCCCTTGCCAAAGATATGGTGTTGATACCTTCAACATGTTGATACAAGGTGTAGGTTGACATGATTATATCGATGGAAGATACCTTGTTATGAAGTTTTACGAAGTGATTAAAGGTGATTGTGCTATCATAGTTAGGGCTTATCAACTTTTGGCCCAACTTCAAATCAATGCAATTTAGGTCATTTAAAAAGGGTTTATAAGTGATTTCACATATGTTTAAGTCATTTTCATTTGAGTTTTTGAAGATTGGAGAGTAGAGAAGAAGCGAGTTGAAGTGATTCAGAATTTGTGTATGAAACCCTAGCTAACAAAGATCCAAAAGGTGTTCATAGATTTCTACTTTGACCTATGTTTCAGAAGTGATTTAATAGTATTGCAAGATGTATACCCCTCAAGTTGTCAAGGTTGTGGAACATCCTCAACCTAAATTTAAAAGGTATCCTAATAAATCAAAAGTGACAAATTTGGAAGGTGCATTTTCGCACATTCCTTATGGGGTTATACATACAAAAGATATAAGGTTGTACATTCGTTCAAAATTGGAAGAATAAAATCATGCAAAGCTAGGAGATGTGTGGATTAGTGAGCTTACTGGTGACAATTTTGAGTTAAAACCCGATCATGGAAATCTAATAGAGAAGAAACTTGATGTTTGGAATTACTTCCATATCTTTTTCTATGTGGATGAATGGTTGAGATACACATTAAGCAAGATTCATGAAAAGGTTATCTAGTTGGATATACCACATATGATTAATAAGGAGGTGATTATGGTTGTAACAAGATTATGTTCAATTGAACTAGTTTCGACACTCAAATCCATGAAAAATGAAGTTGTGAAGAACTTAATTGTTGTAAAATATGATAAAAAGGCCCTAATAATTAATGATATTAAGGATTCAATAGTTAAGTATGCCTCTAAGATGATTGGTTACAAAATTTCTTCGCAAGCATAGAGAATTCAATCTCTACTACTACAATCAATACATCATATGATATGGTGAAGAAAGGAATGTATTATAAATTATGTGAATTGTTGAGGCTACAATTTTTAGAAAAATTGTAGAAGACTAAGGACTCCCGATACCCCTTCAAGTATGGTACCTTGATTATATGCTTATTATTTTACTTTCGTAGAGAAATGTCTGGTGTAAGAAATGTGGCATGGTTAGACAATGTGCTTGTGGATAGACATATAAGAGACCATATGTTGAGGTATCTAGATTCAATAGCTAAAGATGAAGCCCTATGGGGGTTCTTCAAATCATTCCAATCTCGTATGCAGGAAAGAGAAAGAATACCTAAGAGTGTGGTTGAAAAATATAAGAATGACAATATCTTCATGGTTAGCAAATATTGTTGTATGATGGATGTTGTTGAGCCTAGAATAGTTTGGATCCTTGAAATGGGATATGAGGTTGTAGAAGAGGTAATTATTGGTTTGGCAGATCACATGCTTAGCATGCGTAGAGACCCTAAGGAAGGAAAATATGGAACACATGTGGAAAAATCTAGTGTAGTGCATATTGAGCACAAAGAAAAGGAAATCAAGAGAAATGTTGAGAAGATGAAGGCACATGTTATAGAAATGATGGGTTTTCCAAAGGGCATTGTGGAAGAAACCAAGAACATATCCAACACTCTAGTTGGTACCCCATGCACAAGAAGGTATATTAAAATCCCTACCCCTTCTTTGGTTGCTACTAAGTCCTCTAGGAATAAACCTATTGTTGGAGCTAAGTCTACAATTGGTGTGTAAAGGAAAGAATCAACTAGTGTTTTGGTGAAACAAGGTGCTCCATAAAGGAGAAAGAAAGAAAAGGAAAGAAGAGAAGAATATGTAAGCATAAATTTTGTTGTTTTTGTTGATGATGATGATGATGAAGGACCATAGTTGGTTTAGAAGAGAAAAATAGTGTCTCAAGAAAAGACATGTGCAAAGAAGGATAAGATTGATATTGTAGATATAAACAGTGAAGTCGAGGTGGAGAAAGAGAAATAAGGATTTAGAATTCATGTAAGGGAGAAGAAAGAAAATTATGATAAAGGAGAGAAGCCTCTAGAGGTGAAGAAGGAGAAAGAAAAGACCCCTCTAGTCCAAAAACATAGTCTAATGAAGCTTGAAGCTTTGGTAAGCAACATAGCCAACTATGGAAATATTGAGGAGACTGTTGCATTGTACCCTACTACAAATGATGCAGATAATTCAACAACTGAAGAAGCTATTGTCAGGTTCATTGTTGCTTTTGATGTTAACATGAAGGTTATAGAGTCAACTACCTGAAAGCTTGAAATGTGCACTATATGCAAGAAGACAATGAAACATAGAAAAAAAGGTTCACAAAATAGGAACAAAGAAAAATGGGGTTTGATGCACTAATTAGGACCTATTTCTCTATATTTCATTAGGAAATGAGATCCTCACAATGAAAGGACTATCAACCTTTAGGTGAGTCAAGTCAAAGTGTGAATATATTGATTTCTTATTTTTGCAAGGGTGGGGGTCCTAATTAAACAACACTTTAGGGAGAAAGATTAAAAATAGCAAATAAAACCCAAATTAAATCTACAACTTAGATCTTGAAGATTAATCTCAATACTGATGGAACCAAAAATTAGATGATAGATCAACGAGAGGTAAGATGATGCGTACCAATCACCAAAATTGCTCTGCTAAAGTTGACCTGGGACTCATTTGCTAAGGGGTGAATGGGTCCTGACTTAGGGGTTTTCTGCAACTTTCAAGAGCCTTTACTATAGATTTGAATACTTCAATTTTCCTAGGTTTCAGGTTTGGAAAGTTGGAAATAAATTATGTAATTGAGTTTCCATGAGATGACAACTTTTGTGACAAATTTTGCAACTTTGAAAAGTTCTCCATTTTTTCTTTTCAAGAGATCTTCAAGATTTCTTTAGCCTAAATCTACAAACACAAATCAAGAGGGAAAAATGTTTTATTTTTGGTGAATGGGGGTTTACCTTGGTCAAACCCCATTTTGGTAATTAAACCTTGAAATGAAACAAAATAGCATGAAAGGAATGATGAATGAACAAGTCCATGTCACAATTCACCAAACCCTTGGATGAACCTTGGAATGTATATTTACAAGTTGCATGAAATAGCTTCAATGGATGTAGATCGATCTTGAAACTTGATTTGAAATAATGCCTTGAATGCTTGAATGGATCATGAAACTACATCATGTTTGCTCCAAAAACATGCACGATGCAAGAAGAATTTGATATTACAGTTGGATCTTGATTGCTGCAATAATTCTTCAATAAATATGCTCTTGAATGCCTTGAAATTCTCATGTGAAAGTACTCTTGATCTCATAAAAATTTTGTAGAAAAATTCCTAGGTGAAACTTAGTGAAATGACCTTATATTTATAGGTATGTAACATTAATTTCCCAAAAATTCAAATAACACAAGCCAACATCTTAATATGGATTTGAAGATGTTAAAATACTGCCAAAAAAATAATTTAAATTAGGGTCCTAGGTCTAAGTGAGGACCCATTCACCCATGGGCGAATGGGACCTAGGTCACTCAACTAGGACACACATTGCTCAATCAGAAGTGTTATGTTTAGGAATTAATGAATGTTAGGTTTCCTCTTCACAAAATGCAATTAATTATGCTTGGATTTGAACTAAATGGGCCAATTAAGGAAAATTAACCTCAATTAATTAAGGGAGCCCTAAATAAGTGTGAAAGTGTAAAGAGGTACACTCTATAACACTAAAAATAAGGAACAATTAAGTCCATTTTAATTAATAGAGCCCTAAACTTAATGTGAATATGTAAAATACATATTACAACACTAAATTAAGGAATAGCTAAGTTCATTTTAATATCAATTTCTAATTAGGTGTGAAAATGTAAAAGGGATACATTTTTCTACAATACAAACAAGAAGCATTTGATGAAGATGCTAGAGTGAGAGAATTTGCTTTGGAGAATATTAGTGCTTCTTTTTCAAATAAGGACAAATCTAACTTAGCTCAATTGTACAACAAATAGTTCAAGACCAAGAAGAGGGCCACTACCCTGATGAGCAGGGATAGGGATGATATTGAAAGATTAAGAAATGAGATAGTGGAGAAGGTTGCCAATTTGGCAAAGGAGTTAGGAATGTCTCTGAATAGTGAAGAATTACAACATGATGTATCTATCTTGGAAGTGAATAAAACAAAAGATGCACAAGATGAGCATGCTTCAGAACATGAGCATGTACCTAAAGAAGACAATGTGGAAGAAAATACTACTGATAATACCCATTTGGTGGAAGAGAATGTTGTTGGAGAAGAAAAATAAGATGAAAAGAAAGAGGATGTACAAACTGAATGTAACATACCTCCTCTGAACATAGAGAAAACAAAAAATTGGAAGAAGTTGTACAAGACAACCCATATCTAGAACATTAAGACACAAAATCTTGAAGATCTGCCTCCTTTGAAAGATAATGCAAAATCAATTGAAGAAGAAAAGAAGAATGAGGATAAGTCTGGTAATACTAACACAAAATAAAATAATGAAAAATTTGAAGGTCGCAAAGAAAAATACAAGGAGAAAAATAATGAAGAGAGTGTGAAGATGGTTGGTGAGTCCTCTGAGGACTCCTTGAAGAGTTTATTAGGTATGAAAATCTAATTTCAACTGGTTATACCAACACAATTGCTTCAAATTCCAATGCAACAATGCCAAGTCAATATGGATAAGGTATCCCCTTGCATAAGCTATAGCTTGGTGATGCATTCCATTCCTTTTCTAGAAACAAGATCAAGTGTGGACTCACCAAAAGAGTGTTGAATTGATAGATGAGGCAATGAAGGTTTTCTAGGAAAGCTTTCTTGTTGCTTGTGTTGACAATTCTTTATCCAATGTGCAACAATTGAGATTGCTCCTAAATCCCTTCAAAGAATACTCTATTGGTTTAGAGGAGAAGTTGAAGAAGGAATTGAACAAGAAGGTGAATGAGAAAACATTAGTTGACATCTCAAAAAAATGTGCTATTGCACATGGTAAACTGCAAAACAACCTTAAGGATATTCTGAACTGTATTGAGGAAGCCAAAGTTTTGTTTCAATTTTGCTTGATGTATAATAGTTCCAATAAGAACATTAAGGATGATATGGAATCCATTGAGTCTCAAATTGACAAGGCATTTGGTGCCTATGACCCGACAAATGATGCAAATGGGACTACAAGATTAGCTATAGAGAATCTACACAGACAGTTCTTCCAACTGTAGGAAGAAAAAGAAAAGATTATAATGTAGTTTGGGCAGCTCAGAGACCTGGTGAATGCCAAGTTCACAACCATATCCAATGCTATGACTAATGCAGAGAAGGAAATAAGGTTAAATATGGTAGCCACTACTCCAAATGAAGGCGAGGAGCTTCTCATTGAATTTGAGACATAAAGCCGCATGCTTGGTTTTTCCAAGAAAGATTGGGAAGATGGAAAAAAGGATTGGGTAGCACGCCTTGCAAAATTTCTAGTGTCATACACTTCTTCCAGTTGATTGTGTATATTTCTTTCTATTTATGCAATTTCAAATTTTATTGTATATATGTGAAAGGTAGTGGATAAGTATAGTAGTGCAAATTTTTGATTACTTTTGATGGATAACATTATTAGGGGGAGTTGGCTTAATTTTTGAAGAATTTTGTTACTCTCATGCATATATGTATATATGTTAGGAGGAGAAAATCAGAATTGATTGATAATGTAAAATCATGTATGTATCAAGGAGAGAGAAAGATGGTTGATGGAGAGATTAAGTATGTATGCTTGTACAATGTGCCCTTTTCCCTTTATGTCAAAGGGAGAGAAGAGTTTTGTGCATGTTACCATCAATGACAAAGTGTGAGATTGTTGTCAGTTTGAGGAGATTTTTGGTTTGCTTGTCATTCATATGGTTGTTGGCAACATGAGCATGATCATATATAGTGTTGTCATTGATGTCGACATAGTTTGATGCCAACATTGAAGTCCACATTGAGGTATATTTTATTGGTGAAGTATGAGTGTGTATAGTGATGGTAATCCATTATACTGGCACAAGAGTTTTGATCCAGTGCAAAATAGATGTATTGAATTTTGGCTAAGTCACAGAGTTTAGTTTTCAGTGTACAATGTATCAATTTTTTTGTTCCGCATTGCTCCACCCTAAAGAATTTTGGTCTATGGTTCTACGGAAATTTTAGCATATGTTGAAGGATCTTAAATCCAAAGTTTCATGTCTTGATGTCCTTTGATGCAAAAGTTATGATTGACAGAGTATCAATTCTACCAATGACAATATTACCAATACAAAGTACCTATTTGGCATGGTTTGCATTCCACTATGAAATAATATTTGGTTATATGATTTTGTGGGAGTTCTTACATGTGGTAGTAGTATCTATGATACAAGTGGCAATTGTTTTGGAGGTTCGAGTATCACTTTGTGGATGATTTGTTGGTGTATTTTTGTGTTATTTCACCAGCAGTGTTGACCTAATGAGTTTGAGGTCATGTGGAGTTAAAGGAAGTATTGATTGGACTTATGGGAGCAATTATAGGTCCCCTCCAACCTATTTTAATGTGTTACAAGTTTTTCTTATGTCGTGAAGCATGTATGGTTGGATCTTGAGTTGACAGGTTGTTCTATTGCATGTTTCATCTAATTAGGCCAACCTAATTAGTGTTGTAGGTGTTTGTAGATGTAATGCATATAAATCAAAGTTCATTTTGATGTTTTATGTATGGTGTGTGTAGAGAAATTTGTGATGCAATTTCCTAAGAAGAGAATGTGAATGTGATGGAAAGAAGATCAAAGAAGGTGTAAGGGTTGAGAAACATGAAATGTGTTAAGTTAGTGTATATTGAGCTTCAATGGAACTATCTCCAGCATATTGTAGATGCATTTTATCAGTTCAAATCTTGGAAATGATCCACCCTTTATTCTTTTTCTCTTATTCTCTAGACAGCGAGTCCACCTAGCAGTGAGCCTTTCTTCTTTTTTGGGCAGTGAGCTTAATTGTACTCCGTATTGCAATTTATAATATATTGTGAGCTAATCCTCAATGCGGTTTTTCCCTTTTTGGGTTTTCCAAGTAAATATGGCATTCTTGTGTTTTTTGATGCGATGCATGCTTTCTATGTTTCCTTCTATTACTGTAAAGTTAGTTTGATGAATTTACTAGATGTTTAAAGTTGATAAGATTAATGAATTTTAGGGAATACTAATTCACCCCCCTCTCAATATTTTAGGTGTTCAAAATTTAATACATTACCTTTTAAATATGTGGAAAGGATTTTAAAAGCTACATTATCCTCTATAATATTATGGACTAAGCAAATACTTGTAATTTCTTGGTCTCACATAGTCAATGTCAATATGATGGGTTTAACTTTTTAAATGGATCCCCACATATCTATATTTCTATGCAAATTTTGTGTTGTTGACAAAGATATCAAAAAATTTAAGTTTCTATTGATCTATTAAAGAATTGTTGATGTTAAGAGTTTTTCCCAACATGATTATTATTTTCTTTATCATAGGATGACTGGGAGTTGCTTTATTTGTACCCACCAACACATTAAGGGGGGAAATGTGGGGTTTCAATATATCAAACATAGCTATATTTAAAAAATAAAATCTCTAGCTAGGATTAATCTACCAAGAGGAAATGTAATTCTTTGAGAAAAATCCTTCTATAATTTTGAGAAAACTTTTTTATTTTTAACTACAAAATATATTGGAGACACCCCTCTTCCTAAAAATTTGAATCCTTAATTATTTTCAAACAATCATATGAGTCTAAATTCTCTCATTGTTATTTTATGTGCTACTTAATGGTGACCATAGCTATATACAGAGGATCAAATTTCTTGATTTCTAGTTTAACTTGGTTTATCTATCTAAACATATTTATTCTTCAATGAGGATGGTTTTGCATGTGGGTAAGGAGTTAATTGTTTTTCATTTATTTCATTAAGATTTTCATTCCATTAGGTTTGTAGTCTATGAGAGTAGTAAAACTTTCCAACCACGACTTTCTCAATGTTAGGGGATAATATTCTTTTAAGGTTAACAATTGGATTATTTAAAAATATATGGGATATTCCCATAAATCTACCATAAATAGAATATTTTTTATAAACCTTTTCTAATGGTTAATATTAATTTTTCATTTAAAAAATAGTGTTGATAGATTGTACTCTAGTGAAAGCTAAGATTTCCATGACATCAATAGTCACAACATTAATAATAGCATCAAGATCAACTAATTGTTGGATACTTCTACACCTCTACACTTCACATCATTCACATATCTCACATTTATCCTTGTCATCTCTCAACAACTCAACTCATATTTATACCATCTTCATCCTTAAAACTTTCTCCAAGGTCAAATATGCACCTTAACCATGCAAATTCAAATTAGGTTGGCACCAAAACATTCCCACAGTGGAAAGGAATGAAGGTGGACCCCAACATACCTTATCTAGGACCTAATTCCACTCATACACACCACACCATCCTTCCACAAACACCAAAGAAAGTTCACAATTAGTGTAAACACCTAAGGTTGTATGAACCTATGTTGACACCATCAAAAATTTAAGTACATTCTTCCTCAAATACAAATAAAACTTGTGGAAACCACATAACACTTGAACACAATCTAGAATATTCTACGAACACCCTGGAAACTAGTAAATTCTTTCACAACAACTTTCACTTGAAGAATGTACACACCCAGTAAATTCAAACAACTTTTCCATACACTATAACTTAAGAAATTGACTTCTAAAGCACCAAACCTCAACCAACTTCAATTGAAGAAAGATATGAATGCTATCAACATCTTTCCAAGTACACAAGACCTGAAACCACTCTACAAAGAAATTCAGAGCAAAAAAAATTTTCCCAGACACCTCTGTAATAGATAGTTCACACACTGGTGAACAAACCTTCCTCTGCACAACGATCTAGCACACTGAATTCTAGATGCAACACATTTGAATGCATCTGATTGATATATCCAAACTACACAAGTAGATCTTCAACCCAAAAGAACTATGTAGCAAAAAGAAAACACTATTCTGCAACATAGAACACCATTGCAATACACTATTTCCTCTTTTTATTCAAATTTTCTCAAAAGAACTTGGAAACCAAGCACTAGAGACACATTCCCAACATCTTCAACACTTCCTCAACACCAACAAGCCAAATACAAAATAGAAACTCAACCATACATTCATAGACAAAAGCTTATCAAAGCAACACTGGAGGTTGACACCAACATCTTACTAATGACAACATAATGAAAATAATCAAATCATCATAAAAGAAAACAACAACAACTCAATACCAATTGCTCACACTCTAGCAATAATCTCTTGCCCATACAGTTCTCACCAATGACAACACCAAATCTTGTTGATGTCAATGACAACACAAGCTACACATACTTACAACACAGTCAAGTGAACTTTTCATTTCATCTTCTAAAGAGGACAGTGATGTAGAAAATGGGTTAGATATAGTGGAAGCCATGCATCTACCCACTCACATGACTCACATTGATCCTAATCACACTGAATACAATTCTAATAAAAACAAGCCAACTCTCGTGTCCATATGGTCCATGCACCTACAATTGAGCTTTGAAATGAAAGCATATTTGGAGATTCTCTGATTGTTCAACATTCCAATTTGTCTCCCACTATGCCCTCATCAACCAACCAAAATAACCTGCACACTTGTGAATCAAGTGTCCCTCCTCGTGATAAAGCATAACTACACCAACCAATAATAGAATGTTCCTAAATGTTGCACCATCTCTAATCTTCATTTTTTCCTTAACTAAAGCTCTCTTCACACATGCACCTACACCATCATGCTCACCTTTTTCATGCCCAACTTCAAAAAACTCAAAATATGCGGTACACCCCTCTCTAAATGCAACCTGTTCAACTAATAAAACATACATGCATTCTTGAATTGCCCCATGTAGTTATCTATCCAAATGAGATTTCAACCAATTGCAATACCTTTTTCCTGCAAGAACTCAAAAAAAAATTCAAAAAAATGTTGTACAAACTCAGATGAATTGGATTTATCATCACTCATGTAAAAATGGCACTCCTTGATTATCTCCATGTCTTCTTTTCTACAATTAGGGGCATGTTAACAATATGGAAAAAAATAGCAATTTGAATAGAATTGTAATATTGTGATTGTACCTCATTTTGTGGTTGTAATGTGTAATTTTCAACAAAATCAACCACATATATAGTAGTTCCAATTTGGAAAGAGTCCTTACACATCCTAAATTGTTGATCCAACCACTAGGACCTATGGATATGCCTTGCATAATTTTAGAGAAGATACTTCTCAAAATCAGAAATAAAATCATAAATACTTACCTATCTTGCAACCATCTAGAACCTCCACCTCTAGTCTTCAAATTGTATTTGACTGTCTCAAACCTTTTTTCTCAACAATATTGTTAGAGAAATAATGTTCGTTTCCCTCACAAAAACATGTTACAAACTTCGATAAACCACCACATTGCAAACACGTTTTATTTAAACAATTATTTCTATAAAAAGACATCACCTCTAACACCTAAAAATGAATCTAACACGCCCCTAGATGATTTGGGAATTTGCATTACATGACACTCTTGCAGTATTTCATTAGTATGCATAGTAGAGAGAATATAGCATAATAATTCATGATACATCAAAAACTCAACGTGGTATTTATAACATGTATTACAAATATTAATAGGTACACAATAAAATGGCTCAGAAGACTCAAAATCCCTTTGTGAGATTTTCAAATTTGGATGTACTTTACAAAAGTGTTTATATAATATTGTTTGGATACATTCCAAGAAATGTTTAGGATGCAGTGTGCGATATCAATTACCAATTCTTAACTTTAATACATCTTTTAAATTTGGTGATACTCTAGATTGAGAGTGCCAAAATTGTTCAATTTCATTCTTTACATTATTGGTTAGCTTCTTATCAACACGTGGAAGCCTCCCACTAAAAGCCATGTATCCTTTTGAAGAGGACTATCGAGTCTTCCTTTTCTTGAGAGTGTTCTAGACAATGTGTTATGATAATTTAGATTTAAATCGATATAAGTTTATCTCATTAAACATGCCTTTATCAAATTATGGCTTACTAGTGAGGTCATGATCACTCTACAAGAAGCTATTTTATCTTTTCCCTTACTAGTATTTCCAATAGAAGTTAGAGAATTAAAAATATTTTTTACTATAATACTTTTTTTAAAAACTTTTTGGTGACATAAATCTTTAATTTATTTAATAATGGTCTCATTTTGTTAGATTTTAGAAATTGCACAAAAATTTGACATTGTTCAGTTATAGTCTTATCGAAAAATTATTCATTGAACATATTGGTAGCCCACAAATGAATCATTCATGATGACCTTTTTCTATCGAGATTATTTATTATGTTTTCATCTATTTCAAGTAACCATTTAGGGGTTCTTGAATGTTGAGCATTCTCATTGGATTCATTACAAATAGATGGATTTAGTAATTCATTTTCTTCTTTGCAAATATCCTATTTTCTTGCATAATAAAGAAATACATTGACATTCATTGTTTCATTTTCACCTATTTCATGTTTAACATTAATATTTTTAATTGAGTGCTCAACATTTCAAATTTCATTTTCCTACTCAACATTTTACACCTCATTTTCATGTTGTAAATTTTCAATTTCAATTTCTTCTTCAAATTTTCAAATTCAATATCATGGTCACTTTGAATTTCACTTAAAGTTAAAGAGGATCCTTCTCCTTGAAGAGAATTTGATGTACCTCTTCTTTCCAACCTCTTCCTTTCTCTATCTTTCTCTCTACTTGCCTTGATTGCCTATGCTTGACAATTCCTCCTCCTTTTTGCTTTGCAATGACTATTGCTTCCCATTATCCCAACCCAAACAAGTACCAAATGATTGAAAGAATATTTTTTTAATGAAAAGGAGTGCTCCAAAAGTTAATTCTTGTTTGCAATGCGCAGAAATCATGATATTCCCAATAGAGCAAAGAATGTGGGGGCTCTTCGAATGGACACAATTGACTTTTATCCATTTTTTCCACTCTCACAAAATGGATATATGTTTTGATAAGAAAAATGGATATCCATTTTGTTCAAAAAAATAGATATACATTCTACTTATAGACGTTCACGCAAAGGCTTGCATAAGTATGGGAGATGGTGTTCAAAATGGATATCCATTTTTCTTTCAAAAATGGATATTTGTTATTTTAAGCTTTTATATTAATATAATATTATATAATATTAGTATAGTATAATATATAATATATAATATAATATTATAATATATAATATATAATATAATATTATAATATATAATATATAATATAATATTATAATATATAATATATAATATAATATTATAATATTATATTATTTATATAATATTATATATGATATAAATAATATTATATATATATTGATTTTAATATATAAAGTTGCAAATGGGTACTTGTGTTCTCAATAATGGATATCCATTGTATCAAACTTAAATATTATATTGTATATTATATGACGTATTGTATATATTACATACTATTATTATTTATTTAATATATATTATATTTATATATATTAATGTATTTTAATATTTATACATATTATTGTATTTTAATGTATTTATATTATATTATATATATATATATATATTAAAGTATTTTAATATTAAAAATCTATACATAGAAATGGAGATAGGGAGAGAGAGATAGGTAGATAGAGTTAGGGAGGAAGGGAGGGGTGGGCTGAATTAGAGGGAGGGAGAGAACACCCTCAACTCATCTTAAACCCTAAACTATACACTCAACCCTTCAGTACCCTAAATACCTTCTCTCTCTCTCCCTCCCACCCTACCAATCACTATCTCCTCTTTATCCCTCCCTCTCTCCCTCCCACCTTACCACTCCCTATCTCCCTCTTCCATCTTTCTCTCCCTCCCCCTATCCAATCCCTATCTCCTCTCTCTCCCTCCCACCCTACCAATCCCTATCTCCTTCTCTCTCTCTCCCTCCCTCTCTCCCTCCCACCCTACCACTCCATGTCTCCATCCTTCCCTCTTTCTCTCCCCCCACCCTACCAATCCCTCTATCCTTCTCTCTCCCTCCCACCCTACCAATCCCTATCTCTTTCTCTATCTCCCTCCACCTGCCAGTCCCTGTCTCTTCTTCTCACCCCTCCTCTCCCTCCCACCCTACCATCTATCTTCCTCCTTCCCTCTTTCTCTCCCTCCCCCCTCTTTCTCTCTCTCTCCCTCCCACCCTACTAATCCCTATCTCCTTCTCTGTCTTCCTTCCCACCCTACCAATCCCTATCTCCTTCTATCTCCCTCCCTCTCTCCCTCCCGCCCTACCACTTCCTATCTGCCTCGTTCCCTCTTTCTCTCCCCCCCATATCCATCTCTCTCACCCTCTCACCTTATCAATCCCAATCTCCCTCCTTCCCTCTTTCTCTCCCTCCACCTATCCCACTCCCTATATCCCTCCACCATGCCAGTCCTATCTCCTTCTCTATCTCTCCCACATTACCCTCCCCTGCCCTCCTCCTTCCTATTTCTCTCCTCCCATGACACTCCTATATCCCTCCTCCTCTCCTCCTCTCCATCCACCCTACCCTCCCTATCTCCTCCTTCCCTCTCGCACCCTCCACCTTACAGTCCCTATCTCCTTCTCTCTCTCTCTCTCTCTCTCTCTCTCTCTCTCTCTCTCTCTCTCTCTCTCTCTCTCTCTCTCCTCTCTCTCTCTCTCTCCCTCCCATCCACCACCAATCCCTATCTCACTCTCTCTCTCTCCCTCCCACCCTAAAAATATCCATCTCCTTTTCTCTCCTATCCCTCCCACCCTACCTACGCCCTATCTCTGCCTTCCTCTCTCACCCCTCTCATCTTACCAATTTCTATCTCTTCCTTTCTCTCTCCCCTCCCACCCTACTATTCTCTCTCTCTCTCTCTCTCTCTCTCTTTCTCTCTCTCTCTCTCTCTCTCTCTCTCTCTCTCTCTCTCCTCTCTCTCTCTCTCTCTCTCTCTCTCTCTCTCTCTCTCTCTCTCTCTCTCTCTCTCTCTCTCTCTCTCTCTCTCTCTCTCTCTCTCTCTCTCTCTCTCTCTCTCTCTCTCTCTCTCTCTCTCTCTCTCTCTCTCTCTCTCTCTCTCTCTCTCTCTCTCTCTCTCTCTCTCTCTCTCCCTCCCTCCTACCCTACCAATCCCTATCTCCTTTTATCCCTCTCTCTATCTCCCTCCCACCCTACCAATCTCTATCCCCTTCTTTCTCTTTATTCCTCCCACCCTACCACTCCCTATCTCCCTCCTTCCTTCTTTCACCCTCCAATCTTACAATCCCTATCTCCTCTCTCTCTCTCACTCCCACCCTACCAATCCCTATCTCCTTCTATCCATCTCTATCTGTCACCCTACCAATCTATATCTCCTTCTTTCTCTCTATTCCTCCCACCCTACCACTCCCTATCTCCCTCCTTCCCTCTCTCACCCTCCCACCTTAAAATCCCTATATCCCTCCTTCCCTCTCTCACCCTCTCACCTTATCAATTACTATTTCCCTATTTTCCTCTTTCTCTCCCTCCACCTATCACTCCCGATCACCTCTCTCTCTCTCCCTCTCCCACCTTACCAATCCACTCCATCCTTCCCTCTTTCTCTCCCTTCCTCTATCCCTCCCACCATACCACTCCCTCTTTCTCTCCTTCCCTCTTTCTCTCCCTTCTCCTATCCCTCTCTCTCACCATCTCACCCTACCAATCCCTATCTCCCTCCTTTCCTATCTCTTGCTATCTTAGTATCCTTCCATTTTTTTGTCCCTTCCTCTCTCCCTCCCACCCTACCAATCCATATCTCCATCCTTCCCTCTTTCCCTCCCACCTTACCAATCCCTATTTATCTCTGTCCCTCTTTCTCACCTTCCCATATTACCAATATCTCTCTCTCTCTCTCTCTCTCTCTCTCTCTCTCTCTCTCTCTCTCTCCCACCACAACAATCTCTATCTCCTTTCTCTCTTTTCCTCCCATCCTACCACTCCATATCTCCCTCCTTCCCTCTCACCCTCCCGCCTTACAATCCCTATCTCCCTCCCACCTTACCAATCCTTGTTTCTCTCCTTCACTCTTTCTCACCCTTCCATCGTACCAATCTCTCTCTCTCTCTCTGATGCAAGAGCACCCAGGTGCACGCGTAGTCAACATCATAAAAAAAAAAAGATTTATAGTTTAATTTTCATTTTGTTTTGTTTTGGTTCTTTGTTGCAGGAAACTACAAATGTGACTTCAAAAGTGGCAAAGACATTCAATAAAAAATATTGAATCACATTTGGATCATGTGTATGTGTTGAAACTGGCAATGCTCTTTTGATGAAAAGAGCCATTTAACCATTTCTTTTGTTTAATATTACCTCATAATTTAAAAGTCAAAAGAGGTGATGCTCCATGTGTTGCAAGTATTGAATGATGACTAGAAATTTTCAATGTCTAATTCAAAATACCTTTGGAAAATTTAAAGGAAAAAGAAGATGAATTTTGATTGGGAAGTGAAGAAGAAAACAATGGCACATCAATTTAAATAAAATATATATTCCAAATTTGAAAATGAAAGGACTGCACCACTTCATTCCAAAAGAGAGAAATTTTAAAAATTGAAATGGATAAAAAATGTAAAAATAACAAATGTATGGCATAGGTATGAGGAAGGAAATTAGTGTGGAAGACAGAGAAGAGGAGAAAAGTCATGTACCAAGGCATGAGAGTTAAGATTCATCTAGCATGGAATATGAAGAGGCTTGTGGAGATTTTTGGATTCTAGGAAGAAAATAGGCATCATATTTCTAGGCTACACCACATCAAAGAAGTGTGTGGACTCTGATTAAGTTATAAAGAAGGGGGGTTGTGCATAATGTGAGAGGGCTACTAGTTTTGAAATATAGTGATAGGATAAGGGATACATTTTCTTACAAAGAGTAGAAGGGAAGGCCAATAGGCATGGAGGTAGGTTCAATCCTCAAAGAATGCAGATAAAAAGATAGTAGTGGGTGGAATATGGAGAGGGTGGTACCAAAAGGGTATTGGAGCCCACCTGGGGAGATAGGTGAGGGTAAAGAAGATGGGTAGTGAGAAAGATTACCCACATAGGAGCTAGTGAGGTAGCATGAGGCCTGCACAACATCGTGCTGCCTTAAATAATTTTAAGTGCACAAAGATTTGATCCCACACAACATAGAGTAACAGGAAGCTGCTAATAGAGGATGAGGTGATGTCTAAAGAAAAATTGACTTGTAAAGTAGAACCCACGGGAAAGCAAGTGTAGAGTAAATAGTGTGATCATTTAGTCTTAAGGAGAGTGTTATGTGAATCAGTGGGTACCTGTAGGGTGAAGGTTGATGCTCCAAAAAGAGAAGATTGGATGAAGTTTTTCAATTGAGATCATAGAAGGCATTGTAATTGAAATTGAAGTGAATTAATAAAATCTAAGTTTTTCTTGCAATTTGTGTTTTATTGGTGTTTAAATTTGAGTTGGTTTGTAGAGGGGAGTACCCTTTCCATCAATTGGTATCAGATTAGGTAGTCCTGAGAGTGGAGAGGATCCACCAAGACTTGTGAGTATTGTGTGAATAGATTGCTGACTGGGAGGCAGTTTGCACAAGAAGAAAGTGAGTGAAGTAGTAGTGAAGAAGCTTGTGAGAGCTATTGCAAGTGTGTGGGGAATCATGGCAATGAGAGAAGGAGCTTGAATTCATGACAAAATGTGTTTGTAGAGTGAGTGATTACAATAGGAAAAATGGGTTGGGTCATGAAGAGACCCGTGCAAATACTGTTTTGGGAGCAATATTGGGATAAAGTGGAAGATGAAATGATTGAAAAGATGGGACAAATAGTTTGTGAAGAAGTAGGAAATATTGAGGCAAGGCTCGAAAAGTTGAAAAAAATATAGGAAAAGGTGAGAGGAAAGTGGTAAAGAGGAGCGAGAAGAAAAATAAGGATAGCAACCTAAGATGGAAAGAAGATGTAGCCCCTATCAAAGAAGTTGCAATGAAGACATGTTAGAAACAAGGCATGGAGAAAAAGGAAGAAAAGAAGGAAGTGAGCAGTGAAGATGTTGCAACAGTGAAGCATGGAGAGGAGGATTTGTTGCTAACGATTGAGGAAGAATGGATGACGAAGCTCGTTGATGCAGTGAAGAGAGAAGAAAAAGAAGTTATAGCTGACAAGGACTTGGAAGATGTCTCAGTGAAATTCATTATTGTAGCTACAAATGAAGATGAGGTAAATCAAATTTTTGATGTTATTGAGTTTTCAAATGAGATAATAAAAGAAAAGAGGGATAAGGAGCTAGAGTGTGTGGTAGATGTTCCATATTTTTTTGTGGAGAAAGTGGAAGATGTTGTAGGTTATTTTTGGTGGAGGTAGACGATTAGAGGTGGGATTGAACCCACAAAGAAAGAGAGGAGTATAGGAAGCATTTGGCAGAGGAGCTCAAAATTTGGTGGACACGAGTCCACGAGGGGAAAAGAAGGAAGATGATGTGTTGCTGGAGAAAGGTGGTGTGTATTCCAGAACGATGCTAGAAAAGGTGAAAGAAAGATTATTTTTCAGCACTTGGACAATGAAGGAGTTCGTTGCAGGTTGATGTCAACCTGAAAGAGTGATTCCATTACTCAACTCCAACAATGTGAGCCTATGCTCACAATATTTCTACACGGTGTGTCTGATGCAGGAGAACCCGAGCGCACGCTCAATAAACATCACCCAAAAAAAATATTTGCAGTTTAATTTTCATTTTGGTTTGTTTTGGTTCTCCATTGTAGGAAACTACAAATGTGACTTCAAAAGTGGCAAAGAAATTCGATAAAAAAATATTGAATCACATTTAGATCGTGTATGCATTGACACTAGCAATGCTCTTTTGATGAAAAGAGCCATTGAACCATTTATTTTATTTAATATTACCTTAGAATTTAAAAGCCAAAAGAGGAAATGCTCCATGTGTTGTAAAGTATGGAATGATGACTAGCAATTTTCAATGTCTAATTCAAAATACCTTTGGTAGATTTAAAGGAAGAAGAAGACGAATTTCGATTGGGAAGTGAAGAAAAAAACAATGGTGCATCACTTTGAATAAAATGTATATCCCAAATTTGGAAATGAAAGGACTGCACCACTTCATTCCAAAAGAGAGACATTTTAAAATTTGAAATGGATAAAAAATGTAAAAATAACAGATGTATGGTGTGGGTAGGGAGATGGAAATTAGTGTGGAAGACAAAGAAGAGGAGAAAAGTCATGTACCAAGGTAGGAGAGTTAATGTTCATCTAGCATGGAAGATGAAGAGGATTGTGGAGATGTTTGGGTGCCTAGAAGACAATAGGCATCATATTTCTAGGCTATGCCACATAAAAGAAGTGTGTGGACTTCGATTAAGTGACAGAGAAGGGGGGTTGCACATAATGTGAGAGGGATAGCAATTTTGAAATATAGTGATAAGATAAGGGAGAAATTTTCTTACAAAGAGTAGAAGGGAAGGCCGATGGGCATGGAGGTGGATTCAATCCTCAAAGACTACAGATAAAAAGAGAGTAGTGGGCAGCATATGGAGAGGGTGGTTCCAAAAGGGTATTGGAGCCCATGTGGGGAGATAGGTGAGGGTAAAGAAGATGGGAAGTGAGAAAGATTTCCCACATAGGAGCTAGTGAGGTAGCATGAGGTCCACACAACATTGTGTTGCCTTAAATAATTTTAAGTGCACAAAGATTGGAGCTCACACAACATAGAGTAATAGGAAGCTACTAATAGAGGACAAAGTGATTTGTAAAGAAAGAATGACTTGAAAAGTAGAACCCGCAAGGAAGCAAGTTGAGTGAAAAGCATGAGAATTTAGTCTTAAGGAGAGTGTTGTGTGAATCATTGGGTACTCGTAGGGTGAAGGGTGCTGCTCCATAAAGAGCAGATTGGATGAGGTTTTTCAGGTGAGATCATAGAAGGAATTGTAATTGCAATTGAAGTGAATTAATAAAATTTGAGTTTTGCTTGCAATTTTTCTTTCATTGGTGATTGAATTTGAGTTGGTTCATAGAGGGGAGTAACCTTTGCATGACTCTCTATCTCTCTCTCACCCTACCAATCTCTATGTGAATTAATAAAATTTGAGTTTTGCTTGCAATTTGTGTTTCATTGGTGTTTGAATTTGAGTTGGTTCGTAGAGGGGAGTAACATTTGCATGACTCTCTCTCTCTCTCTCTCTCACCCTACCAATCTTTATCTCCTTTCTCTCTATTCCTCCCATTCTACCACTCCCTATCTCCCTCCTTCCCTCTCTCACCCTCCCACCTTACAATCCCTATCTCCTCTCTCTCTCTCTCTCCCTTCCAACCTACCAATCCCTATCTCCCTCCTTCCCTCTCTCACCTTCTCACCTTATCAATCCCTATCTCCATCCTTTCCTCTTTCTATTCCTCCACCTATCCCTCATTGTCTCCCTCACACCCTATCAATCCCTATCTCACTCTCTCTCTCTCACTCTCTCTCTCTCTCTCTCTCTCTCTCTCTCTCTCTCTCTCTCTCCCCCACCTTAACACTCCTCCCCCTCATTCCCTCTTTCTCTCCCTCCACCTATCCCTCTCTCTCACCTTCCCACCCTACCAATCCCTATCTCCCTCCTATCCTACCTCTCGATATCTTGGGCTCCTTCCCTCTCTCTCCCTCCCACCTTACCAATCCATATTTATCTCCTTCCATATTTCTCTCCCTCCCTCTATTTCTCCCACCCTACCTATCCTACCCCACCTCTCTCCACCTACCTGTCCCTTCCTCTCTAACTCTCTCTACCTCTCTCTCCCTATCTCCATTACTCTATCTCAATTTTTTAATAATGATACAATATATAGTATATATTAAAATACATTAACATGTATAAATATAATTTATAATACATATTAAAATAGATTAATATATATTAGAAAAAATAAGAATAATAATATGTCATATAAATATATCATATAATACATAATATATAATATAATATATAAGTTATAATATATAATATTTAATATATAATAGATTATTTGAGTTTCATATAATGGTAATGAATTTTTGTTTTTGAAAAAAGAATATCCATTTTGCACAACAAAGGCATGTCAATATTTTGAAGACATGGGGGGTTTATTTTTAGCCCCACATAATAGATATCCGTTATTGATAACGCGAGTACCCATTTCCTTTTCTGCAAGTCTTTATTAAATTTAATATATTAATATAGACATAAAATATATAATATTATACATATTATATATAATATTGTATAAATAATAGAATATAAATAATATCATATTATAATATTTAATATAAATATTCTAAATATTAATATATTAATATTATATATCATATTATTATGTATAATATTATACTATATATATATGTTATATGTTAATTATAGTGTAGGAAAATGTAACCCTTTACATTTTATCACTTATTTGGGCCCTCCTAATTAAATTGGACTTAATAATGCCTTAATTTAGTGTTGTTAAATGTACCACTTTATATATACACACTTATTTGGACCCTCTTAATTAAATTGAGCTTAATTAGTACTTAATTAGCCTTTTAATTCATTTACAAGCTTATTAAATTACATTTTATAAAGGGTAAATCTAACAATAATTAATGCCTAAACATAACACTTTACCTTGAGCAATGTGTGTTCTAGGAATAGGTACCTAGGACCCATTTGCCCATGGGCGAATGGGTCCTAGGTCCCTATTCTTGGAACACACATTCCTCAAGGTAAAGTGTTATGGAAAATGAGTCGTATGTTAGGGTTAGAAGGAAGATATATAACAATTAAATGTAGATTTAATTAATAAACAAATAAATGAAACACACACAAAAGAAATTATAACATAGAGAATTTAACGTGGCTCACTCGATCCAAGTTGCATCCACCAAATCGAAGCCATCTAATGATTTTATTATCCAGTGCAAAACTTATTACAATCTCTCGAACAATCATGTTTTCTTCATACTGTAACTCCCATATGAACCCCCTTATAATAAGCTTAGAAGCTTCCAGATTAAGGTTCTACAAAGTTGTCTTTTTCTTTTTTCCATTGATTTTTAATTTTTCGGTGACAATGTGAAAAAGTAGGGGAAAATTCAATCACCACATACCAACAATCTCCCACTTGGAGACTAATCAGGCTCTACACCAACAATCTCCCACTTGGAGACTGATCTGGATGACACTGTTGCACTTACAACTCCCACTAGAAATAAGCACCTTGGACCCTACTGCTCTATTATACTTGAATTCAACCTTGAAGGCCAACTGATGCTGAAGAGGAGCTTAGCTTCTCCCTTGTCACCTTTTTCGTAAACATATCCGTTGGATTTGCATTTGTATGTATCTTTTCTAGCTTCACCTATCCATCCTCCAATACTGACTGAATGGAATGATATCTCAACTGTATGTGTTTGGTTTTAGAGTGCAAGGCTGAATTCTTTGCAAGCTGTATAACACTTTGGTTGTCTGTATACAAATAATTTTCAGCTCCTGTTGTTTTCCCAACTCTTCCATAAAAAGTTGCAGTCATATCATCTCCTTTTCCGCCTCTATTGTAGCAACATACTCTGACTCTATGGTGGATAAAGCAACCACCTTTGCAACTGAGAAATCCAAATCACTGTTGTCCCACCAACTATAAAACATAACCTATGGTACTCCTCTTGATATCATTATCTCATACCAAATCTGAGTCAACATAGCCTTTTAAATTAGTATTAGAGCCCCCAAAACATACACTTATAGGATGTACCTCTCAAATACCTAAGAATCCATTTTACCACATTCCAATGCTTAACTCCAGGATGACTCATATACCTGCTAACAACTCCTACAACATGTACAATATCTGGTCATGTGCATACCATGGTATACATTAAAATACCTACAACTGAAGCATATGGTACTTTGGACATTTTTTCTTCCTCCTCTTGTGTCTTTGGACACACATCCTTAGTCAATTTGACATGACTGGGCAAAGGTGTACTGACATCTTTTGCATTCTCCATATGAAACCTCTGTAACACCTTTTCAACATAATCAACATGAGATAAAAACAATTTCCTATTTTCCTATCTCTAGTAATTTTCATACCAAGGATTTGCTTTGCTGCCCCCAAATCCTTCATAGCAAATGAATTTGCTAGCTGCTTTTTTAACTTCTTAATGTGATTTATGTTAGATCCCACTACAAGCATATCATCAACATATAAACATAAAATAATGTAGCTGTCATTAGCCAACCTCTTAAAATAAACACAATGGTCAGAATTACACCTGCTGTAGCCTTGCTCGTCCATAAAACTATCAAATTTAATATACCATTTCCAAGGTGCTTCCTTCAAGCCATATAAACTTTTCTTCAATCTGCACACAAGTTTCTCCTTACCTTTGACCTCAAATCCTTGTGGTTGTTCCATATATATATTTCCTCTTCCAAATCACCACGGAGAAAGGCCATTTTAACATCTAGCTATTCCAAATGCAAATATTCAATAGCCACAATAATTAAAACAACACAAATAAAAGTCATTTTAACAAAAAAAAAAATACCATCAAAATCAATACCCTTTTTCTGTGCAAATCCCTTTACAACTAATCTGGTTTTACATATTTTCTTACCTCCATCCTTCTCTTTCAGCCTATAAACCCATTTGTTTGGTAAAGCCTTTTTACCTACAGGAAACTTGCATAATTCCCAAGTCTGATTTTTCAGCAAGGAGTCCATTTCTTCTTCCATTCCATGCTCCCACTGAACCTTGGTATCCACCTGCACAACTTCATCATAACATTTTGGTTCACCAACATTAGTTAATAAAATAGAATATGAAGAGGGAGAAAATATGTCCAGAGGTCTACTTATCCTTGAAGATCGTCTAACATTCACTAGAGTTTGTGGTATTTGTTGTTGTTGTTGTTGCAAAACATGAGCAACCATTGGAACATCATTGTTTGTAATATAATCTAGCACTACATAATCATTTTCTTTCTTCTCATGCTGCAGCAACAAATCTTTGTACAACACTTTCTTATTGAATATGACATCCCTGCTTCTCACAATTTTTTGATTTTCAAAATTCCAAAGCCTATAACCAAATTCATTAATTCCATATCCAACAAATATACATTTCTTCGATTTTGCATCAAGCTTGGCTCTATTTTCAGAATCTACATGTGCAAATGCTTCACAACCAAATGTCGGGAAAATAATAACTCACCTTCTTACCTGTCCATGCTTCCTCTAGAATACCACAAACCAAAGGATTAGAGGGACCTCTATTAATTAAATAAAAAATAGTGTTTACAGCCTCTTCCCACATGTTTAAAAGCATCCCAACATGCAATCTCATAGTCCTTTCACACTCCATTATTGTTCTATTCATGCGCTCAACCAATCCGTTTTCCTATGGAGTCCTTGGAACCGTTTTATGCCTACAAATACCATTAGAGGAACAATAATCTTCAAACTCTTTGCTACAATACTCACCACCATTATCAAATCTAAGACATTTTAACTTTTTTCCCATCTCATTCTCAACCAAAGTTCTCCATTTTTTAAAAGATTCAAATACATTAGATTTCTACCTAAGGAAATAAATCCATACCTTCCTAGTTGCACCATCAATGAATGTAACATAATACTGAGAGCCACTGAGAGAAGATACCTGAGATGCTCCCCATACATCTGTATGCACAAGCTCCAATTTCTCATCTTTCTTTTGCTTCCCATTTGTGAGAAAACTAAGTCTCTTTTATTTTCCATACACAAAACTTTCACAGAAATCCAAATTAACACATTTTAGACCTGGTAAAACATTCTTTGAATGGACTTTCATACCTTTTACACTCATATTCCCAAGTCTATTATACCATAGCGCTGATTCAGAATCCACAACACCTGTTTGATTTTTTGCCTACTGAACTGCAACAACTATTCCTAAACATTGATTTTTATCTACAATAGCTAAAGTAGAAGGAACAGTATTTCCTGTACAAAGATATAAGGTGCCTACTTTCACACCTTTTGCTACCACTAGGGCACCTTTTGTAACCTTCCAATTTTTATCACTAAACGTAACAACACAACCTTCATCATCTAGTTGCCCTATTGAAATTAAATTTTTTCTTAACTTTGGAATGCGCCTTACCTCATGTAGTAGTGAATGATTCCTATTGTGCAACTTAATATTGATTCTTCCCTTTCCAAAAATTTGACAAGGTTCGTTATCTCCCAAACAAACCAGCCCAAAATCCCCTTGGACATAATCAAGAAAATAACTTCTATGGGGCATAGAATGAAATGAAGCCCCTGAATCTAACACCCAAGAATCATCAACATTATCAAGAGAAAGAATCAAAGCATCCTCATCAGGTTTATTACTTACCACATTTTCCTCTTTATTTCCTTCTTTTTTGTGTGCTTTATTTTTCTAAGACCAACAATCTTTCTTTAAATGACCCGACTTACCACAGTACCAACAATCCTTCCTTTCTCTAGATTGGGACCTTTTGTCCTTTGATTTTCCTTGTGATTTCCCACAACCTCCAAAAAAATTTCCTCTCTTCTTTGATCTACCCCTGCTTTCTACATTCAAAACACTTCTTGATGTGGATGTCCCACTTGAGCTTTTCCTACAAATTTCCTCGCTCAAAATAACACCAAAAACATCATCAAAATTCAATGTATTTGAACCAAAAATAGAATCACTAACAACCATTACCAAGCTATTCCAACTTTTAGGCAAAGAACACAAAATCAAAAGAGCCCTAACTTCTTATCAAAGTTTACATTTACATAAGTTAATTGATTGGTAACCATATTAAACTCATTTAAATGATCAACAACTAAACCACCTTATGCCCTTTTCATATTAAGTAAACACTTCATAAGAAATACCTTATTCGAAGTAAAATAGTTTTCATATAACTTCACTAGGGTTTGCATCAACTCTTGAGTTGTCTTTACTGTTGTAATATTGAATGCCACCGATTGTGCTAGGCATAAGCGAACACTGCCAAGTGCCTTTCTATCCAAAATATCCCAGTCTTCATCAGACATCGCTGAGGGTTTCTTGGTTTTCCCTTCCAATGGCCACCATAAATCCTTCTGATAAAGGTAGTCCTCCATCTGCATCTTCCTTAATTGATAGTTCTACCCATTAAACTTCTCAACCTTCAACTTACCCTCATCCGCCATTGCTCCCACTCAAACGTGAGACTCCCACTCAACCGTGAGACCTTCTTGCAGATGATAACTGAAAAACAACCCTGCTCTGATACCACTTGTTAGGGTTATAAGGCAGATATCTAACAATTAAATGTAGATTTAATTAATAAACAGAGAAATAAAACACACACAGAAGAAATTATAACACATAATTTAACGTGGTTCACCCAATTTGAGCTACATCCACCAAACTGTAACCATCCAATGATTTTATTATCTAGTGCAAAACTTATTACAACCTCGTGAATAATTGAATTTTATTCATACTGTAACTCCCATCTAAACCCCCTTATAACAAGTTTAGAAGCTTCTAGATTAGGGTTCTACAAAGTTGGATTTTTATTTTTTCCATTGATTTTTCCTTTTTACAATGACGATGTGAAAAAGTAGGGGAAAATTTTTCTTAGGGGTTGCCGCCCCCGAACCCTTGCTAGCATGGATACATGTTGAGTGTATAGTATAGCATGATTAGTCACCACGTACCAACATCCTCCCTAAACCTTTGGACCTAAATTTAAATTATGTTTTGGGTGGTATTTTAATATCTCTAAATCCATAATTCAATGTTAGCTTGTTATATTTGAATTTCGGGAAATTAAGGATACATACCTATAAATAAAAGGTTATTTCACTAAGTTTCACCTAGCAATTTTGGAGAACTTCAAGAGCACCTTCAAGAGAAATTTCGTAGGAGGTAAAGTTGATGATCAAGAACATTTGAGAACAAATATATTAGAGATTTATTGCAGTAATCAAGATCTATTCATCATGTCAAATTCTTCTTGCATCATGCATTTTTTTGGAGCTAACATTGTGATGTAGGTTTCAAGATCTATTTAAGCATTCAAGGAATCAATTTTAAGTGTCAAGATCCACATCCAATTTAGCCATTTCATGAGGGTTTCAGGCCTCCTAAGATCTCCATTATCAAGGTTTTATACAAGGGCTTGTTGAGTGGTAACATAGATTTGTTCATTCTTCATTCCTTCTTTCATTCATTATTTCAATTCAAGGTTTGATTACCAAAACAGGGTTTGACCAAGGAAAACCCCCATTCACCAAAAAATAAACATTTTTTCTCTGTTGTGTGTGTGATTGTAGATTTAGGTTGAAGAAGACTTGAAGAACTTTGAAGTACAAGATCTAAAAAGTTGTCAAAGCTACCTAAGTTGTTAAAGTTGTCAAATCACAAAATCTAACCTATAAATTTGATTTTTGAATTTTCGACACTAAAACCTGGAAAAATCATAAGCTATAAATCTACACCAGAGGCTCCCAAAAGATTGTTGAAATCTCTATACTTGGACCCATTCACCCATGGGAAAATGAGCCTCAGACTAGCTTCTAGAAAGCACATTTGGTAATTGGTACACATTTTTTCCCTTCTCAGATCTATATTTGGATTTTTGGTTCTACAAATATTGAGCTTAATCTTCAAGTTTTAAGTGTTAAATTGCATATTATAGTTGATTTTCTATTTTTAGTTTTTCTCCCCAAAGTGTTGTTTGACCTTGACCCCCATCCTTTAGTCATAAGGAAATTTGAAGATTCTCACATTGAATTGATTTACCTAAGGTTTGTTAGTCAATTCATTGCGAGGATCTCATTTCCTAATGAAATAAAGGAAAATAGGTATCTCCTCCCACACATATTTGATAAACCTGAAAACACCTACTTTTTGATGTTTCATTTTGGTGAACTCAATTTTTGAATATCATAACTTGCTGATTTGGAGTCCATTTTTAACCCTAGATCTAGGTTTTACATTGATTTTCATTGCATTGCATTGATTTGCATCTCATTTAGGGTTCTTTACTTTCATTAGTTTGCATATTATTGTGTATGTTTTGTACACACGGCCCACCATAGGCATGAACCACCCTTTTTTTGCTTTTGCTTTCCTCCTGGTGGCTTGGTCCTTTCTCACTTGCTTTGCTTTTTCCTTCATATTTTTTCACTTTGGGGACAAGTTGCCTATGGATTTGGGATGTTTCTGTGATGCCTAAATGAACTACTAAGGTTTTGTTGAGTTTTAAGAAGTTGTTGAAATTTCACTGTGGGTTTTTGTCTACAAGTTTCTGTGTATGGGTTTTCATTCATGGGTTTCTGTGTGCGGGTTTCCATCCACGAGTTTTTGTGTGCAGGTTTTCATCCGTGGGTTTCCATTCATGGATTTCCATGTGTGGGATTCCATGTGGGGAATGTTGTTTTCTTTACAGCGCTGGACCCTATGGCTTCCACATTCCAAATATCCATATTTCAAAAAGGGGTGCAAACTTCAATTTTTTAATATCTAGGGATCATAAAATGAATGTTTCCACATGCCTAAAGAGATTTAAGTCAAATTCACCAAGTGTTTATACATTATGGAAATTTCACCACAAAATTTCATCTGCGGGTTTCCGTCTATGGAAGTCCATTTGTGAAATGTTGTTGTAAATGATGTCAGACCCTTTGGCTTTCACATCCCAAATTTTTGCATTTTTCAAAATGAGTCAAATCTTAAGGAAATATGTCTAGACACTCTTTCTACCCCTTTTCCCATGTGCCAAAATTGAAAATATCAAATTTATTTTGTGACTTTGTAGAAATTTCACTGCGGGTTGTTGTTTGCAGGTTTCCATTTGCAAGACTCCTTGTTCGGGTTTCGTCTGTGGGTTTCCTTTTGTGGGATTTTTTCCGTGGGTTTCCATGTGTGGGTTTCCGTTTGTAGGTTTCCATGTGTGAGTTTTCATCCATAGGTTTTCATTTGCAGGTTTTTCGTGTGCGGGATTCCATCCACATGTTTCTTTGTGCAGGTTTCCATGTGCAGAATGTCATTGCTTATGGCTCTAGACCCTCTGACTTGTGCATTCCAAATTACCACATTTTTTTAAGGGGGTTAAATCATTGAGGAATAGGTCTAGGCACCCTTCTTATGCATCTTTCATGTGCCTAATTTGAAAAAACTCAAAATTGCTAAGGATTGTGGCTTTGTAGACCTTTTCATGCAAGAAGCCACCTTGCAGATGCCGTGATACCCAATGCCATTTTTACAGTGCAAACTTGTATGACTTCCCACCTCATGGTATCTGCATCTAGTGCTTTCACAAGTCAAACACTTGAGTCCCAAATATCAAAATCCTTAAGTCGAATGGACCATTGCGGGTTCACCCTTGCGGGCTGCCTCATGTGGAAGTTCGCTCACCATGTACCATTCCCAATGTAAAAAAAAACACAACCTCTACATTTGTGGATTCCACTTCTATTTTCACCGCAGTGGTACAAAGTGTTTCCATGACAATATGTTTGAGTCTTTAGGACCGCGTGGACCCACCCGTGTGGGTCTCCACATGCAGACCTCCGTGATCTCTTTTACCTTAAAGTGAGACTATTGCATCTTTCCACCACATGGGTCCCACATGTCTTATTTCCAAAAACAAAGCTTTGAACCAAGTAACGAAATTCCAAGTCCAAATGTCTTTTGTGGGTCCACCCTAGCGGACCGTAGTCTGCGAGAGGTTGTTACTTCTCTATCGTTCTTAGTAGCTAAACCTTACCCACCTCTCGCCTAGTAGCACCTTGCCTCGCGGACCCCACATATCCCATTTCCACACTTCCCAATTGATCAAGTCTCCAAAGTGAAACTAACTAAAATGGAAAGTTTTGAAAAATGGAAATTTTTCTGAAACATGAAATTTTCTTGATGGACTATAAATTGATATATTTTAATATTTTAAGTGAGGGAAATTTATCATTTTTGGAGATTTAAATCATGATATTTTATGACACATGTGCTTTTACGGATGTTTGGAGGGATAATGGATCAATTTATATGAATACGTGCCAAGAGTGAAGATTTCGATTCAAAGATGAACTTTTCAAAAGGATGCGGTTGCAATGTAGTGTATTGGGAATCGGATCCAAAGAGAATACCTCAAATTAAATATACTCGAGAGTTGGTTAGTTTTCAAAAGGAGGACCAACTGAGATATGAATGCATCCCAGTGAAGTCAGTGCCAAAGAATTAGAGAGCTGTCCACTGGGATCAGGAGCAAGAGGGAGCTATTTTATTTTCCACCAAATGATAATGGTAAAGTGTTGTCCACCAGGATTAGGAGCAACATATCTGCTTTTCAGTGATACAAATCTGTAACAAGACCCACTTGATTGGCTAAAAAGATGCTACAAACATATCTGACATAAGGTAGCTTTCAATAGTTTTCAGTCATAGCAGAGAAGGCAACTAGAGGACAAAATGACTACAATAGCTAAAAGACAAAATAAGATACAAGACAAGATAGAGAAAAAGAAAAAATAGTCTATTTTAAATTGTGAAATAATTGGGGTAGGTGAAACCCTAATCTGTACCAAATCTGGGCCATTCATTACATCTTTGGAAAACTATAAATAGGGGCTTGCTCCTCATTTGTAAGTAGTGGTGAATTGTTGTAAGGGGAATTTTGCAGCAGTAAAAGGAAGCAATGCATTATTTTAAGTGTTTTCTTTGAGTTTTCTCATTTTGCATGCATGATTCAACCTCCTTGTTAGTTTTAGTAGGTTAGTTTCTTGAATGTCCTTAATGGTGGTTGCTATTATAGTATTGGATGCACTTCCAACTCATACTTTTTGTGGTTTATTGTTGATGAATCACTTTGCAAATCTAGTCTGAGCTAATTCATATGCTACACTTTAGTTTAATTTTATGTTCATGAGGTGAATGCATAATTTGAAAATCTATAGGCCTTAGAAGATTGCAATAGTTTTCTATAGCTATAGGTTTCTCTTGGTCAAGCAAAACCCAATTTTATGGGAGTCTATCTACTATAGCATCCTCCATTGTTACTATTCATTCATAGCTTAGAATTAGAATAGATTATCTCAATCCTTCTCCTTTTGATATTTCTTTTAATCCTTTGTTGGTGTAGGGTTCCAAGCACCATAACAATGTCAAACTTGGTGATTGAGGTGAGTTTCAACTTGTTGTTCGGAGTGGGAAGCCACTGTCCATGCACTTCCAACACTTTGAAACTCCATTTGCAAGCCCAACTTCCCATGCTTTGTAAACCATAAATGAGTCCTTGTGATTACCAACAAATCACATCAAGCAACTCAATTTTTCCAAGCATTTTCATGACTTGACACTTAAGAGACCTTGGGGTGATTTATGAAACTTCGTTGCAGAAATTACCTTTCAAGAGAGACATTGCACTTGTGCTTTGTCTGTGTTGAGCAGGTGCAAAAACACCCATCAACACATATCATTTAGGGTTTTAAGTTTGCATTTTTGTATTCTTTAAAATCTAAAAAATTCAAAAATATTAGTAATTTTGCATAGTGTTTACATAATATTGCGTAATCAATCATTTACATCTAAAAATTGAATCAAAATTGTATCTCAAATTAGGCATTTTTTCTTGTCATTTAGCACTATTTTGTACTTCCATTTAGGCCTCATTTTACAAAAATCTAAAATAGTACTCATTGTCTGAAACCAAAATCTAAAAACCATAGAAATGATCTAAAAAACTTTCCAATTAATTTTTAAAAACCCTAAAGTGAGACCCATTTTCCCATGGGTGAATGAGTCCCTAATCAGGATTTTTCTAAAAAAAATTTAGCATTAAAATCAATGATTTTTCCTTCTGTGTTTCTATATTCAGTTTGATGTTTTTGTTTCCAAAATTTTGGTTATCTGAAATTGTTCATATTAAGCTTAATTTTTCAAATACAATGCATTGTTTTAATTCAAAATTGCATCTAAAAGACATCATTTTTAGGTTTTTGCATAGCATAATAAAAAAGTTATCTTTTTAAACTTGAAAATTGCTTTTACATACTTGCATTTCACTTTACATTCTAGGGTGTTTGTTTGAATTTTACCTCTTATCCATTTTGGGTGCACCTTGGGTTTGTGAAACTTGTATGAGCTTCACAACTTGGTGTCTTATTGCCAATATTTTCATGAGACGTAGTTTGAGACATGTCATCCCATGATACATCATTCACCATGGATCTTGGGTTTTTTAACTCTTTCATTTATAGTGTTCACACTAGTCAACCAACTATGGATCATACCCTTAATGAATTCCCTACCCACACCTAATGTCCCTCACGAGAACCTTAGGAGAATGGATGAAGAACTAGATAAATAGCAAGACTTTGTGAGTTTTGAACATGTTGCTGGTAATGCCATCCCTATCATAGATAACATGAGAAAAATTCTTAACAATGAAAAAGGAATAGAAATTTTGTGTGGCCTTGCTCACATCATTAATCATAACATAAGAAATAAAGAGAAACATAGTATAAATCATTCGATTGACTTGATTGAATTTTAACCCCACAAGGGCCTAACCAAAATGTCACTTGACATTGCTTTCTCAAAAAATGGCTTAATTAAACATGCACCTAATGGACCTCTTTACATAGCTGGAAGAATCAATGAAAAGCCTACTAATGGGATATTAATTGATCCCGTTTGTGTAGAGAATGTGATCACTAAAGAATACTTGTTTGTGCATAAGATTTATCAAGATACTTATGAGAAACCAAGGGCATGGATCAAAATACATAATGTTTTTGATTTCCCTATGATAGGTTTGATAACTCTTCCTTTAAAAGTTGGAGTGAAACAATTAAGTGTCTAATTTTCCATCATCCTATCATCAGAATTTTTTTATGTGAAGTTAGTCTATCCATGGCCTCGCTCCATGAATGAAATCCTGTTAGTTGTGCATAAATGCTTAAAATTTCCATTTGGAAATGTGATCTTTATTGTGCATCATAGTGCTTTAATCTTGTGTCTTCCCATGGGAATTTCTTATTGGATTTCTTTTGGCCTGAACCTATGGAACCTATTAGACCTCTTAAGGACTTCTTTTTCAAGTCCTATCAAAAGTTTAAGGCAAAACACATAGTAGAGTTTTCCCTTACCAATATGCCTCAACTCATGATTGAACCTCCTATCCTTGATGAAACCATGATTGAAGAAAAATCCCTTCTAAGTAACCAAGACCAAAACATGACCAACCCTCCACCCATTTCCTACAAGAGACCACAAGATAACCAAATAAGTAATGTTGTACCTCCTAAAATTAAACAAGTTTATAAAGATAAAGAGAAGTGGTTGAAAAACCTTCCATGGTTCCTTCCATTCCTCCCTAAAGGGAAGAAAATAAATCTATGGTTGATAAACCCACTCCTACACAATTGCAACTTGAAAATCAAACGGAAAGGAACTGAAATGCTAAAGAGTGTAGGCATATACATCATACTATTACTTGTTTGTTACAAGAAAAAGAAGAAAACAAAATAGAAATTCAAAAACCAAACTTACCTCAAGCAATGCATGATAATTCTCCTCCTTCACCAAAACAAGAAAATCCTAAACTTCGAACATGAGAACAAGCACCTTCCATGCATATTATCATTAGACCTTCTATTGTGATTAAATTGGATGATGATAATGAAATTGAAAAGATTGATGAACAAGTACATAATGAGTTGAATTCATTATTTTCCTCTTCTATGAGATTAAATGATAGAAATCATGATGATCCTCCTACAAAGAGTGATTTTCCATGTGCTAAACTTGGTGATTGTCATAGTTTGGCACTTGATGTTGTCCCTTTAGCTATTCATCTACCTTCCACATATGATGAACAAGATCGGGATGCAGACAACCTACTATAGGTTGAATCACATGTGTCTTACTAGTCTTGTCTTTTTTTTCTTTTGCATGTTATTTTTGTGGTTGCATATGTGTAATGTGATACCCCATATTGTTTTTCTTGATGTGTCTTTATGTTCATTCCTCTATTTGTACTTTCATTATTCTATATGTCATAAGCATTTATCTTTTCTTTTGTCTTGTGTTTTCCTTTGGGGATGACACAAGGCGTCAAGACATTTAGGTTTCTTCCGTGTTGACCCAAAAGGATTTTTCCTTGTTTTTTCTTTCTACGTGTCATTCTTCAAGTTCCATGAGTTATTTGGGGAATGATGACATTTCCAAGCTTTAAAATATTATTGTAGCAAAGACATAAGTTGACCCTAAATCCATGGATCCCTTATGTGATTTTGAGATTTCATTTTGGGGGAAACCCCTTCTTTTTCATGAAATAGCTTCATTTGGAAACATATGTTTGACATAGGGATTTCCAATTAAACATCTATGTCTTCTTTATTGTTAACATTTATCATTTTCTACTTTAAAATAATTTCTCATAACTTGGTGTTAGAAATTTCTTTAAAGTGAGGGCATATATTGGCATTATCATTTTGAAGATCTTGGATTGTATCTTATGCCTCATTATGTGGTCTTCTTACTTCTTGTGATGTGTTTTCTTCTTGGGATGTCATTGGGTTTGATGTCCTCCAAGAGTGTGACCTTTCTTGGCATACAAATTTCCTCTTAGTGGTAATGCTACGTGTTGCATTCCCTAAGTTGTGAATATTTTATCCTAGACATGTCATCTCTTGGAGATATTAGGAAAAATGTTCCGTAAGAGGATACCTTACATGAACTAAGAAAAACCCCTTTGAACATGTCTTATCCTATTTTCATTTTGTTCAAAAGTGTTTATCATAATGCAACTTCCTAACCTTATGAAGCTCAAAGTTACAACCCTTTTTCATGGCCCCCAAGCATAACACACTTTGCTTGCTTGTGGTGCCTTATTTGTTCATAAGTGCTTAGCATAACACAACTTGCTAAGCCTTATGAAGCTCAAAGTTTGCATTGTGTGGTGCATTATTAAAGTTATTGGAGGTATAACTTTGGTATGGTATGCGAGCCTAATAAGATTCTCTCATTTTCCACCCTTTGGGGCTCACCTAGTGGACAACGAATTTCACTAGCTTGTGTGAGCATGCATTGTTGTTTGTATAGTGGAAAATGAGTTCCTTTTGTAAACGTTTTTGGAAAAAAAATTGAGGCATGATCCACATCATGTTTGACAGTCAAGTCAAGGCTTGATCCACGCCTTTTTATTTTTCTAAGTCTTTGACATTTTATGATTGAGTATCTTGTCATTGTTGTATATATATGTTTAACATAGGCATGTGCCTCCTTGTGCCTTTGTTGGTTTTTCCATGAGAGCTTAGATCTTGGGGAATTGATCATCCTCTTTAATATTTGTCATCTTATCCTTCCAAAAATTTTACAATTAGACCTCTCTATATTGTTTACTTTAGTGTGAGTTTTACGCAGGGTCATCCACTCACTAAAGTGGGGGCTAAATGTAGTGTAGGAAAATGCATCCCTTTACATTTTCTCACTTTTTTGGAACCTCCTAATTAAATTGGACTTAATGATGCCTTAATTTTGTGTTGTTAAATTTACCCCTTACATTTACACACTTATTTGGGCCCTCTTAATTAAATTGAGATTAATTAGGCCTTAATTATCCCTTTAATTAATTTACAAGCCTATTAAATTACATTTTCTGAAGGGGAAATCCGATAATAATAAATTCCTAAACATAACACTTTACCTTGAGCAAGGTGTGTTCCAAGAATAGGGACCTGGGACCCATTCGTCCATGGGTGAATGGGTCCTCCCTAGTCCTTTGTACCTAAATTTAAATTGTTTTTTTTGTGATATTTTAACATCTCTAAATCCATAATTCAATGTTGGCTTGTGATATTTGAATTTTGGGAAATTAAGGATACATACATATAAATACAAGGTTATTTCACTAAGTTTCAACTAGCATTTTTGGAGAACTTCAAGAGAAATTTCAAGAGCAATTTCACAAGAGATAAAGTTGATCAAGATAATTCAAGAGTAGATATATTAGAGATTTATTGCAACAATCAAGATCTATTCATCATGTCAAAATCTTATTGCGTCATGCATGTTTTTGGATCTAATATTGTGATGTAGGTTTCAAGATCTATTAAAGAATTCAAAGCATCAATTTTAATGTCAAGATCCACAACCAATTTGACCATTTCATACAAGTTGCAGACCTCCTAATATCTCCATTATCAATGTTCCATACAAGGGTTTATTGAGTGATAACATAGTTTTCTTCATTCTTCATTCCCTCTTTCATTCATTATTTCAATTCAAGGTTTGATTACCAAAACGAGGTTTGACCAAGGAAAACCCCCATTCACCCAAAAATAAACATTTTTTCTCTCTTTTGTGTGATTGTAGATTTAGGTTGAAGAAGACTTGAAGACCTTTTGAAGTGCAAGATTTACAAAGTTGTCAAAGTTGTCAAAGTTGCAAAAGTTGTCAAAGTTGTTGTCAAATCATGAAATCTAACCTATAGATCTGATTTTTTACTTTTCAACATTGAAACCTAGACAAATCAAAAGCTACAAATCTGCACCAAAGGCTCTCAAAATATTGTTGAAAACCTTGTACTTGGACCCATTCGCACATGGGCGAATGAGTCTCAAATCAAATTCTAGAAAGCACTTGTGGTGACTAGTACACATGTTTCTACCCTTCTCAGATCTATATGTAGTTTTTTAGTTCTACAAATATTGAGATTAAGCTTCAAGTTTCAAGTGTTAGATTGCATTTTGGAGTTTATTTTCTATTTTTAGTTTTTCTCCCCAAAGTTTTATTTGACCTTGATCCCCATCCTTCAGTCATAAGGAAATATGAAGATTCTCACATTGACTTGATTCACCTAAGGGTTGTTAGTCAATTCATTGTGGGGATCTCATTTCCTAATGAAATAAAGGAAAATATGTATCTCATCCCACACATATTTGATAAACCCCAAAAAACCTATTTTTTGATGTTTCATTCATATATTTACTAATATAATTTTTTTTTTTAATATTTATGGTTTTAATAAATGGATATCCATTTATTAGGAATTAATAATGGATATTCACTATGCAACCTTTATCTTGAGATTTAGGAAAACTCGTGATGAAGTCCATGGATATGCTTTCCCCCTTGTGCTCAAGAATTTGGAGTGGCTGAAGCAAACTTGTTGGAAAAATCTGCTCACCCTTGTTTTGTTAACATATTATGTATTCCCAAATATGAGTGAGGATATCTTCTTTTATTCCCTTCCATGCAAACCTTTCTCGATCTTGCTTATATGTCTTATAATACCCTTGGTGACCAATCAATGGAGTATCATGGAAAACCCTTATTATCTTCTCCTTGATCTTAAAACTTGGTACCATGTATACCCTATTCTTGTACAAGATTAAACCATCTTCAATGGTGTACCTGTCATCTTCTACCTTCCCATCTAAAATATTAGTAACAAATGAA
Source organism: Sequoia sempervirens (assembly GCA_007258455.2). Lineage (NCBI taxonomy): Eukaryota > Viridiplantae > Streptophyta > Pinopsida > Cupressales > Cupressaceae > Sequoia > Sequoia sempervirens. Next base: position 9,468,280 of record VDFB02379711.1, on the reverse strand, counting down.
TCCTTAGTATATTCTAAAATTATATTTACTTTCCAATCAACAATGATAGTAGAAAGATAGGATAAGGAAGGCTTCCTAGAAAGTGCATCAACAACTACATATTTATTTCCTTTTATATATTCAATCTCAAAATCATAAGCCTATAGTTTACTCACTCATTTCTATTAGCAATCGTTCAAATCCTTTTGATTCAAAAAGAATTTTAGACTATTATGATTAGTCTTAACCATAAACTTACCACAAACAAGATATTGTTTAAACTTGTCTAGAGCATGCATAATTGCCAATATTTATTTGTCATGAATAGAATAACCCTTTTCCAAAGGATTCAATTTTCTACTTGGGTAAGTCCAAGAAGTTGGGTCCACATTTAGGGGAAGTGTCATTTTTTAGTTTTAAAATAGGTACCCATTCAAATTTTAGAATCGGTGCCCATTTTAAATTTGGTACTCGTTACAAATAGTTTGAAACTCATAATACATGTTTATAATTTGGAAATAGGGTTAGAAAAGGCATGGTAACCCAACAAAGCCCAATTTTAAGAGAAAACTTTGGTAATATAGCCGATAATGTTTTTGTTTTTCAAAATTGTTTTATAAAATTAAAACCCATTATAAATGACAATGTCTAGTTTTCAAATATGTAATTTTTTATAATTGGATTAGTTTTTTCTATTTTTTAACTAATTTATGATGAAACTAGTCCATAAAGTTGAAATGTTAGGTTTTCATATTTTTTGATAACTTTTAATTTATTAATTTGTTTGTTAAAATAATTACATGACATCAATCTATAAACAATTCTCTACATAATGAAAAAATAAAATTCAAAATATGATAAATTTAGGTCAAGTTATGGCACTTGTACACAGGGGTTTTAACAACTAGCTATTAGGCCCAAAAAAATTTTAATAAATAAAATAATATTTAGAAAAAAATTACAAAAAAATATCCTTGTCAATATTAACTATAATACACATCTTTTACCAAAAGGAATTAGAAAATTATTTTTATTTAGGTCAAATTATGGTGTCTGTACATGTGCATGGTATGGTCCTAAAAAAATCTTTTAAAAAGTGATTTTTATAGATGTGTATTAAAATTTATTTTGTCTCATTTGGGTATTAGAATAAATTACATATTTGAAAACTAGACTCTAAATGTTGAATTTCACATTACTAAAAATTTTTAATATTCAATGTGTAAGTGCTTCAAATTTTCAATCCAACTCTGAATTTTTAAAAAAATTAGGAAAAACACTTCCACTTTTTGAACATTTTACGGACCCAACTTCTTGCACTTAACCACATTCAAATGCTATAGGATGTCCCCTTTGAGTTAGAATAGCCTCAATACCTTCCCCATAAGCATCACATTCAACAAAGAATGGAAGAGAGAAATCAAGAATTGCAAGCATGGTGTAGGAGCCCATTACCTTTTGAGTGTTTCAAATGTACATTGAGCTTCTTCCGTATAAACAAAGGCTCCTTTCATAGTAAAATAAGTCAAGGGGGTTGCAAGCTAAGAGAAACCTTTTACAAATCTTCTATCATAGTTTCATAACTGAAAGAACCCTCTCAATTGAGTAAGACTGGTGGGTGGTGGCCAATCTATTACAACTTGTATCTTATGTGGGTCAACCTGCTCTCCTTGTGAGCTTATGATGTGTCCCAAATACAAAGTTTTAGTCACCAAAATTTACATTTAGACAAATTAGCATAAGAGGATTGATGCTCCAAAATACCCATAACTATATCCAAGTTTTCTAGATGCTCCTTCCAAGTTTTACTATAAATCAAGATATGATCAAAGGACACTAAAACAATTTTTTTGAGCTGCCTGCTAAAATATTTATTCATTATAGATTGGAAAGTTTTTGGTGCATTTTTGAGAGAAAATTTCATGACAAGAAACTCAAAATGACTATGGTGGCAATGAAAACCAGTCTTCTCTACATCTTCTTTCCTCATATGGATTTGATGGTAACATGATCTCAAATCTATTTTAGAGAAGTAAACCACCCCATGTAACTCATCAATAAGTTCATCTATCTTTGGTATGAGATACATATTCTTAATTTTTTTCTTGTTAGGGATCTATAATCTATGCACATTCATAGTGTTCCATCCTTCTTTTTAACCAAGACTATAGAAGAGGCAAATGGACTTGAACTAGGCCTTATGAAACCCAAGTCGAGAAGCTCCTAGATGGTTTTTTCTACCTCATCCTTATAACTCCTTGAGTGATGGTAGGGAGTAGTAATCATAGGTTTGGAACTTTGATCTAACTCAATGACATGTTCTAAGCCTATATTTGGTGGTAACCTAGGAGGAAATTCATTAAAAATAAGAGTATGCTTATCAAGATTAGACTAAATTTCAATATGATTTTTACCTTGATTCTTAGAAGAGTTGGTTGTATGGATCAAGATTGTTGCTACCCAAGCCACTTGTCCCCTTCTAAAATTCCTTTCCATCCTCTTGGCTCAAACTACTCTAGGTGCTCCATTCAAAGGCCTCTTAACACAATCTCTTTCCCATTGGCCATAAACTTAAGCTCCATAGTTTGATGGTTTGTATAGTCCTCCAATAGAATGTAGCCAATAAACACCCAATACAACGTCAATTTTCCCTATTCTAACCACATAACATTTATCACATACCACATAGTCATTTAGGGTTATTTTGAGTCATTGAACCATTTGGGTGAATGGTATAGGAAAACCATCAACAACAGTAACACTGAAACCTTCAAAGTCTTTGATCTTCAACCCTCTCCTTGACACATAAACCTCATCTATAAAGTTATGAATTGCACCACTATCTATGAGATTTTTTTCCTTTGTCCAACTATAACTCCCTAAACTCCAAAAGGATGATACCTAGGTGCTCCAGATAGGGCTGCTATAGTACCTCCCTTGCTATTTTCTTTTTATTTCTTTAACTCTACCACCTCTTTAGATGCATGGAAATCCTCATTATCATCTGTATCTGAATCTGAAATCACCTCAATAAAATGCCCATATCCCTTTCCCAAACATCTATGCTCTTTAGACTATGGTTCTCTACAAGTAAAACAAAGATTCTTTCTTCGAAGTTTAGATTTTGTCACATCATCCAACCTCGTTCTAGCTGATTTTGGAACATTATTTTGTGGGGGAATTATGGGGGTTTTTTTCTAACAATTCCCTTTGTGTTTCTGTGAATTTGGAGGTTTAGTTTGATGGACACTCACTTTCTTGGTTATGGAGACTTCAAGCTACAAACTTCTTTTTATTGTTTCTTGCAAGGTGGTGGGTGTAGTGTAAGAAAATGTATCCCTTTACATTTTCACACTTATTTGGGCCCTCCTTGCTAAAATTGGGCTTCTTTATGCCTTATTTGGTCCTATTTTGCATCCACAAGCCTTAATTAATGCATCATTTTGAGAATAATCCCACCACGTATCAAATGACCAATTATAATTTAATTATTTTGGATTGTATGGCCCAAATTTAGTGATCTAGGACTTATATGCCTCCTTGGGCATATGAGTCCCACCTAAGTTTTGAGGTCTGGATTTGAATGTAGCATTAAACTAACCTTTCTTGAAAAATATGTCCCAAGCCTAGCCTACTGGGACTCATACACCCCAACTGGCGTATGAGTCCTGCTTAGCTTGGACCTAATTTTGAATTCAATTCTTGGCAAGATTTTGTTCTCCTAGATTTGATGCCGGCTTGTAGTGTTGTCATTTCAAGAAATTTGGCATAAACAAGTATAAATACAAGGTTATTTCACATATTTTCACCTAGCAAGTTTACAACTCATCTAAGCTTTCAAGTATTAAAGCACTATAGCAAATTTATGATTACAAGAGAATTCAGGAGAGATTATCAAGCATTTTGGAGTATTATTCAAGATTCAATCATCATTTCAAAGTCATCATGCATCATGTTTGTTTTTGAGCTAACATTTGTGATGTAGGGTTTTATGATTCAAGCAAGCATTCAATTCAAGATCCATATCATACAAGCAAGAGACAAGATCCACATTCATGCTATCCATTACTTACAAGTTTGCAACCATTATTCCAAGGGTTTGGTGAGTTAAAACATAGATTATTTTTTCATTCATTATTCCTCCTTTCTATTTCATTTCATTTCAAGGTTTGATTACAAAAACTCCACTAACAAAACAATTTTTTTCCCTCTTCAATTTGTGATTATAGATCTAGGTGGTTTAGGTTGAAGATTCATTGAAGAGCAATATTGGAGAGAAGTTGTCAAGTTGTCAAAGTTGTCATCTACATTGCAAGATCACAGAAAGTCATCTACAGGTTGTAATTTAGTGTTTTAGACTTAGAGATTCGACAAGAAGGAATCTATAGGACAACACTAAAGGATATTAGAGTTTCAAATAAACCCTAAAACTAGAACCAAATCACTACTTGTGGTGTATGAGTCCTAGTATACGTATTTTTAGGCATTTTCTGTAAACCCTGGTTTAGCAGTTCTTGATTCCACTTTCAACCCGAAACCCTAAATTGGGAGTAAATCACCCCTACTGGTGTATGAGTCCTGTTGGCTATTTTTTAAGAACAAATCAAATCTCTCCAAGTACCTATGAGCTTGCCAAACTCAATTATCAAGTACTTGAGAGACAATTGGCCAACGAATGAGATGGACCAATAATACTCCTCCTACACTTCGAGCTCTATGAAACCTGGTAGGGTAATCCCACAATGTATATTCTACAACTTTTCTAAAAATTTGACTCATACATTGCACAATGAATCAAATATATTCCCATTAGAAGCTAAATAGATGAAATCCTTCAAGAAATGGGTAGTTTCTCAAGAGAATTAAACATCTAAAGCAAGGAATACAATACAACATAAACCACAACAAAAGGTAGATCAATTAAAGATTATTTGAATGTTGTTCTCAAATTGAATAACTGGAATCATGGAAGATGCATATAAAACTCAAGATCAGTGCCATGTATGTTGGGTTAGGAGTCATAGAAAATTGAACTGCAAGGTATATTTAATGCTAAATATCCATGATCTATGTGAGATTTCCTTGAAATTCACAAATTGGTAATCAAATTCTATGACTACTTATCAAATCCAATTAACATGTATCTAAATTTATGATTTGATCAAAGCACTTTAATTGAATCCTTGAACTAGAGCTAAAATAAAAATGTACATTAAAGCATAAAGATATTGAAGATTAATGAAATGATCCTTGATCAAAGCTTTCATTAATAATTCAGATATAGAGTAAAATTGGAGAGATGATAGACTCCAAAGACTTGCATTATCATTCAGATATCCTTAGGAACCATACAATTGACAAAATTCATTAACTAGACTCAAAACTTAAGACAAAGAATTCATAATTCTTCTCTCTACATTCACCATTTGTGTAATCCATATCCAAAATTCAACAAGAGATCCACATTAAAGGCCCTAAATTCCCTTTTATAAGAACAAGGGAGCAAAAACAAGCCTCATGCCATAACTACACATGTCACAACCTAATTGGACCGCTACAAGACATATTCCCTTTTATAGTTATATTTACATTTTCAATTGGAGGGAATACATATGAGACAAAGATTATTTCATTTGTTGAAGAAGATAGACCCACATTCCCAAAGGAACTTCCTTGTATTATAACAACTTATGACTCCTTCTTTGTCGACTAAAATTAGCCATGTCCATGCCAAGTTAGTAGAAAAGTATACAAGCAATAGAAAACAAGTGATCACTTCATCCAGATCATCACTGATGTCATCAACCTTTCTAATAATAATAGAACAATATTTTGCAATACCTTAACCAACGCCTAATCTTTACTATTTCTAGGCTATGTATTGTTCTTCTTCTATCCATTACTCTTTAGAATGCTTATCATTGATGCACAAAGACCTATTTAATAAACTTCTCCAACCATGAATTATATTCCTCATCAGTGGACCATTATGTGCTCAACAAACTCTACACCTTCTCATTGTGTTGTGTGTACCTAGCATCAATAAATGCTCTAGCCTCCCTAACAAACACTTCCATATTTGTTTCAACCCCCACCATGTTGTCGATGTGAGAATTTAACCTGGAGTAATCAATTTCACTTAACACACTTTTAGCATGAGGTGACCATTCTTCCAATTCACGTTTCCACTTGGAAAATTCCATCAGTTATCCCTTATCATCAAATATTTTTGGCATGCCCCATGCTTCCGTATCTATGGACATCTTTAATTTATTTCCAGGTTGCATCCCCAACTTCCCATGGAAAGTCGTTATCTCACTAATCATATCAAGGTCTTCAATATCTCAAGAATGTGAGTGGGGACCTCTAGATGTTCATTAGCTTTAGACACTATCTCCTTCAAGGTTACCACTCTAGTGCTCCACTGACTCCACTCCTCTTGGAAATATTTTTGAACCCACAAGTATTTTAAGTTAGCATCATGAATACTCTTATAAGATTCCCACACATCATTAGCCTTGTTGACCAATTTGGTAACTCTATGTTTCATCACATCATCAAAAATATTATTGGCCACTTTGATGGTTTCTAATTTCACCTCCTTTGCGTGTTCCTTTTTTGCTTTCAAGGCTTGATTCACATCTTGAATCTTGAGGGAAAAATTTTCCCTATCTTGAGTAGACATATCTGAAGTATAATTGGTTGGGGATGGAAAACTTCTCTGTGCAATAGCCAACACTTTTTTATGCTCATCCATAAACTTATTGTATCTATCCAACAACTTCTAGTAATTGGCCTCTGTGATCTAGGAAATATCCACAATCAACATTGCAACGTGCAGTGTTAGTTGTGCAGTTGTAGTAGTTGTCATCTTTGTTGCTCTCTTAACAATCACTACTTTAATCTCCTTCTCCATAGACTATATAACATTAGGTTTTCCTGTGTTAGGGTCCATAGACCAAACAACCAATGTATGCAATCGGGGGCTAAAACTTGAACCAAAGATCTTATTGTCGAAGGCCTCCTCGGAAACAGAGGCATCTGAGTCCTTTCTAACTGCATCTAATGCAATGGTAGATGAAATGTCACAACCAGGCAATAAAAGTGCACCACTTCCTTTCACTAGTGCTCTTCCCTCTTCTAATGACATATTAGCTATTTCTTGTCTTATTTTTTCTTCCTCTTCTTTCTCAAATTCATCTTGCAGAGAAGGGTCAAATTTCTCTCTCGCTTCTTCAATCCTTCTTTTTATGTCCACACTTTTAACATGGATGAAAAATTCCCTAAATTCCTTAGTATTGATAAAGGCATCATCACACATAAACTCAACACGAGCTTTTAGCTTGACATCATCATCCTTAGCTTCATCATATATCCATTTTACAACCTTACTAGGTGGAACCACAATGTTTAGTGCATCAATTCTCTCTTCAGGGAAATCCTGATCCACTTCTTGCTCCAATGGGTTATGTTGACCAGAGGCCTCTGAGAGTTGAGCCTCTTCCACGAACTCACTTTCTAGATAATCCACTAGTGGAGCCACAACAGGTCGTCCACTTGTCCTTCTTGATCTCACATGAATGCTTGGAGTAGAAGATTGAGCCAGTTTACTTCTTATCTAAGCATCACAATTTTCTTTAGCAACATTAGCTTCAATCTTAGCTTGCTTCATCTTTTCAAAGAAACTCCCATCACTAAAATCACCTAATATTAGTTTTTCCTTTGCAAACTTATCTCTCACTTCTAAATAAGGGCTGACATACAGAGGATTATCCTTTCTTATCTTGTCCTCTATTGCATATATCTTTCTCCATGCATCCTTTCTTACATTGACTTCCTCATTAGTAGAAAAATTCCTAATAACATCTTCTTGAAAATAGAAATGATTTTCTATTGTTCCCAATAACCTAGCTCTTCTTTGAGCTGAGATGACCCCTTCAAGATCACTGATCCTTCAGACTTCCTAGTCCAACCTATAATTACTTAGAAGGGAACCAAACCTTTCAATGCCCTCTTTTGAAGTACAACTAAAGTATGCAAACTCCACATCATGATTCACAAGAGAATCCTTCTTTGGACCTCTAAAATATTCTTTATCCATGGCATCCATTTGCCACATTACTTCCATAAAGGCTTGTCTGTTTGACACATAAATGGGTATTTTGTGAGGTGGCACCAAAGTTCCATATATCCTAATTATGGTGTAATTGGTATGCAGATACCAATCTTCCCAATTGAATTGGTGCTTGGTGTCATGTTAATCTTCTTGTGGCCATATCATCTCCTTGACACCCTACATAATCCTTTGTACATGTTTCAAACCAAGTTGCTCAAGCACCAAGAATTTGAAGATATTACAAAACATGTTATAATCAAAATGTGGACAATGCACATCCTAGATATGCGTCCACATCTACACTAGTGGCTCATTGTCATTGTCATCAAACTATTTGAAACTAATATAATTCCTCATCAGCTTCCTACTCTTCCATAGTAATAAGTGCATCAATAGAGAATAATTCCTACAGGACAACAGACGATTGGCATCCTTCAACCTTACTAGGTCCTTATGCAAAAGTTTAGCAATGTAAGTGGCATAGTCCCAAGCCCTATTTTGATATTTGTACTGAATATCAATTGCAATGGTCATCAAAACTATGCCCATCTTAATATCATACTCTTTGTGCAAAACATGACAAGTAGCATAATAAGTATTCTTGAAATAGTCCTCAAAGTCAACACAATCAAAAGGTTCCACCTCAGAAGCCACGAAAGGTACATCATTCATCTTCAAGTCTTTCCTCTTGTGAATAGGAAACACACCCTTTCTATACCAGACCTTATTCTTCTCATATTCATTGTAAATTTATGGAAGTTAATGGACTTAGAGGTAGATGGATTCAACTTGAACACCTCAAATATCTAACTCAAAAATATCTTCAACATGGGGAAAAATTCAAGAAACCTTTTAGTTGTTTTGTCATTTCGGTCATAACATCTGGCCAATTCCAACATCAAGTCTATTTCCACAAATACATTCGAGCACACCTATTTTCCTATGTCACATGCCCATATGTTGCAAGAAAGGCGGTCAACTCTTCTCCATTTGAAAGCATAGTATAATGGATCCCAACCACTTTGTGGCACCACAATATCATAGATTCTAGAGACGACATCCTCAAAATGAGGAGTTAAAATACCCTCACCAATCTTTCTCTTCCCTGCTTCTTGATTTCCTGTTCAGGGTCTTGAGGGGGTTCTTCCATAAACCTAGGATGATCCTTCTTAACAATCCTCTATCATTTGGGTGTACTTGATTCATTAGGTTGAGGTTGGTCGCTAGGAGGTTTATGTTTGCTCACATGTTTTTGAGTAGGTTTTCTATCAGTTTTAGCTCTAGAGCCACTAGGTTGACTCATTGTTACTTGGAAATGAAGATAGGGTTTTCAAGATACTAAAAAAATCACCTTAAAGAACTGAAAACCACAAGGTTTTCTATGAAACCAATAATCCTAACCCTTTTACCCCAAAACCTCACAAACAACAGTTTCAATTTATCTCTAGGAAACAAAATTATAACATTCAGACACTACGAAACCCACTACTTATACCATTTCCAAACCACCTAGAAAACAAGCCAACTCGGGAGCTAGAAATTTTACTTACTTGGGAATGAATTGGTTGCTCTTAAATATTGGCTTTGTGCAATGCTTCGTTCTTACTGCTTCCCAGCTAAACAAATTCTCACACACATGCCAATTACACTTACTCAAAGAAGATGTCGAACAACCTCTTTAATATCCCAATGTTGAAGTGCATTCACCATTAATGGTTGATGGGTTATTCACGTGAGTGAAATGATGGATAGCCATTCTGGTTTGAATCTCGACTATTGATCACCTGGTTTTAAAACATAATCAATGGTCTCCTTTTACCATCACCCATGCTTTTAACAATAATGCTTTAAAGTAGCGAAGAGACCCTTAGAATGTGCCACATAATCATTCTATAACACATGATAGAACTTGAGCCCTTTTTTCTCATCACAAAAGAATAAGAGAAATGCTTAGAAGTTTTGGTGATGCGCTCCTCCCTTGATGCATTCGAGTGACCCAAACCATTGCTCGTTGCATAAGTGATCATGTTGTTGGAAACAACTTCAGTGATAGGCGAAGACAATGATGAAATATGAACCCTAGAACTAAAACCCTAACCCCAATCATGGACATGGATGTAACAAACCATTACATGGCACCAAAATAGCTCAAATTTTCCAAAAAATTTAGGAGATCTATCAAGTCCTAGTGTGTATTAAAAGTCATAATTTTAGGATTTCATACCTGTTATGCCTTGCATAACCACACCATTTTATTTTTGGTCAAAATGGGCCCCCCTTGCTTTTGTTTTCCCTTGGTGTTTTGGTTTGGGCCTTAAGATTTGTTTGTTTTCCTCCTAAGGCCTTGTTTCTTTTGTTGTGGTAGGTTTAGAACATGTGATGACACTGAACTTATAACCTTTACAAAGTTCTTGGTCTGGTCAATTTTGGCTCCGCTCCTTGTTTTTGTTTCTTTGTCGTTTTGTTTTTGTTTAACCTTTGGGTTGGTTTCCTCCCATGGGTTTTCTTTCATTTTCCTTTTTCCTTTGTTCCTTTTCCCTTCATCAGAAGAGGAATCAAGATGGAGACTGAACTCAAAACTTTGTAAAAGTTATTGGTCTAGTTTTGGTTCTGACCCCGGTTTCGTTATGTTTCACCCAGTTTGGTTTTCGTTTTGATCCTATTTGCGTCGGTGTATTTGTCATTTCCTTGTGTTGGTTCTTGTTCCTTTTCCTAGGAGTAGAACCAGAATGAAAAACTAACTTGAAAATTTGTAAAAGTATAATTAAGTTCACTTTTGGTTCCGATACTTCCCCCACTTTCCTTTGTTGTTTTGTTCCTTTTGTTGTGAAATTGGAACTGGATCTAGAATGGGATGTGAAACTTGACTAAAGTTTTATGTTCTATTCTAGCTCCGCTTCCATGTCTTCCCTACCTTGAATTCACACTATTGGTTGAATACACACTTGCATCTTTCACTCCGCCCTCGACCAACTACATTAATGGCATTTATTGCCACTCTCTCTCACACGCGTGAAATCAGTTTTAAAAACTTAATAAAGTTTATTATTGCTCATAAGTATCATCTGAATCATTTTTATGACCTTGAGCTACAAAAAAATCAAGAGGAGCATGATTTGATCATGGATGCGTGTGTGTGAGTGAATTCTCGTCCATTTTCAACCTTTCTTAGTGCTTTTCGAGGTAGGTGTTTATTCTTTCTCTATTCTGTTTTGGATTTTTCTGTTTCTATTTTTCATTGTGTTCTTCATGCATTCATCAGACCTAGTCTTATGAATTTTCACTCATTTTCCTTGTTTCTTGTGGGTTTTCTATTTTCTTTTTGTTTTCTTTTTGGTTTGTTGTCTTTTTTTGTCTGTTTGTTTTTTTTGTTTTTGTTTTCGTGTTTGGTGGTTGCGTCTATACTGCCATGCCCTAGTTTCTAACTAGGGTTTTGTTTTGAAGGATCTCAGGTACTTTAAAAGTGTTTAAATATTTTAAAAGATACTTTTGATCCTATTACCATGTCAATTTAATGATTATAACATCAAGGTTTTGATGCCCTAATTTTTGTAAGTTGATGTGTCATGCAAACTAGGGTTTGTGTGTTTAACCTTTACAATATTGTGTTTTTAAAAAAAAAAGTTCAAGTCTGGTCTTATTCTGTTAAGGGTGAATTTAAGTCCCTTATTTAATATTTCCCCATGGTTTCATGTGATCCAAGTCTTAAGCTCATATGACCACGTGTTCGAAATTGCTTGGTGTTAATAGTAAACTAGCAAAAATGGATCTAGGAACGAACTCATTCCAAAGTGTTTGCATAAGAGTTCAGATTCCAAAATGATATTGCCCTTGTTGAATGCTGAATCTGGTTTACATCCTTTGTTCCTCTACAAAACTAGAGTTGGAGTGGGAAATGAAGTTGGAAATATTGGTTGGTTTTGGGTTTGGATTCCATTCTGATCATGATTTCGGTCTTATTTTGATTGCACTTCTAGTAAGTGTTAACTCTAGTTTATGTTCTCATTCTTTGGCAGAAGCGGAGTAGGGGTGGGAATTGAACTTGGAACTATTGATTAGTTCTTGGTTTGGTTTCCATTCTGATCCCAGTTCTAGTTTCATTCCAGTTCTAGTGTCGATCCTGCCAGTGTTAAAAGGTCTTCTTGTTCCTGATTCTTCCTTGATTTCGCTCCTAGTGGATATGAAATTTGGCTGAGTATAAGAAGGGATGGAGAATGGTATGAAAGGTAATGTATGGTGTAATGATTTTAAAGCTTTTGATGATATAATCCAGGGTTGTATTATAGGAATAGAATATTTCAAGAGCCTTAGAGGAAGCTTCACAAAGGATCCAACCTGTAGAAAGTTTGAGACAAAGAACCAAGCCCAAAAAGATAAAAGTGGAGTGATTGCCATATACTCTGAGATACAAGCATAAGAGTCCAACTCTTACTACTAGCAAGGTAGATTCAGATTGGGAAAAAATCATAGACACAAATTTGGGCCCATTCAACAATGAGGAGTTGCTTGAAGAGACATTCATTGAGGATGTTATAGGGAGGACACAAAGAATTGTGCATTCTAGATTGGCACACGTTTCCCTCTTTCCCCTATCAGTTAAATGTCCTACGCTGATACTTATTGCAGTAGCGGCATATAATTAGGCAACTAAACAATGTGTGTACTTGCAAGGAACCATCATCATTGAACTTATTCCTCAAATGATAAGGTTCATGTTTAATGCACCCACACCACAGAATCCCAAACAACTAAATGAGTCAGAGGCATTACTATTATATAGTAACAAGGAGGCTAATAGGATGCATATGAATAAGAAATGGATGAGGGTGGAGAAGAAATCCCTAATTAAGCTTCTTGATTAGCCTAAAAGATCATATTTCACTAAGGAGATTGGAGATATAATTATGATGTTGTCTAGAGTATTTGGGAAAAGGGATGCCTCACAATTGAAGGAATTGATGTTTCCATTCATACAAACCATTTTGGATGGTAGGCAACAATTTGACTGGCCCATGATTATATCATACTTCCTACACAATCAAATGCTTAAAGTAAGGGAAACCAAGTCCTTTTTTATGACTTCCTATGTGATATATGCAGCAACAAGGAAGGGTATTTTCCTTGGTTCAAATGTAGTTGGAATATTGGGAGAAGCTCCTCAACAAAAGAATGTATGGGACCATTATGACCAGTTGACTTTGCAAACCTTTGATCTAAATTATAGGAGAGTTAATGATGCATTTTTATATGTTATCATTAATCAATTAACAGGAGATGCAGGGTACAAACTGATTAGGGATGCTATGGTATTTATTGTAGAATGGGGACATTGGTACATCGAATACCCCAAGTTCACGTACTTTAGACTGGTTAGGTTTGATGGTAATCCCCATTTGCTTCCTAGATACTGTAGTAATAGAATTGTGTTGATGGAATTTATTTATCAAGCTATAGTGGTGAACCTTAAATTTTCTAGCAAACACAAGACTAGCTGCCATAAGTTTGTTAAGAAGTTGGGAGAGTATAGCTGTGCACATAATGCGACAACAAAGGTAATTTGTGATGAGATGATCCATTTGAAGGTAGGCTTATATACTTCCAAGAAGCATTTTGATCCCAAGCACAAGATGCAAGGGTTGCTCCATATAGTTTTTGACAAGAATTTCACTCTATTGGATGATTTTTGGATGGACTTACGAGATGAAAACATAGGCACCAAGGATTTGGACCCAGTGAATGGGAATGAGGAAGAATTCATTGATATAAATTTTTTTGCAAGGCTAGTCTGGGATAGAAGTATCTAGTGGGTGGTTATGAGAATCAAGGAGCCAGAGACTCAAACCTCAAAGAAGAGGAAAGATGTTGGAACCACCCAAGGCTACAAAAGAACAAAAAGAAGAACAACTCCTAAAGAGAAATTGGAATTCCTCCCTCCCAATATAGGAGAAGAGCTTCATCTAGCACTGCCTACCCAATACATTCATGTAGCACATGAAGAGGAGGCCACAACTAATGTTGGAGGTGAAGTTTCATCTCAACCAGGTGCATCAACAACTATTTGAGGTGAGACCTTAACACAACCTCCTCTCACGGAGCAACCAATTGAAGAGATACCTATTGGAAGGCTTAAAAAGGAGGCTGAGTCATTGAAGGGGAAGGAGTTAGAAGTGGAATATCATGACATAGATACAAACTCCGAGGCCACCCATTCTGATAGGGAAACTCCTTAGATTGATAAAGAAATAGAGGAAGTGGGAAATGAACATGTCCTCACTCTTGAGGATCAATGGAAGTTGTTTGAAGATGCTAAGAGAGTAGTTGATGACACACCCAAAGATGAGGTACTTGCTAAATAACAAGAAGCTGAAGCACAAGCCAAAGCTAAGGAGTTAGCAAGAAAGCAAAAGGAAAAAGAATATTTTCTGCAACAAAAAAAGGAACAAGAGTTGAAGATGAAGATGGAAAGTGATAAAATAGCCTTGGTATAAAAGATTCATGAACTTGAAGAAGAAAAGGCTCAAAACAAGAGGGAAATAGAGGCCCTTGAGGCCAAATACAGAATGATTGAAGACGTACAAAAGAAAAAGGATGAAGAAGAGCACTTGCTAAGAGAGAAGGAGGTAGAAGAACTTTCCAAGCATGAGAAACCGTCCAAGGAAGCATGGGATAAAGTTAAGTAGCTTGAAAGAAAGAGGGACTAGATGTTGGAAGAGAAGAGGTTAGAGGAAGAATAATTGCAAAAGGAGTTAGAAACTAGAAAGGAGCAAGAAAAAAAAGATAAAGTTGAGGCTGAGAGACTAGAAAAGGAAAAAGTAGAGAAAGAGAGACAACATGAGGTTGACTCTCAACCTAGAGCAGCAGTTTGTCAACCTCTTTCTCTTGCTACCTCTTCCTCGACATGGGTAATAACCCCTCCTATTGCTCCCATGTGGTTGAAGTTGGATCTAGAGAAGAAACAAATAGTTCAACCACAACTATTAAATTGGGATGAAATGATGAAATAAATTGACAAGGAAAGACCCAAGAAAATGGAAAGAGTGCTTCATTCCACTAGACTCATAGATATAGGTGAACTCATAGCTAAGTGTGCGGTCCCTATGGTGGAGAAGGACAAACAAGACATGCAATTAACTAATTACCAGTTGGGGATTGTCAATTTGGGTAGACATATAATAAATCAACAAATGAACCTAATTGACATTGTAGCATCATCCACTATGTCTAGGATGATCAAGGACAAGCAAAGGAAAGATGAAATTAAGGCCCAATTGGATCAGTTGCATAAATGTTTAAAGGATGTCTCCACTCCTATCAACCAACAAGCTACTACCCCTGAAACCCCAATGCTATTGAGTGAGAAAGAAGCTGATGATTTGGTCCACATGAGGAACAAAGTTGGAATGCTTGATAGGTGGGTTGAAAGATTGAACCAAGAAGTTGATGAGCTACTTGTTGATAGTTTCAAGGTCCATGAAGGAGCATTGGAATTGGTAGAAAATATAAATTCAAAAGTTGAAGTCATGGGGATAGAAGATGAGGAATATAGAGAGTACATCAAAAAGTTAAAGAATAACAGTAAGCTGCCAAAGGAAACTCTCTTGGAATAGTCTATCCTCAATGAAGATGATGAAGAATTCCTTGAGAAGAATATTAGCATAATCAAATTTAGGTCTTAATTTATTTATCAACATAGGGATGATATCCAACAAGTTGGAAAAGATTTGAATGAACAGGTTGATGAATTAGAGGCAATCATTAATATTTTGGCCAATGTGGATATAGCTATGAAGGAAGGTTTACCTCTTGATAAATTAAAGGAGAAATGGAACAATAGATTTTAGGAAGTAATGTAGAAAGAAGATGATGGTGAGGACTTGTTGATAGATATTCTCATGGACATTAAAGATGAAGCAAAGGTTTCCAAAAGAGAATTAATCAAATTGAGAGATATGGATGAGATTGCCTTTATAGAAGTAAAAATGATTAAGTTTGAGGATAATTGGGTGGAAGGCCCTGATACTCCCAAACTTCAATAAGTGTTTACTACCTATGATGAGTACCTTCAAGAGAAAAATGTGAGGGAGTGAGGTGTCAGAAGAATGTTCCTTCTAGTTGGGAACCTAAGGACTTGGTCAGTAGAGTAACCATCTTCCCTATTCTTCAGTAGATCAAGGACAACTTCAACCTTGGTTTCCTTGCAGCTCATCCCTCTTCTTAAGGTAGATTTTGGATAATGATATGGTCCCTGTCAAAAGTAGTAAATCATGGAGAATTGCTTATCCTTACCTGGTCACCTCCCTAAATTATGGATCTAATGTTTTGTAGCCTTAAGTGGGATCCAGTTGTCTCAGTCCTAAGAGCTATAAGAGAAACTTTGAAAGATATTGTAAACGTCAGCTAGTTGAAGAGAGATTAGCCACCTAGAGAGAAAGATAGTAGTGATAGTTGACAGTTTAAGTTTTCAAGTTTTAAGCAATATACTTTGATATCTTTCTTATAGTTTTATGCAATCAATTTATTTTTAGAAGTTAGTTGTTAAGTGATGATGTCAATGAACCATAGTAATTCATGTGCTAGTGGATTTTACTATGCATAAATTTTTCTTATTTGATGCAATATCAATAGGAGAATCCAAATTTCAAACTATTTCATTGAGTTGTCTATAAGTGTGATTTGTTTATGTCTATTGATCTACTAATTTGTGTAATTAGTGGGTAATGTGTTTTGGGATTTTGAAATAAAGTTTCATGAATGGTTAAGATTATGGTATTTGCACAATGGATGTATGCAGTAGTATAGTTAATGCTATGGATTGCATCATGTTATTTTTTTGGTTGATTAAGAATACACTCATTGTTTGAACACATGTCTAGATTTAAATAGGTTTACATTTATAATTTACTATTCCAAAGCTTTCATCTATCTTTTTTTCAATTTATTTCCAAACCCCCAAAACATTAGATAGGTTTAGTTTGCATTTCTGTTACCAGCTGGCTCCTTACATATTATAGGAATATTGACCACTTTGCAAAATAGTAGCATTGTGAACCAATATTAAGGACCTTTGGAGGTGATTAGTTTAACCATTGATTGTATTTTTTAGGAGAGGTGAGGTTCTTATATCTTACCTGCATTTTGTGTGTCAATTTGGCCATCAACAAAACTGGTGCTAGAAGGAGGGTCAAGGGAAAAAATTGGATCGAGTTGGGTCTTTCTTACCAGAGAGGTTCCATAGAGTTCTTAGGTCCAGTAAGAATATACCACCCTTAGTTTAACTAAAAACCCCAATGAGACCCAAAGCTCGTAGAGTTCTAATCTCATCACCATTATCAGCCCCACTCACTCCACCTGGATTCCCACCAATAATTCATTCGGTACCATTGAATCCACCACCTCAACCATCAAATCCACCTGCACCACCTCAACAACCAAGTCAACCCATCCCACAACTGGCTCAACTAGCACCACCGCCACCTATGGCATTTTTTTTGAATGAACCCTCTCCTTTGGGGACTATTCCTAGAGGCATACATGACATGCCCACAAACCCCAAGAAATATTGTCCTAAGTACATCCATGGGGAGTTAAGAAGTGTCAAAGAGCACATATAGGAATTCAAAGATGCCTGTACTCGAGCTCAAATAGCTCACCATGATATGGTATGTAGGTTGTTTCCTTATTCGTTGGGTGACATGGCATATAATTGGTACTTGAGTTTACCACAAGGGTCTATTCTGAGTTGGACTGACTTGGAAAATGCCTTTATTAATCAGTTCTGGGTCTATGTAGACCCTACTATTTTGTTCCACCAGTCTACCACTATTAGAAAGGAACCCCATGAACCACTCCCTTTGTTCAATATAAGATTTCAAAGAATGTATCGAAGGTTGCAGGATCGCTACCTAGTTGCTGAGAATAGTGCCATTCAGGCATATTTGAGGGCCATAGACCCTTTGATTGGTTTGTTCTTATAGAGAACGTACTTACCAATAGATATTGATTCTTTGTCAAAAGTGTATCATATGGCCATCAAGTTGCAACAAAAAATAAGCTCACAGTTAGGGAGGAGTTTTTCCTCCCATAGGATATCAAATGCCCAATCAAACCCCTTTTTTTAATATGGTCCCAGGGATTTCTTATTCTCAATATGGAACCATGGATGAATTGCAAGCTCCATCTCCCCTTCCATTCTTCACTAATGGGGCTCTTGATCCCTCTTAGTAACCACAAAGTCATCATAATCAAGCTAGAGGGTCAAACCTTGTTAATCAGCCACCCATTGTAAAGATTATTGAGAATGAACAGACTGTCCAACTTACCAATGAGGTGGAGATTCTAAAGAAGACCTTGTCACAAGTCACCAATGATATGGCTCAACTTAAACTCAATCCCTCTCTGAGTCAAGGCCACAACTATTCTCAACAAGGTAATTATTCTAATCAGAATAATAACCAGGGCCAAAGAACCTTCCAAGGTCAAAATTTCCCCAATCAGGGTTACCGAAACTAGAATAGGGGATACAATTAGTGGTCCAATAATAATAAACAATGGAATACCAGTCCAAATAATGGGGGAGTTTCCCACAACTATCAAGCTGGTGACGACAAGACACACACTGCAAACATGGCCTACCTTAATTTTATGACAAACTAGTGTAGACTACATGACACTGCTGCCCATTTTGAAGTTAATTGTCCTAAGATGGAGAAAGTTGTCAAGATGGTACAAGCGGATGCTCAAGAATTTCAAGGAAACTCTAGTAAAGGAGGTGGATCAGTTGACACAACCATGGTTTAAGATCTTTTTGATGGAGAATCTTGTTTCCCAATGCAAGATGAAAATGGGCCAGAGGAGGACGTATATGATGCTTAGGATTTTCAGTCAAAAAGGGGGGCATTTTCTGAGAAATCAAAATAAGGGTCCATTTACTACATCAACACCACCCAGCCACATGGTTCCACTGAACCACAATGCTGATAATAATCCTTCCTCACCAAAGGGTTCATCAAAATTCCATAGCAAAGGTAACTCATCTTTTGTTCCCAAGTACAATGTGAATAATAGTATGGAATTTGATGTTGTTTCTAAGATGTAGAAACAAAAAACCTCTTTGTCATTCTTTGACATTTTGATATGGTGTCCTGCCCAACGTGACATAGTGATGAGGGCTTTGGAGGAAGAAGAAAAGTCAAAAGGGAGGACTAAGGTGACACCAAATATCGACATGAATGAAAACTTCTACATAAACAAGGTAGATACTCCTCCATTCCTTTTAAGTTTAAGGATTTTTGGAAAGAATTTTCATAATTGTCTCCTAGATTTAGGAGCTTTAGGTAATGTCATGCAATTTTCCATATGCAAAAAATTAGGTTTAAACCTAGTCCAAACCAATAAAAAGGTTATTCAACTTGACAAAATAGAGGTCAATGGGGTTTGGGAGTTGAAAAATGTACATGTACAAGTTGAGTCAGATCCATAGATCCAAACAGATATGGATATTCAAGTAGCAGATATTCCTGAAACCTATGGTATGCTGCTAACCCATGATTTGATGAAGACTATTGGGGGATATGTTTCCCTTGATTTCTCACATATGTGGCTACCAGGGAAGGGGGTACCTACCCAAATTAGGATTGAAAGTGAACCCTGCCTAAAACACATGATTACAGAGTATGACTACCCTAATGAGGTAGCATATTTTGAAAGTGAAATAGGAGTTTACAAAAGAGAGGAGATCATGACTCTCTCGATGCTTGATTTAGATAATTTACCACTAGAAGAATTTCATGACCCCATGACTGTTGTTAATCAACAAGTACTGACTAGGAAATTACAACAAGATTAGTTGGTTTTGGGAGAAGAAATAGACTTGTGGAGTCTTTTACTCCCAAATTGGTGTAGGGTTCACTATAAAAGTCACTCTGAACTAATGTGTCAACCCTACATTGATATTTTGAATCATATCTGTCAAGCAAGAGAAACCTACACAAGTCATCTTGAGGCCATTCCAAGTTAGTTCTCATTCAAAGCTAAAATTGCTACTATGCTAACAAGGGTTAATGCCCTTCCAGAGGAAATCTTTCCTCAAATTGAACAGGTTCAGATTTTGGTTTCAGACCAACAAGATAATAATGAGCAATCTTTGAGTTTTTCTGATGCCCTTGTGCCTGCTAGTCTACCAATTCCGAAAGGGCTATTGAAAACAACTAGTTTCCAAGAAGACGTGTAAGAATTACATTCTACACCCGATCCATATATGAATGATATTTCTAACAATCATCTTAAACAATAATCTCTTAATTATAGTATGATAAACCCATTGGCTTCACTACCTATTCCCCTTAGCCAAACACCTATGGTTATTCTAAAGAAACAAGTTCCAAATCACAATCAGTTATGGACCCTTAAATTTGATGGGTCTAAGTCTAAAATAGGAAGTGGGTCTGGAATTAAGCTAACTAGTTCGAAAGAAAAAACTTATTTTGCTTATTACAGGTTGCGGTTTGGTTGTACCAACAACGTAGTTGAATATGAAGCACTGGCTAGAGGACTGGTGCTTGTGCATCAGAAAATGGTTACGACCTTGATTTTCATGGGACTCTAAAGTTATTGTCAAATAGGTCTATAGTCAGTATACTTGTCACAACAAGAGATTGGTTTCCTACAAAAATAGAGTTTGGAATTTAATTGAATATTTCGATGCTTTTGGGATCAAATTAATCCCCAAATAAGAAAATCAGATTGTTGATTCATTGGTGGTTTCTACAAGCACTTTGGAGCCTATAAAAGCCTCCAAGTTAAAGAGATTTTTAGTGGAGTTAGTATCTATCCTAGCTGTCCTAGAGAATGTCAGAAAATTTCAAGTTTTTGATGATGATCAACATATTCTTGACTTCTTGGCAAGCTCAGGAATGTCTTTGAGGGACAGGTAATTGATGAATCAAACATAGATCAAGGAGATTGGGACCCTAAAAGCTGTGATACATAAGGAGTTCTTAATCTGAAGAGCAATAACATTCATAAAGGAATGGTGGCATTAGAAAGAATATTTGATTATGACCCTAGGGCTTGTGAAGGGGTGCCAATAGAAGGTGATGGAGGAGAATATAAGTCTGTACGCTTGGTTAATTGTGGTCCAAAAAAGAATGTTTATATAGGAAAGACCTTCCCCAAAGCAATTAGAGAAAATATATTAAAGGTGTTGAAGCAGGACATTGCTACAATTTCTTGGGGATATGAGGACTTGAAAATGTTTGATACTTCTATGATTACACATACCATACCTCTGAAGCGAAGCCTTTTTGTGAAAAGCAACAACTTATCAATGCCCTAATTGAACCCTTGATTTTCAAAGAGGTACAAAAGTTTTATAATCTTTCCTGTGTGACATTTTACATGGGTCACTAATCTGGTTCCTATTCGCAAGAAGAATGGGGAGATCAAATTGTGTGGATTTCAGAAATCTCAATAGAGCTTCAAAGAAGGATAACTATCCATTTCCTTCTCTTGACGAGGTCTTGCAAACTATCAACGAGTCTCAGATGATGTCATTTTTGGACAACTATTCTAGGTATAATCAAGTTCTTGTCAATTACGAGGACAAAATGAAGAAAACCTTCACTACTAAGTGGGGCATGTTTTCCTATCAGAGGATGCCATTTGGTTTAATTAATGTTGGAGCAATCTTTCAGTGTTTGATGGATGTTGCGTTCAAATATTTGATAGGTAAATATATTATTATTTATATGGATGACTTGATGGTTTTTTCTAAGGATAGAGAGAACCATGTTGTAGATTTGGCAAAAGTTCTTAAAAGATGTATCAGTTATGGTGTCTCTCTTAACCCCAAAAAGTATGTGTTTAGAGTTTCTGAAGGGAAAATTTTAGGTCATATAATCTCAAAAAGGGGGATATCCATAGATCCCAACTGAGTTGAGTCTATTTTGAAGTTAACCATGCTAGGAAGTAAAAATGAAATGAGATATTTCTTTGGAAAGATCAACTTTGTGAGAAAGTTTATAACTAGGTTTGCAAAAATTGTCAAACCTCTTAACGAGATGATGAAAAAGGATGCAAAAATAGAATGGAATAGTGAGGTTAAATCTACATTTTCACAGATTAAGCAATCAATCTCAGAAGCACTAGTCCTAATTATTTAAAACCTTTTTACATCTATTCTTTTTCTTCTGAACATTCATGTGCAGCTGTCTTGACACAATGAGAAGGTGAAGGAGACCCTATTTCTTTCATGAGCTCCCCATTTAAAAATGCTAAAGTCAGATACCCACCTATTGAAATGCAATCCTTTGCACTAGTAAAAGTAGTTAAAAAGGTTAGACATTATATCCTTCATAGCCAAGTGATTTTTGTTGTTCCAGATCCTGCTGTAAAGTCCCTACTTATGCAGAGTGAGCTAGGAGAGAGTAGAGAAAAATGGATGACCATTTTACAGGAGTTTTACCTTGAGTTACACCCCATGAAGCTTGTTTGAGGACAAGGCTTGTCTAAAGATATGGCAGATGTTGACAAGGATATTACTTGTAAACAATACACAGTGCAATTATTCACCAATGATCCATGGTATGCTGATTTGATCTATTTTTTTCTCAATAACAGGTGCCTAGATGGGATGGACACAACTCAAAGGAGAGTATTAAGGATGAAGAGTTCTCATTACATGCTTAAGGGAGGATCTCTTTATAGGAAAAATTTTGAGGGTGTCTACCTGCATTGCTTAGACCAACAACAAGGGAAGCATGCTATTGTTGAATTTCATGGTAAGCATGGCACTAGACATGGTTCAATTGATTCCTTGGCACATCAAATTCTCAAGTTGGGGTACTATTGGCCACATGTGTTTTGGGATGTGCACCAACACGTAAGGATATTCTATACATGGAAAACCTCAACATCAAGGGAACACAATCTAGCCATGCCTTTGCTACCAATTTATGAGGTAAGAACATTTTCCCAATGGGCATTGGATTTTGTTGGAGTGATTAACCCAAACTCTTTCATAGGTCACAAGTTCATTTTGATAGCAACTGACTATTGTATGTGATGGATGGAAGCTCAACCTTGCAAAAATAGTACCATAGTGGTAGTCATTAAGTTCCTTACTGAATGCATCATCACAAGGTTTGGAATATCTTTCTCCTTGGTATGTTACAATGGCCCTGCCTTTTCTTCTGCTAAGTTTATTCAATGGGATTATGAACATAAAATTGTCTTGAAATATTCTTCTAATTACTAACTGTGAGGGAATGGAGTAGCAGAGTCTACTAACAAAAAATTACTAGAAGTAATTAAGAAGTTATTGGAAAGGAATCCCAGGGATTGGCATACCCAATTGAGGTATGCCTTATGGGTGAATAGAACTAGGATTAAGGTTTCCCTGAAAACTTCACCTTTTAAGCTAGTCTGTGGTTAGGATCTAGTTTTTCCTATCCACTTACAAATACCTATCCTAAGATTTATACAGGAATTCTCTTCTAGTGATGATAGGATTGAAGTAAGATTAGCTAGTTTGTTAAAATTGGAAGAACAAGGAGATGCTGCTTTACAATAGTTCTCTAAACATCAAGCTATCGTCAAATGCTAGTTTGAAAAAAGATCCAAGGTTAAAGCCTTTAGGATATTAGATCTTGTGTTATTATGGGATAAAGCTAAAGAAAAGAAAGGTGATCACCAAAATTTTGACAGACTTTGGTTAGTTCCTTATTAGATTGTTGAAATCCTGGGAGAGAATGCATTCCGCTTGAGTAATTTAACAGGATAACCTGTTCCATTTCTTGTCAATGGTTAGTTTCTTAAACATTATTTTGGTCCATAAAGGTCTGGTATTTTGATTGATTGTACATATGCAATTAACTAGTTGTTTGTTTTGGGTTTTCTATCTGTGTGCTTTTCTTTTTGTTTCCTTTCTGTTGTTTTGTTTTGTTTTTTGTCTTTGTCTTCGGGGACCTTGATTTTCTCCATTTATGAATGAAGGGGTTTGTTATTCAAACAATACTATGGATACTAGGAGAGAAGTTGGTTTAGGTATTTTCAGGTTTTCTGGTGAAAGATCTCATCCTAAACTTATGTATTGTGTTCATTTTCAACAAAGGTTTTGAAAAGTTATTAAGAATAGGATGCATTTTAAGCAATTTCCATGAACTATAATTGAATCTGTCACAAAATAAGAAGAAACATCCACTTGTATGAAGGTCTATTTGTCTCAATATGGCTGTGTCTCAAGATTTAAGTGAAAAATATGATTCCCCAACACTGTTATGAGGTCCACAGTATTTCTCAACCCAAACTTCAGATTGACTAATGTCTGAAATATTAAGGAAAGTGAATAAAAGAATTTTTACAAGTGAAGCCTGTATAAAAGAATAGAAAAGAGAAATATCAAAGAAGGAAAACTCAATATCAAATGGGTGATTCAAGTATCTCTACTAGGGCTATGGACACCTGGCTAGCAATAGAGCAATGCTTTGAGAGAACTAAAGGTATCTCCATCAGAGCTATGGACACTTGACTAGCAGTGGAGCAATGCCTAGGATATCATTGCACAATAGTTAAAGGGATTCAACTCATGTAGCTTGAATCTTAGATATAGTTTTTTAGAGGTGAAGAAAAATTTGTAAAAAGAGATGCACCATTTATGCAAACACTTAGATTCAAAAGTAGTAAGTGTTGATTTACAACAATGATTCCAGCTCAACCTTGCTTATTAAAACTGATCTAACTTGAATTGTAGTGTTCATAAACCAGAGGTTTTGGGTGACTAAATTCTTCAACATCTTGAAAATGGGTAAACCATTTTCCCAAATGAGTCGCCAATTTTTATGCCTTGCATAACCACCCCATTTTATTTTTGGTCAAAATGGGTCCTCCTTGCTTTTGTTTATAATTGGTGTTTTGGTTTGGGCCTTAAGAGTTGTTCATTTCCCTCCTACGACCTTGTTTCTTTTGTTGTGGTAGGTTCAAAATGTGGGGTGACACTAAACTTAGAACCTTTACAAAGTTCTTGGTCTAGTCTTCATTCCGATTTTGGCTCCACTCCTTGACGTTTTTGTTTCTTTGTCACTTTTTTTGTGTTTGACCTTTGGGTTGGTTTCCTCCCATGGGTTTTCTTTCATTTTCCTTTTTCCTTTGTTTCTTTTCCCTTCATCAAAAATAGAATCAGGATGGAGACTGAACTTGAAACTTTTTAAAAGTTACAGATCTAATTTTGGTTCTGACCCGGCTCCCATTGTGTTTTTCTCGAGTTTGGTTTTCATTCTGATCCTATTTGCATCGGTGTCTTTGTCATTTTCCTTGTGTTGGTTTTTGTTCCTTTTTCCAAGAGTGGAACTAGGATGGAACCCTAACTTGAAACTTTGTAAAAGTATAATCAAGTTCAATTTTGGCTCTGATTCCACCACCACTTTCCATTGTTGTCTTGTTCCTTTTGCCATGGAACCAGAACTAGATCTAGAATGGGATGTGAAACTTGACTAAAGTTTTATGTTTTGTTCCAGCTCTACTTTCGCATCTATTGTGCCTTGAATTCACACTAATGGTTGAATACATACTTGTGTCTTTGACCCTGCCCCTGACCAACTACATTAATGGCATTTATTGCCACTATCTCTCACACACACGAAATGGGCTTTAAAACCTTAATTAAGTTTATCATTGCTCATAAGTATTATTTGAAGCATTTTTACGACCTTGAGCTATAGAAAACTTGAGAGGAGCATGATTTGATCATGGGCGCATGTGTGTCAACAAATTTTGGTCCTGTTTCAAACTTTCTTGGTGTGTTTCGATGTAGAAGTTTGTTCTTTCTTCGTTCCATTTTGTGTTTTTCCATTTATGTCTTTCATTGTGTTCTTCACAAGTTTGTGAGACCTAGTCTTATGAATTTTCTCTTGTCTTCCTTGTTTCTTGTGGGTTTTCTAGTTTCCTTTTGTTTCCTATTCGGTTTGTTGTATTTTTCTATTTGTTTTTTTGTTCTTCTATCATCTTTGCATTTGGTGGTTGCGTTTATACTACTATGCCCTAGTTTCTAACTAGGGTTTCATTTTGACCTTAATCCTCAAACGATAACGTTCACGTTTAATGCGCCCACACCACAATCCCAAACAACTAAAGGAGTCAGAGGAATTACTATTATATAGTAATAAGGAGGCTAACAGGATGCATACGAATATGAAATGGATGAGGGTGGAGAAGAAATCCATAATTAATCTTCTTGATCAGCCTAAAAGATCATAT
Source organism: Sequoia sempervirens (assembly GCA_007258455.2). Classification (NCBI taxonomy): domain Eukaryota; kingdom Viridiplantae; phylum Streptophyta; class Pinopsida; order Cupressales; family Cupressaceae; genus Sequoia; species Sequoia sempervirens. The sequence continues at coordinate 9,441,936 of VDFB02379711.1, read as the reverse complement.
TTCACTAAGGAGATTGGAGATATAACTATGATGTTGTCTAGAGTATTTGGGAAAAGGGATGCCTCACAATTCAAGGAATGGATTTTTCCATTCATACAAACTATTTTGGATGGCAGGCAACAATTTGACTGGCCCATGATTATATCATACTTCCTACACAATCAAATGCTTAAAGTAAGGGAAACCAAGTCCTTTTTTATGACTTCCTATGTGATATATGTAGCAACAAGGAGGGGTATTTTCCCTAGTTTAATTGTAGTTGGAATATTGGGATAAGTTCCTCAACAGAAGAAAGTATGGGACCATTATGACCAGTTGACTTTGTAAACTTTTGAGCTACATTATAGGAGAGTTAATGATGCATTTTTATATCTTATCATTAATCAATTAACAGGAGATGCAGGGTACAGACTGAGCAGGGATGCTATGGAATTTATTGTAGAATGGGGACATTGGTACATCCAATACCCCAAGTTCGCCTACTTCATATTGGTTGGGTTTGATGGTCATCCCCATTTGCTTCCTAGATACTGCAGTAATAGAATTGTGTTGATGGAATTTATCTATCAAGCTATAGGGGTGAACCTTAAATTTGCTAGCAAACACAAGACTAGCTGCCATAAATTTGTTATGAAGTTGGGAGAGTATAGTTGTGCACATAATGTGGCAGCAAAGGTAATTTGTGATGAGTTGATCCATTTGAAGCTAGGCTTATATACTTTCAAGAAGCATTTTGATCCCAAGGAAAAGATGCAAGGGTTTCTCCCTACAGTTTTTTACAAGAATTTCAATCCATTGGAGGATTTTTGGATGGACTTATAAGATGAGTATGATTTGAGGAGAAGGAATTATGAAAGGTTACCCATCCCATTAATGATTGAATATGGGGTGAAGGAAGATATTCCTAAAACTTTATCAGATGATGGTGTGACCTTGGACTCCCAATATGAAGCTAAAAACATAGGAACCAAGGATTTGGACACAGGGAATTGGAATGAGGAAGAATTCATTGATATAAAACAAATTTCAAGGCTAGTCCTAGACAAAAGTATCTAGTGCATGGTTATGAGAATCAAGGAGCTAGAGACTCAAACCTCAAAGAAGAGGAAAGTTGCTGGAACTGCCCAAGGCTACAAAAGAATAAAAAGAACAACTCCTAAAGAGTAATTGGAATTCCTCCCTTTCAATAGAGGAGAAGAGATTCATCTAGCGCTGCCTGCCCAAGAATTTTCATGAAGCACATGAAGAGGAGTCCACAATTGATGTTAGAGGTGAAGTTTCATCTCAACCAGGTGCATCAACAACTATTGGAGTTGAGACCTTAACATAACCTCATTTAATGGAGCAACCAATTGAAGAAATACCTACTGGAAGCCTTCAAAAGGAGGCTGAATCATTGAAGGGGAAGGAGTTAGAAATGGAAATTGATGAAAAAGATACAAACTCCGAGGCCACCCATTCTGACAAGGAAACTCTTGTGATTGATAAAGAAACAAAGGAAGTGGAAACTTAACATGTCCTCACTCCTAGGGATCAATGGAATTTTTTTAAGATGGTAAGAGAGTAGCTGATGGCAAGGCCCAAGCTGAGGTACTTGCTAAATAATAGGAAGTTGAATCCCAAGCCAAAGCTGAGGATTTATCAAGAAAGAAAAAGGAAAACAAAGATTTACTACAACAACAAAAGGAACAAGAGCTAAAGATGAAGATGGAAAGTGATAAAATAGCATTGGTACAAAAGATTCATGAACTTGAAGAAGAAAAGGCTCAAAAAAAGAGGGAAAGAGAGGCCCTTGGGGCCAAATATAGAATGATTGAAGGTGCACAAAAGAAAAAGGATGAAGAAGAGCACTTGCTAAGAGAAAAGGAGGTAGAAGAACTTTCCAAGGAAGGATGGGATAAAGTTAAGTAGCTTGAAAGATAGAGGGACCAAATGTTGGAAGAGAAGAGGTTAGAGGAAGAAAAATTGCAAAAGGAGTTAGAAGCTAGAAAGGAGTAGGTACCAGAAGATAAAACTGAGGCTGAGAGACTGGCAAAGGAAAAAGAAGAGGAAGACAACAAGAGGTTGACTCTCAACCTAGAGAAATAGTTTGGAAACCTATTTCTCCTACTACCTCTTCCTCTACATAGGTAATAACCCCTCCTTTTCCTCCCACACATTTGAAGCTGGATCTAGAGAAGAAACAAATAGTTCAACCACAACCATTAAATTGGGATGAAATGATGAAAGAAACTAACAAGGAAAGACCCAAGAAAAGGGAAAGATTGCTTCATTCCACCAGACTCACAGATACAGGTGAGCTCATAGCTGAGTGTGTTGTCCCTATGGTGGAGAAGCATAGACAATACATTTAGTTAACTGATTACCAGTTGGGGACTGCCAATTTCAGTAGACCTACAAGAAATCAACAAATGAACCTAATTGACATTGTAGCATCATCCACTAAGTCTAGGGTGATCAAGGACAAGTAGAGGAAAGATAAACTTAATGCCCAATTGGATTAGTTGCATAATTTTTTAAAGGATGTCTCCACTCCTGTCAACCCACAAGCTATTTCCCCTAAACCCCTAGTCCTTTTGAGTAAGAAAGAAGCTGATTATTTGGTCCAAATGAGGATCAAAGTTGGAATTCTTGATATGTGGGTTGATAGACTGAACCAAGAAGTTGATGAGCTACACAGAAGAAGAGGAATATAGAGAGTACATCAAGAAGTTAAAGAATATCAGTAAGCTTCCAAAGAAAACTCTCTTGGAACAATCTTTCCTCGATGAAGATAATGAAGAATTCCTTGAGAAGACAATGAGCATAATAAAATTTAGGTCTTCATTTATTTATCAACATAGGGATGATATCCAACAAGTTGGAAAAGATTTGAATGAACAGGTTGATGAATTAGAGGCAGTCATTGCTATTTTGGCCAATGTGGATATACCTATGAAGGAAGGTTTACCTCTTGATAAATTGAAGGAGAAATGGAACAATAGATTTCAGGAGGTAATGCAAAAAGAACATGATGGTGAGGACTTGTTGATAGATAGGCTCATGGACATTAAAGATGAAGTAAAGGTTGCTAGAGGAGAATTAATCAAATTGAGAGATATGCATGAGATTGCCTCTACAGAAGTAAAAAGGATTAAGTTTGAGGATAATTGGGTGGATGGCCCTGATACTGCCATACTTCAACAAGTGTTTACTACCTATGATGAGTACCTCCAAGAGCAGAATGCAAGGTAGTGAGGTGGCAGAAGAATGTTCCTTCCAGTTGGGCACCTAAAGATTTGGTCAGTAGAGTAACCATCTTCCCTATTCTTTAGTAGATCAAGGACAACTTGAACCTTGGATTCCTTGTAGGTCATCCCTCTTCTTTAGGTAGATTTTGGATAATGAAATGGACCCTATCAAAAGCATCAAATCATGGAGAATTTCTTATCCTTACCTGGTCACCTCCCTAAATTATGTATCTCATGTTTTGTAGCCTTAAGTGGCATCCGATTGTCTTAGTCCTAAGAGCAATAAGAGAAACTTTGAAAGATATTGTAAAGGTTGAATAGTTGAAGAGAGATTAGCCACCTAGAGAGAAAGATAGTAGTGATAGTTGATAATTTAAGTTTTCAAGTTTTAAGCAAGATACTTTGATACTCTTTCTTACAGTTTTATGCAATCAATTTATTTTTAGAAGTTAATTGTTAAGTGATGATGTCAATGAATCATAGTAATTCATGTGTGAGTGGATTTTGCTGTGCACAAATATTTCTCATTTGATGCAATATCAATAGGAGAATCTGAATTTCAAACTATTTCATTGAGTTTTCTATAAGAGTGATTTGTTTATATCTATTGGTCTACTGATTTGAGCAATGAGTGGGTAATGTGTTTTGGGATTTTGAAATAAAGTTTCATGAATGGTTAAGGTTATGGTATTTTCACTATGGATGTATGCAGTAGTATAGTTAATGCTATGGATTGCATCATGTTAATGTTTTGGTTGATTAATAATACACTCATTGTTTGAGCACATATCTGTATTTAAATAGGTTTATATTTATAATTTACTATTCCAAAGATTTGATCTATCTTTTTTTCAATTTATTTACAGACCCCCCCAAATGTTAGATAGGTTTAGTTTGCTTTCCTCTTACCAGTAGGCTCCTTGCATATTACAACCATATTGACCACTTTGCAAAATAGTAGCATTGTGAGCCAACATTAAGGACCTTGGGAGGTGATCAGTTTAACCATTGATTATCTTTTTTAGGAGAGGTGAGGTGATTATATCTTACTTGCATGTTGTGTGTCAATTTGGCCATCAACAATACCTTGTTCCAATCTTCTTTAGGTTTGTAGGTGCATTCCTGTCCTTTCTCAGTTCAATATTCTAATTTTTAGTTTTTTGTCTTGAGTTACTTAATTTGGTTTAAATATCATTTCCTTTCTTTCTTTCCAAGACATTTATTTGTGGTGAACCCCCTTTTAGTCTTTAATCAAACCCCAAGACATCTTATTGTAGATATCTTTACCTCATTCCATCCTTGGATTGATATCTCTAAGGTTTCCTTGAGTAAAACTTGTAGGAAATAGGAGTAAAGGTCTTAAATCCTAGCTCTATCTTCCAAAAAGATTAGAACACTCTTCCCTCCATTTTTCCTTGTTTTCAGTGGGTGAGAAAGCCTTAACAAGTCCCTTAATAGGTTCTTCAAGACCTTCCAAGAAACAGTATATGATATTTTTTGTAGACATATTCAACACCATAACAACAACATTTTGAAAATTTTCAACATACCCATCTATGGAATTTGTTTGTTTCAAATTGGACAATTTCTTAAAATACTCCTCTTCATCTTTAAGCTCAAATATATCAATTAACCTTTGACTGAAATCATGAAAATAATTTACCTTATCATGACCTTGAGTAGTCATTCCATGGTACCACCAATCATAGGTGACTCCCTCTAGGTGCAAGGTTGCATATTGTATGGCATCTTGTTCCCTCATTAGGCTGAGTGTAAAATAGACTTGTAGTTTTTGTAACCATGCTCTAGTTGAGATTTTATCAGTTATATCAAAGGTAGGGTCTGAAATTTTATTGATTTTTCTCTTAATTTATCCTCCACTAGAATCATGGTGGTTCTTATAACCCCTTACTGCCATAAAAAATTTCATTTGAGAGACATATTCATTGTATGAGACTACACTTTTAAACTCGTCATCCTAATTATCATAGGAAACTCTGATTGTTGTGAGCTATTTAGCCAACTACTCCATGGGATTTTGGGTTGAGTTAGTTTTTGGACAACGAAGAAACATGTTTAGTTAAGAAAATTGATTTTGAGGGTTTTGTATTTCTCTATTGTGACTTAGAAGTTCTACCCTTGTCATTAGGTGTTGTTGGGTTTTGTATTTTCTCAGCCAATAACCTCATCATCTCTCTTGTCTTAGCAAGACTATCAAAAATTAATTTTTGACTCCTTTGTAGTTCTTGGATAATTTTTTTATGCATTTCATCTACATCATCCATTGTATTATCCCTCAAAGACATAAATACACATCCCTCTAGCTAAGGATTTGAGGTAATTTCCTTTTGCTTCTCCCACTTTAGAAACCTCTTTTCCTTGCCACTTGGTTGCATATAAAATTTTAAACCATCACGATGGAAATATCACAGCTATGATACCACTTTAATGTCCCTTTCAAATATTTTAAATATGTCATTAAAAATTTACTCAAAAACTCTTAAAAGGAGAAATCAGATAAATTGAAAAATCAACCATTTTATTCATTTTTAACATAGAATATTGTGCCAAAGGAAAAAGCACGATTTTATTTTGGTATTAAAAGTTTTAAAACACTAATTTTCTATTCATGATAGCAGCGAACAATATCCAAAACCCTACTACAATTTTCATGATGAAAATGGGCAAACAAACCCACAAATTGTAACCAAAACACTCTATTTTTAATTACAAAATCACCAGTACTATAAATAGAGTATGGGGAGCATAAATACATGAATAAAATCTGATAAAACAACCAAAAAATTGATAACAACATCAATCTAAAACTATACCAAAATTTGAGCACTCCAAAACACAAACCCTACCAAACAACTCAACCAAAAATCCACATAAAAGCCATCTTTCAGCATTGATGTAACTTGTGTGTGAAGTCACATGTAGAACCTTAGAGACAGTATCCTTGAGTACAAATCTACTTGGTTTACCAATCTCATAGATTATCCCTACAATGGTTTATCAACCTTTGCAGGAGAGCCACAACCTGTGAATAGAGAAACAAGAATAAACTCAATCCAAACTGCAAAAACAAGTAATAAAGGATTTTAAACCTTGCAACCCCAAATCCTAATTCCTAGCATGAGTGGTTTGCACGCAAATAATTGTAAATCCTCAAGCCAAGTGTTGAAAGAACAAAATCATGCACCCAAAAAAGCGACAAAAGAAGAAACCTCATCTTGCACTATTACTAATACCAAAAAAGAAAAAAACAATCTTCTCTAAGAAGTCACCCCCAAACTTGATTTAATAATTTATTTCAAACATATTTAATATTCTCTCCCAAAAATCATTAATTTAATAATCTTGAATAATGGACCTTTTCCCAATTAAATTGTTAAATTCAAATCCACTTTTTTAGGACACTAGGCCTACTAAAAATAAAAAGTTTCTAAAATTAGAAAAGGTACATGAAACATTGATCTAGTGGATGATTTTTGTTACAAACTTGGTAGATATCAATTTGGTCTGAGTGACATTCTTTCAACAGATGCTTCTTTTTACATTAAGGGAAATAAATAAAAAGGGGTTCTATTATTTTTTCTTATATTTGATTCCATCTAGTGTGGTATTCAATTGAAATAGAATGTTAGATTTTAAATTTGCAATTCCATCCATTTATTGTTCCATTTCATTGTTACCTTTTACCAAGATAGATTTCTAGAATCCCCCATTTATTCATAAATATCTTTTTGCATAATTTAGAAATAATGTAGAATATTTCATTTTTTCACATCCCATTTCCCATTATTTTGATGGCACACCTTGGTTCTTCTTATAGTCCCCTGAAGAATATTGTTTTGAAAAGCTTAGGGGTCAAGACATCACAAATTTTTAAGATAAATAGGAATTAGGTTCAAATAATCTTCCATAATTTCATATTCTTTCTATTTTTTACAAAGAGAGCTCCTCATTTCTATCTCTTAATCGATAATAGTCTTTCTATTTATCCAAAAATACTTATTTTTGTTTTTTGTTCTGATGAATTAATGGACCCAACAAACACTCTCAAGAACTATAAAATTATTAATTTTTTAAAGGTTTAAGTAATTTTTTTCATCTTTTATTTATCATGTTTTTAGTCATAAGTTTGACAAAGGGCTTTAAATTCAAAGTGAAATTTATTAGGATCCTCTATGTGAATGCTTGAAAATTATGTAGAATAAAGGGAGACATTATTTTCATGGGGGCATCTTCATCTAGGTTCAAATTAATTGGATAAATTAAAATTCTCTCCAGCCTTTTATCTTCAAGTCCACTATGATTCTCCATGTTTTCTTGCCGGAATGAATTTCCTTGGTTGTTTATTTTATAGGGCTTGTTAAGGAGTTTCAAGTTTCTCTTGGTTCAAAATTTGTTGATTACAATGTTTTTCTCCTAAAACTACTTTCCCTAGATGTTTAGTTGTTTCTTCTTGGCTTATTCTCTCTTTTTTTGAGTTTATTTAGCTACAAAACTTCCATGTGGATCTCTTTATTCAACCATGTTGGTACAAGATATATTTTCTAATAAAGACTACTATCTTAGACTATCTAACCTTGACCCTAATGACACTTATGGTCCCCATAAATGGTGGAAAAAAAGTGACAAGATGTCATTAAACCACATACATTAATAGATAATAATATTTATCAATCTAGATGGTGTCCAAAGGATTTATGCAAAAGGGTAGCTAGGGGTTCTTCCTAGAAGTTATTTTACTCCCTTTGAAAGAACATTTTCTCTCACTACTCTAGTTAACTAATCTTAACTGATTAACTAGAGATAAAAATTGCTTATGCTAAATTTAAAAGATTAACTATGAATGCTTATGTTGAATATAAAAAATTAACTAAAAAATTATTATGCTAAATGTAAAGGACTATCTATGGAATTAAAGTTCTTATGTTGAATATAAATGTCTACCTACATAATAAAACATAGAAAGTAAAAAAAATAATAAATGGAATTTCAATGTTATTTTCAATTTTCTAAATTTTTTATGGGATCTAAAAATGTAAGGACTTAACATGTACAAAAAAAAGTTAATATGTTCAAATTGAAAAGTACTATAAAACAAAACTATTTATAGTTGTAAGCTTTTGGATTCAACTATGTATGTTTTTGTGTCGAAATTTCATATCACACTCAACGATCCATGATCAGAAAGAGAAACAAATGAAAGAAAAGGAATGAAAATAGAACCTAATAAAGGGTGGGGGAGGAGATGTGAGAGATAAGAAAATGAGATTAAAGGGAAATTGACAGAATTAGCCAAAAACTAAAATTAAAAAACATTAAGAAAATTAAAGCAAATAATTATGAAATAAAAAAACACATTATGAAATAAAGTGATGGAAAGAAAAAAATAGAATTATACAAAAGAAATATTAAAGAAGCTATAATAATGCAATGAGAAAAATTAAGTGAAATATTGGGTAAATGCTTAAGTGGCCACTTTTTTCTGAAATCAGAAAATATTGACCTTGGACGTGAAATTGAGGATAGTTATACTCAAAATTTTGAGATGCAACAGAAATAAGGATCATAGAGCTCCAAGTCTACTTTATAAAATACTAATTTATTTTGAAAATGGTTGAGATTAAGGGGTTCAAAAGAGGGATGCATAGAAATTGGTGTTGTTTTTTTTAGAAAAACATGACAGCAACTTTTGTGCAAATATAGCACGGTGAACTTTTTTTTTAGTATTTTAAAAATCGCTTTGGTGAGAAATTAGCTAACAGTATGTAGTTGATGCACGATTTTTATGATGATTTTTTAATGTATATTTGATATTTTACTAATTTTCAAAGTGGAAACTTCTTGAATTTTTTTTTTTGGTTGTGCTACCCCTACAAATTTTGGAAACTAATTGAAAATTTATTTTTCTTTTTTTAAAAAAATTTGTAGAATGGAGTCTAGTTTCTAAAAATGTAATTTATTTGAAATTTTGATGAATGGTTAATTTGTAACCAAAAAAAAAACCAAACATTGCTTTTTTCGAAAAAAGAGACACCCAAACAAAAGAAATTATAGATGAAAGGCCTAACATTGTCAAAAAGTGAAAAAAATTACATCGTTGGATAGCTAAAAGAGAGCCTAACATTATCCAGGTGTTCAATTTGTTTGACATTGAAACACATACATTCTTGATGGTGAGCACGAACCCGATTATGTGAAATATTGTAGAATTTGCAAAAACACGTCTCTGGTCATTGGGAAGGCCCCTCCAATCCTTTGGGTTGGTTTTCCATGGAAAATACCAAGCCTAAGGCTTAGGGATTCCCAAAGCAAGATATAACACACACGCGTTATAACCCACTCATGTTATATCTTAGTTGTCTAGCAAGACATAATGTGAGCATGGTATAACATGCTCATATTATGTCTTTCTTTATGTTAAATGCTACTCTATTGAATGTATGTGTATATATTTGTATGCCTGTATGTACATGTATGCTTATATGTCATGCATGTATGTATGTATGTAAACATTCCTATATGTATGTGTGGAAAATGATTTTGGATTGCCCAACTGCTTTAAGCTCCTTCTAGGGTTTTTCACCTAGAAGGAGAAAGAATGGGGTCCAAAATGCAAATGTCTACACTCAAGATTAATGTAAATGAAATGTAATATGTATAATTATGATGTATTAATGAACTGATCTAAAAAGAAAATGATTTAATGATGCTAAACCTAAGAAATGCAAAGTGATGGAAAACACATTGTGATATGCAAAAAACCTAAAAATGCAAGTAAATGATGAGATAATTAAACAAAGTTGGAGAGGTGCACCTAGAATGTGAAATCTAATGTGAAGAGATTCTGGCATCCTGAGAAATTGTTTGAAAATGTTGACTGGGACACTTACGCCAAGCTAAGCAACTTAGTCCCAATTTTGGGGAAAACATTCTAGAATAGGAATCTACCAAATGTGTATCAAAAAATGCATAAACCACTTTTTAGGCCTAGAAATGGGACTAATTCGCCACTAGTGGTGACTTAGTCCACCTACAAATTTTGGGAATCTCGGGATAGGATCATGTAGCTTCAGGTCTGCACTTGCTTTTCTGACAAGTGTTCGATCTTGACTTTGTAGAAAATGGAATAAAAAGAGTCTCCAAGCTTGAATTAGGTCTTTGCTGATTTTAATAGCTTTGATTACTTATTGACCACTTTTCAACACTTATTTCTTTGAAAAATCTGCCTACAAAGTCTACAAAAACACATGCAAAGAGAGAAAAATGGTTAAGGATTAGAGTATAGGGGTTTGCATTGGTCAAACCCCACTTTGGTAGTCAAACCCTATGAAATGAAATGAAATGGAAAGGGAATGATAAATAAACAACATGCAATGTCATAAACTTACCAAACTCTTGATATAGAAATTTGAAGATATGTAATGAAGTGCTTCAATGGATGACTTGATTATGCCTAAATTGCTTGAATGCTTAAAATATTGAATGATTAATGAGTGCCAGAGATTAGGAGATTGTTGGAGATGAAAAATGAGGGAAAAAACCATTATTTATACTTGATCTTACTAAATTTCCCAAAAATAACACATCACATGCCAACCTCAAGGGTTAGAGAATGAAATCCCGCTAGAAATTTGAAATGATTTTGATTTTTGTGCCAAAAAGGACTAAGTCACCCCTATTGGTGTAGTATCACTTAAGAAAATTAAGTGGGTGTTGTAACGCCTCGCCGTGTGAACCCCAAAGGATAATTAAACAATAATTATAACACAATTTTTTTTTTTAAAGTAAACCTAACATACATGTAATACACATTAAGACATGACATGAATTTCATTTAAGTAGATTCATTAGCACATACATCCCTTGGGGTACACGAGGAGTCATTACGAGACTGAGATCCACACGACGACAATAAAGAATAAAATCCAAAAGATATAATCCACAACAAAATAAACATTAACAAATATAACACATACATGATAATCATTGATAAGAAACCATCTGAGTACATAAATACAGCATATGCATATATAACTTAACACATGGAATAACAATTGCCACGACTAATATTCACACCGAGTTAACATTACATTACAGTATAATGTTCTAGAGGTACAATGATATAAAAGTGTTTCCAAACATAAATGGAAACCATACATAAGATAACATGATACAAATAAACAGATGAATACAAAGTATTATAACTGGCTCCAAGACAAACACAACTCTGGAGTCGCTGCAACCACACCAATCCGCACCTCTCGATCCTTGACTGGGGACCCAATGGGGTGCTTAGCACGTTCCACCCGACCATGTGAGTCCGAAGACCCACCCCCCATGCTAGGAGCTAACAAGAAAGAGACCGCAACCAAGAACATCCAAATAGGGAACCACAAGACTCAACGCCATACAAAGCATCATAAAACTCAAGAATTACAAAGACATAATCAACAATATCCAAGAGTCATTAAAATAACTTAAAATCATAAATATCATCACATAAATCAAAGCCAGGACCAATAACAAGTAACCAAAGGATGATTATAAAATACTTCCAAATCAAACTAAAATTAATAAACATAATACAATTCCAAATTGCAATTAAACAATACAATAACATCATATCACAGTACTATAAAAATACAAGATCGTAAATCAAATATAAATGAGATCATACAAGATCACAAAATATACTAAAGATGTATTAAAACAATATTCACAACTCAAAATAAATCCATTTATCAACAATCTAAACCAACTCCCACAACCTACTTCCAGAGGAACACAATAAAGTAAAACACATGGGCAACTAGGGGAGAGTGTTATCGCATAGTCCTACATGGGCTGTCCTGTGCTCTTCCTCCCAACTGGAGGCACTGGTCCCATCTATGGCTGTCCTGTGCTCTTCCTCCCAACTGGAGGCGCCGGTCCATAGGGTGACTCATGCAGAGCCATAGGCCTCTCGTGAGGATGAGGTCACGACCTTGCCAACCACGCCCTTCTTAGCCTTCCATTAGTCTGTGAAAGCACTAATGAAGATGAGGCATCCATTTTTTTAATCTTATAATTATATTACTACCCAAACCTCCTAAGTTAATTATTAGGTTTTCACTTGATTACTAACTCTCTCATGGGTTATCTTGTGCCCTTCCCCTTAAACGGGGCGCCGGCCCCCACGAGGAGCCACTCTCCCTAGAGACCCCAACAACATAAAAAAACCAAGGATTGTACCATCATAATTTGAACAAAGAATCACAACATAAGAGCATGCGAGGCATTACCCATCTCGCTAACAAGTACAAAATCAGAGTCTCAACAATTCTCGTACAACCCTTTCAAAATCCAGATACCAAAACACTTCCCACCTCAAGCGAACATAAGAGAAAGAACATCAACTGACAATCATCTCAAGCCTCTGGAAGCCAAAAGAATGAAAACCCACAAACAAGGGTAAAATGAAGCAACATGAGTATTTCTCCAATAATTCCAACACAAGGATAAAATTTCATCAAATATGCGAGTAGATCAGAAAAGCCATAAAAAAGGAAGATTCATCAAGACCATCCACAAATCAACAATGGTGTTACCTCAAATAGGAAAATGCACAAGAAAATCAACCTTTACTTCAACGAAATCACTTAATGAAACCAAAAGCCACCAACTGGGTATTCCACGGGAGACCTCAATTTTCTCCTCACCAGAACCCCCTTATAGTGGTACGCAAATCCCCTTCATAAAATCAACAACATAGCAATGACAACAATAATTGCAAGGCCACAAGAACTATTTTCAATTTAAATATAATGAGGGAATACATTAAAATAAGATCAACAACTCCATCTAGGCTACATAATTAACTTAGATACAAAATAAATCGGAAATTCAAGAAGATCAACTTCCACAACTCACCAACAAAATACAAGTTCCCAATTACATTGCAACACAAATTAAATGGCAAAGGATTCCTTGAATCAAAACTAACCTCCAAAGGCATTCACACCAACATGTAACCATCCCAAAAACAATCCTTCAACAATAGAGGTAAAAGCATGCAACCAGACATCCAAGGCAGCAAATTTAAGAACACCTTAAATACTCAACCACTCACAACTCCACAAAAACACTTACATAATAAACAACCACCAAAAATTCAATCGAGAACAATATTTATTAACCATTCAATTAACAACCAGAACTAAATAACTTTACAACTTACCCATACTAAAACAATTCATTATAACCATCACAAGTATTCCAAAAGACTTATCCATAAAGAGAACTTACAAATCAACCATTAAATGAATATAAAGGAAATCAATTTCCAAAATATTAAAATCCCCTTTTTACCAATAAACTATCCAATTCGAGAATATCCTAATTAATCTCTAACCCGGCCCATACATATAAATTTCCCCTTTCATTTATCAACATAATTGAAAACTACTTAATAGCTGGGTAGTTAACTCCTTATCATTTCATAACTACTTATGTTCAAAACATTATTTTCATTTTCCTTTCATCATACTAACTTAACACTCATTTCCAATATTTAAGTTAATTGAGAAAACCATTTAAGACCCATTTGTTTATACTTTAAAATGACAAAATAACAATACTCTAAATACTTAAACTACATATTAGAACTTAGCACCTTAAAATCTTAAATCTTGAAACCACTACATTTTTATATATTTTAATTCTTTTCGAGGAGGGAAAGTAGAAAGAGAATAGATCTTTTCTAAAATTCCAACAAGTCTTCAAGACTCAATTTTAAGAATAAAAAAGAAAAGATAACTTATTTAATTTTATAATAAATTCTACTTCTAGAACATTCATACTAAAGCGAGAATTAAATAAACACTGTTGTCATATATTCGTAAATTGATAATTTCTACTAACTTATCCTCTTAAAGTTGTAATTGAACAAATCAATAAGACAGATTTTTTTCCTATTTTACTATTATTTTCATTGTAACAAATTCTGCTTTATTTTTAATCAGAAAAGAAACAGAATCTAAATGTGAATATCTATTTTCTAAATAACAGTTAAATTACAGAAAATATAATTTTAATCAGAAAGGAAACAGAAACAAAATATATTTATACATTTGTTTAACTAACAGTTAAATTAACAGAATATATATTAATCGGAAAGAAATTGAATATATTGTATACAGAATTAAATAATACAGTATTATTTAAATCAGAGAAAATAGAATAATTAAATTAATTAATAAATATATATATATACATATACATATATACATATATATATATATATTTATATATTTATAAAGATAAATATCCACACAAAAAAATACCATATAAAAATTTGCGGATTAAAAGAAGTTTAACAAATAAAATTTAGATGGGAAATTTTATTCCCAACACATGCAGCCACGGAAAGCTTCGCCGCCGGCCATGGGCAGTCTACGGACTGCTCACGGCAGTCTACGGACTACCGTGGACAGTCCGCAGAATGTCACATGGACCGGTGGCAGGGTGGTGGGTAGGGCCAAGGCCGACCCCCACACACAACCATTGTTATTATATATATAACCCAAACAAAATTAAATACTATGCACAGTTTTGGCGAATTTAAATTTTTACTCAAAAATTTCATAAGTTCGAATATATGTATATATTTATATATATATATATATGTATATATATATCTTATATATATATATATATATATATTAGACTGCAAGAATCAGGTAGCACGACCCCCTATAAACTGCAGTGCGCCTGGTAAACTTTTTAACGTGACCGGCAACGCTGGCTCGACACACCCTCTGGTACCACGGGACGGGGGAGACTAGAACTCGTGACTAGCAGAGCCGCAACGGAATTACTTAGCCAACCGAGCTAGGGCCCCCGCCCTATATATATCTTATATATATATATACACACAGAGATGAGAATATTTTTCAAAGAAAATAGGGGAAAGATAATTACTGTACATTTCACTATGCAAAATTGAAAATAAAAGAACTGTTTTAATAAAATACATGTACAGACCAGAATATCACACCCAGAAATTTGTTGAAATAAAAATTGTCCCTACACAAATATGTATATTTTATTCTTTTTAAACAATTGAGACAACAAAACTACTGTTTGTTTCCAGATTACAATAAAATCCTTTTTCAATCAACAACAACCCAGAAACCCCAGAAAATTCCATTAAATGAATAACAATCCCCAATTCCCTGCTAAAATTTCCTTCGATTAAACTGTAACCCCAATAGATTTTCTTCCTATCATTATTTAATTTTCAACCCTAAATACAAATTTCATTTACAAGGACCATTTCCTATTTTAATAGAAGATAAATAAATTAAAAGAAAGAACCTGGCGTCCTTCGCTTGCAGAAAATTGAAGAAGCTTTGATCCTCTTGCTATACTAATTCCTTCCTGCCAATCTTCCAACAATAGATCCAAATCTTCCTTCCTCTTCACCAATTTTCTCCAGCAAACAGAAAAAGAAACTAAGGGCAGAAAAATGATTGGAAATAAAATTTCTCCAGCATTCGAAAAACCATCCCTCCAACAAAGAAAAACCCTTATTAAATTCTATGCCCAAGAATCCTTTCAATTCCTCTTCCCGTGAATACCAGAGGTCACATTTCAAAAAAATAACTCAAATAATTATTACTCCTCTAATTCCTTTTTGTTGCCTTTTTCATGCATATGATTAAAATTAAATAAATTTGAATCCTCAAAATTGAACTTTTATTTGAATAGATATATTCATTATCTCCACAATACATTAATAATTAATTACTTCCACATTAAATTAAAATCAACCATTTGAAAGATTCTAAATAAGTATCCATTAAATTTCTTATGATAATAATTATCTTTTCAAGATTATTTGTTCATAATAATTTTAAATCAATTTATCTAAAAATATCACTTTTACTTTTAACGAATTAGTTTGATTGATCATTTGTTCTAATTCATTTGATTTGATTTAATTGATTATTATTTTAATTCCTAATTATATTTTAAATAACCTTGCAATTTCACTTATGATCTAATTAATTATTTAAACATGACTACTAACATATTATATTTTTCCACAAAATCAAATAACACAACAATCAATGAAGCACACACAAATACTCACACAAAAGTTCAGAACAACCGACACGGAGGGGTATTACATCCTCCCCCCCTTAAAAATTGACTTACTCCTGGAAGTCAAGCTCAATCAAAAACATGGTAACACAACAATATCAATGATCATAAGCACATCAACACCATAAATTAAAACATCAATTAAACATCATCAAGTAAGCCATGAAAATTAAACAAACCAAAAATAAAGAAATGATACCAAAACAAAAGTGGTGGCAGGGTTGCAACCAAAACAATTTGACAAACACAAGGATAGATGACGAACTAGGTTGGGGAAACTTTCTTGTCAGTTCCTATTTTCCACATCAATCCCATTGGGTGTTTATGATGCTCGCCCTGTCCTGACAATGCAGGTGGAATCGAGACTTAGTTCCTCCAATCCTGCATGCAAACAAACATTGTGCACAATACATATATATCACAAATACATCGTGAGAGGAACTCCCAGCATAGTAGGGCACTCGCGAGCGAGTAATACCACACTGTCCCCCCCACTAAACAACACATAATAGTCAGAACAATTCTAGTAACTCATAAACAATTTTCTTCTAATTAGCTAGGAAATATTCGTATAAGGATACTAACCATAAACCTAATTCATCTACTATATCAAAATGAATTACGACTTAACATTATAAGTATCTATACCTGCATATTACAATTATATTACCTTCGTCACTATGCTTTCTGAAGCCCACTTCCTGTAAATCAAGAGCTACCATAGAGCATTGCACATTAGTACCAATAATTCAAGTTGCATCTTAACCTCAAGATACTATATTCTACTAAAATCATAAAATAATTATCCACAAAACCTCACATTTTCGTTAAAACTCATAATTTTCACACAAAGAACTCCACTTTAACCACTATTCAACACCAAAACTCACATAAATTTTAATAAAAGGGTAAAATTTTACACCTTCACAGATTCAAGAAAACATAATTCATCACTCAAGAACAACAAAATTGCAAATTCCACACACACTTGACATAATCTGTAACTCCCCGCCGTGCGAACCCCAAAGGACAACTGAACAATAAATACTACACAATTTTTATTTTTTTTTAAAGTAAACCTACATGTAATACACATTAAATCATAACATGAATTTCATTTAAGAAGATTCATTAGCACATACATCCCTTGGGGTACATGAAGAGTCATTACGAGACTGAGATCCACACAACAACAATAAAGAATAAAACCAAATATATAATTCATAACAAAGTAAACATTAACAAATGTATACATGATAATCATTGATAAGAAACCATCTGAGTACATAAGTACAACATATACATGATTAACTTAACACATTGAATATCAACTGCAAATAGCCACGTAAGGTTTAATGATACATTACAATACAATATTCAAGAAGTACGATGATACAAAAGTGTTTCCAATATGCACGGAAACCATACAATAAGAATCATGATACAATGAATATGACAGATACAATTCTGGAGTCACTGTAACAGCACCAATCCGCACCTCTCGATCCTCGATTGGGGACCCAATGGGGTGCTTAGCACATTCCACCCGACCATGTGAGTCTGAAGGCCCACCCCCCGTGCTAGGAGCTAACAAGAAAGAGACCACAACCGAGAACATCCAAATAGGGAACCACAAGACTCAACAACATACAAAAGTATCATAAAACTCAAGGATTACAAGAGTCAACATACTAACTTAAAATCATAAATCCCATCACATAAATTAAAGCAATGACCAGTAAACAAGTAACCAAAGGATGATCATGAAATACTTCCAAATCAACTGAATTAATAAACATAATACAATTCCAAATAATACAATAACATCATATCACAGTATCATAAGATACAAGATTGTAAATCAAATATAAATGAGATCATACAAGACCGCAAAACATACTAAAGATGTATTAAAACAATAATCATAAATCAATTTAAATCAATTCAAACAACAATCTAAACCAACTCCCATAACCTACTTCCAGAGGAACACAATAAAGTAAAACACATGGGCAACTAGGGGAGAGTGTCATCGCATAGTCCTACATGGGCTGTCCTGTGCTCTTCCTCCCAACTGGAGGCGCCGGTCCCATCTATGGCTATCCTGTGCCCTTCCTCCCAACTGGAGGCGCTGGTCCATAGGGTGACTCATGCGGAGCTGTAAACCTCTCATGAAGATGAGGTCACGACCTTGCCAACCACGACCTTCTCATCCTTCCATTAGTCTGCGGAAGCACTAATGAAGATGAGGCATCCATTTTTTTAAATCTTATAATGATATTACTACCCATCCCACCTAAGTTTATTATTAGGTTTTCACTTGATTACTAACTCACTCGTGGGTTATCTTGTGCCCTTCCCCTTAAACGGGGCACCGGCCCCCACGATGAGCCACTCTCCCTAGAGACCCAACAACATAAACAAACCAAGGGTTGTACCATCATAATCTAAACAAAGAATCACAATATAAAAGCATGCGAGGCATTACCCATCTCTCTAACAAGTACAACATCAGAGTCTTACAAAGTTCCGTACAACCCTTTCAAAATAATGGAACCATAATACTTGCCACATCAAGGGCACATAAAGAGAGAACATTAACTGACAATCACCACAAGCCTCTAGAAGCCAAAAATAATGATAACCCACAAACAAGGGTAAAATGAAGCAACACAAGTTTTTCCCCAATAATTCCAACACAAGGATAAAGTTTCCCTCCAATATGAGATTAACTCAGAAAAGCCATAACAAAGAAGATTCATCAAGACCCATCCACAAATCAACAATGATGTCACCTCAAATAGGGAAACACAAAAGAAAATCAACCTTTAATTCAACAAAATCACTTAATAAAACCAAAATCCACCAATTAGGTATTCCACGAGAGACCTCAATTTTCCCCTCACAAGATACATGTATAGTCGGTAAACAAATGACCTTTGATAAAAACAACAAACATGACAACAATAAAATTTAATGTTTCACCAAAATAATAAAAGTGGGAAGACTGCATTTCATAAGAAGCATAAACTTATCATAACCAAGCATTGCATAAATATCTAATAAATTCCATCACAAGATCGATAATAAGATCCCTCACAATTCCAAACAAACCAAGAATTCACCACACAGGGTTAAACCAATAACAATACAAATTAAATTAAAGAGGATTCCCAACTGACGCAAACTCAAGAAAATTCACAATGAAAGGGTCCATCAAATCACTCATAAATTGACACAAACCAACGGAATAAAAATCATTTTTGAAAACCAAGCAACAGAAAGAAGGACACATCCAATTGGAAACATCAAATTAACCCTTAAACATACATATGCATTCAATGCTAATTCACTAAAGAATGTCAACTTTCAAATACAATTTATCCATTTGCTTAACAAGATGTAGTTCATACAACAAAAGAAGTTCCAATACATACTTTCCCGTAATCCAAATTTTACTAAGGACTAAGAGAAATAAATCCCATTTCATGTTCTCTACAACACAATTATTCAAAATATTGACTTAATAGTAATCAACTCCATGACACAAGATTAGACTACGATGATGTTATTATATGAAAATATCCTTTAAACTAATGGCACTAACTTGACTTGATAAAATATCACCTATAACGTTATTACCTAGTATAATCACCATACCCCACAATTATCACAAATTAACATAAGAAAACTCTCTCTCTAATCACTCTACTAACTTACTCATTAATGCATCACATAACTCTCAACTTAACGACCTAATAAATTCAATTTATTCCTTTGCACTATAATTCACAAGAAATTGTAGCAATATAAATTCTAAGTAACCAACTACATAAAGAGTCTACAAGATATTAAAATATGACGAGATTTTACTATAAAGGTTAAAACGTGAAAAAAATAAAACATATAAGAAATACTAAAGAAATACATTCCACTATCCTTTTGTCAAATAAACATACTTAGATTCGCCTAAATTGAACTTACAAAATGTGTGTACCTTCAATCCTTTTGTCAACTCACCTTAGTAGCGATACACATAAGTTGACAATGTTAGATGGTTAAATGAAGAAGCAAAATACAATTAACATCAATAAGATCTAATTATCCCTTAATAAAACATAATTGTCTTATTTCCCTATTATCTAGTCTTATTTACTTTATTAGCCCCAATTCAAGTTCACTATTTTCTACAATGATTAAAGAAGCACCAAGACTTACTTGATTGTATGCATAACAAGATTACTACCAAGTATACATATATAAGCAAATACCCAGTTACAACTTAAATACCACTTCACATTAGAATTCTTCATTAGATTTCTTAGACCCAATCCCATTTCAAGGATTTCAAATTTAACATATCCAAAAAGTCTCTAATCCAAGAGAATATAATCAAGGCAGATCTATATATCTTCTAGTGTTCTACACTCAAATTCTAAATCATTACACTAATGCAATATTTCTAACATCTTCCCAATCCCAATTTTTGAGCCATACCTACTATCTTAAATAGATAATGATATATCGTGATGTCAGGATATGTTGAATAGATATCCATTTGTTAACCATTCTCTAATCTACATTTATGTTAGCATTCTTGATGCTGTCACTAAACTAAGTAATTATAGCTACAACACAGATAGGTTGATTAATAAAATAAGAGAGATCCTTTAAAACTTTAAGCTTTCTATTATGCTCAGGTACGCAGCCAAGACAGTTTGACAAATGAAATCAGAGAAATTATTTAATTTACTACCCCTATGCAAGTCTAAGAGTTGCAGCTGTAACGGGTTGCCAATGGTTTCAGGGAGACTATTTAAATTTATACACGGTCCAAAGTCTAAACACTGCAGCTGTGATAGGTTGCCAAAGGTATCAGGGAGATTATATAAATTTAGATTACCAGACTATGTGAAGGAGCTCATCTAAACACTGTATCCATTAACATCAATTTCTCTCAGCTTCAACTGAACGAAGGTAATTGGAAAAGGCTTGAAACATTGCGCAGACCAAGAGAACTAAATAATCTGCTTATTGGTCCTCAATTTCTTCACTTGAACAATCTGCTCAATGACGACATCAGAGAAGACACACGAACCAAGCTTCCTCCAAGTTTGAGATGGTTACGGTTGCAAAAACGTGAGAATCCATTTTCCTTCAGTCTTGTGGATAACACAAGGGATTTGATAATAAAAAAAAATCAGAGAGTTTATTTAAATCTATACAACCTACCATGTTCAAGTGTTGCGGCTGTGACAGGTTGCCAAGAATATCAGAAAGTGAATATTGGAAAAAGGAAATATCGCCATCTACTTGCATTATTATACAAGATGGAAAAGAAGGAGAAAGGTGAGGTGCAAAAAACGCGACTTAAGAATAGGAGAAACACTGTTTTCAGGTGCAACAATTGCGATAGACTGCCAGCAGAACCACGCAGGTTACTTAAACTTTTAACCTCCCTATTAAGTTCAGGAGCCGTGGCTGAGACGGGTTAACAACGAAATCAGAGAATTTATTTAAATCTATACACCCTACCATATTCAAAAGCGCTGTTGTGACAGGTTGATAACGAAAATGGAGAGATTATATAAAACTTTAACTTTCCTTTATATCGGTATCCACCACAGCGCAATATGTAATATAATTGCTCTATAAATATGCTAAAATATATATAAATAACGTAACATACAATTAATCGGGTAAACATTAGTCCCCAAGGCACACAAAAACAGAGTGAACATGCGAATTTAGGGGAGCCTGCATGTGCGGTGAATCTAAAGGAGGATTAGAACATTTCTCGAACCCATAAGAATTCAAATTGAGGATACAACCATTGGTCATCAAAAACAAGGCAAAGACTCTATAATGCACAATACATTTGTGAATGCATATACTTCCAAGGGCAGCTAGAACGATATGGGTAAGATCAGAGTGCGGTTGTAACATCTAACAAGGAATAGCTGAGTGAAAGATTATATTAGAGATGGACGCCAAACTTGAGCAAATCAGCAGTTACAAAATCGATCTACATAATTTGAAGCAAGTAAGGTGAATTCCAAAACTTCAGAGGCTATACGGCAACAACAGAACAAGAAGAGAGGTTCGATACAGTAAGAAAATAAAGTTAAGATCTGACCTTAATCGAATTCCCATGAGTTCCAGACCACCAAGTCTACACCGTTCGCTCGATTCCAAGCTTCCCTTTTTTTACCTCCAAAATAATTCTTGTTTATAAATTGTTTCACGGTGTCATTTCCACTCCCTTCCGAAAACCATTCGACTTCTATCACTTATTATAATTTCTTTGATGGTGTCTTTTACACTCCCATCACAGACCGTTGCTCTTCCCTTAGTTACAATTGAATATAATCATTTGAATAAATATTTTCACCTTAATTTATTTAAACTTAAGTACAATTTTAATATTTAATCCTCTCTAATATTTTCTCACTTTTAAATTAATCAAATTAAATCATTAAATGATAGTTATCTTTCCTCATATAATCCATTTACATTAAATAACTAACTCCCAATGATAATTCAATTAATGTTTATTATTGAATCCAATTCTTTATTTAATTCCAAATAAAATAATAAAATCATGACATTACCAACAACAACTCACTCGGCATCAATGACAACATAAACAGGGCACTACATAATCACACACATAAAATAAATCACCAAGAAACACATCACAATAAAACTCAAGGGTCCATAGAGCATCCCCGACAGGAACGATATCGGTGCATTGCGCACTACACTGAGGGTCCTATCCTTTCCCATCAGTTTCCTGCACCATCGACCCGACACCATCAAACAAAAGAAATTCAAATTCACAACAATGACAAAAGAAAAGTGAAACTCAAGACTCACGGGTCTAAGTGCAAGGTTACATAGTGAGCAACATAGTGCCCAGTGTATGAACCTAGGCTCTGATACCATGTTGTAACGCCTCGGCGTGCGAACCCCAAAGGACAATTAAACAATAATTATAGCATAATTTTTTTTTTTAAAGAAACCTAACATACATGTAATACACATTAAGACATGACATGAATTTCATTTAAGTAGATTCATTAGCACATACATCCCTTGGGGTACACGAGGAGTCATTACGAGACTGAGATCCACACGACGACAATAAAGAATAAAATCCAAAAGATATAATCCACAACAAAATAAACATTAACAAATATAACACATACATGATAATCTTTGATAAGAAACCATCTGAGTACATAAATACAACATATGCATAAATAACTTAACACATGGAATAACAATTGCCATGGCCAATATTCACACCGAGTTAACATTACATTACAGTATAATGTTCTAGAGGTACAATGATACAAAAGTGTTTCCAAACATAAATAGAAACCATACATAAGATAACATGATACAAATAAACAGATGAATAGAAAGTATTATAACTGGCTCCAAGACAAACACAACTCTGGAGTCACTGCAACCGCACCAATCCGCACCTCTCGATCCTCGACTGGGGACCCAATGGGGTGCTTAGCACATTCCACCCGACCATGTGAGTCCGAAGACCCACCCCCCATGCTAGGAGCTAACAAGAAAGAGATCGCAACCAAGAACATCCAAATAGGGAACCACAAGACTCAACGCCATACAAAGCATCATAAAACTCAAGAATTACAAAGACATAATCAACAACATCCAAGAGTCATTAAAATAACTTAAAATCATAAATATCATCACATAAATCAAAGCAAGGACCAGTAACAAGTAACCAAAGGATGATTATAAAATACTTCCAAATCAAACTAAAATTAATAAACATAATACAATTCCAAATTGCAATTAAACAATACAATAACATCATATCATAGTACTATAAAAATACAAGATCGTAAATCAAATATAAATGAGATCATACAAGATCACAAAATATACTAAAGATGTATTAAAACAATATTCACAACTCAAAATAAATCCATATATCAACAATCTAAACCAACTCCCACAACCTACTTCCAGAGGAACACAATAAAGTAAAACACATGGGAAACTAGGGGAGACTGTCATCGCATAGTCCTACATGGGCTATCCTGTGCTCTTCCTCCCAACTGGAAGCGCTGGTCCCATCTATGGCTGTCATGTGCTCTTCCTCCCAACTTGAGGCGCCGGTCCATAGGGTGACTCATGCGGAGCCGTAGGCCTCTTGTGAGGATGAGGTCACGACCTTGCCAACCACGGCCTTCTCATCCTTCCATTAGTCTATGAAAGCACTAATGAAGATGAGGCATCCATTTTTTTTATCTTATAATTATATTACTACCCAAACCTCCTAAGTTAATTATTAGGTTTTCACTTGATTACTAACTCTCTCGTGGGTTATCCTGTGCCCTTCCCCTTAAATGGGGCGCCGACCCCCACGAGGAGCCACTCTCCCTAGAGACCCCAACAACATAAAAAACCAAGGGTTGTACCATCATAATTTGAACAAAGAATCACAACATAAGAGCATGCGAGGCATTACCCATCTCGCTAACAAGTACAAAATCAGAGTCTCAACAATTCTCGTACAACCCTTTCAAAATCCAGATACCAAAACACTTGCCACCTCAAGGGCACATAAGAGAAAGAACATCAACTGACAATCATCTCAAGCCTCTGGAAGCCAAAAGAATGAAAACCCACAAACAAGGGTAAAATGAAGCAACATGAGTATTTCTCCAATAATTCCAACACAAGGATAAAATTTCATCAAATATGCGAGTAGATCAGAAAAGCCATAAAAAAGGAAGATTCATCAAGACCATCCACAAATCAACCATGGTGTTACCTCAAATAGGAAAATGCACAAGAAAATCAACCTTTACTTCAATGAAATCACTTAATGAAACCAAAAGCCACCAACTGGGTATTCCACGGTAGACCTCAATTTTCTCCTCACCAGAACCCCCTTATAGTGGTACGCAAATCCCCTTCATAAAATCAACAACATAGCAATGACAACAATAATTGCAAGGCCACAAGAACTATTTTCAATTTAAATATAATGAGGGAATACATTAAAATAAGATCAACAACTCCATCCAGGCTACATAATTAACTTAGATACAAAATAAATCAGAAATTCAAGAAGATCAACTTCCACAACTCACCAACAAAATACAAGTTCCCAATTACATTGCAACACAAATTAAATGGCAAAGGATTCCTTGAATCAAAACTAACCTCCAAAGGCATTCACACCAACATGTAACCATCCCAAAAACAATCCTTCAACAATAGAGGTAAAAGCATGCAACCAGACATCCAAGGCAGCAAATTTAAGAACACCTTAAATACTCAACCACTCACAACTCCACAAAAACACTTACATAATAAACAACCACCAAAAATTCAATCGAGAACAATATTTATTAACCATTCAATTAACAACCAGAACTAAATAACTTTACAACTTACCCATACTAAAACAATTCATTATAACCATCACAAGTATTCCAAAAGACTTATCCATAAAGAGAACTTACAAATCAACCATTAAATGAATATAAAGGAAATCAATTTCCAAAATATTAAAATCCCCTTTTTACCAATAAACTATCCAATTCGAGAATATCCTAATTAATCTCTAACCCGGCCCACACATATAAATTTCCCCTTTCATTTATCAACATAATTGAAAACTACTTAATAGATGGGTAGTTAACTCCTTATCATTTCATAACTACTTATGTTCAAAACATTATTTTCATTTTCCTTTCATCATACTAACTTAACACTCATTTCCAATATTTAAGTTAATTGAGAAAACCATTTAAGACCCATTTGTTTATACTTTAAAATGACAAAATAACAATACTCTAAATACTTAAACTACATATTAGAACTTAGCACCTTAAAATCTTAAATCTTGAAACCACTACATTTTTATATATTTTAATTCTTTTCGAGGAGGGAAAGTAGAAAGAGAATAGATCTTTTCTAAAAATCCAACAAGTCTTCAAGACTCAATTTTAAGAATAAAAAAGAAAAGATAACTTGTTTAATTTTATAATAAATTCTACTTCTAGAACATTCATACTAAAGCGAGAATTAAATAAACGCTGCTGTCATATATTCGTAAATTGATAATTTCTACTAACTTATCCTCTTAAAGTTGTAATTGAACAAATCAATAAGACAGATTTTTTTCCTATTTTACTATTATTTTCATTGTAACAAATTATGCTTTATTTTTAATCAGAAAAGAAATAGAATCTAAATGTGAATATCTATTTTCTAAATAACAGTTAAATGACAGAAAATATAATTTTAATCAGAAAGGAAACAGAAACAAAATATATTTATACATTTGTTTAACTAATAGTTAAATTAACAGAATATATATTAATCAGAAAGAAATTGAACATATTGTATACAGAATTAAATAATATAGTATTATTTAAATTAGAGAAAACAGAATAATTAAATTAATTAATAAATATATATAAATATATATATATACATATACATATATACATATATATATATTTATATATTTATAAAGATAAATATCCGTACAGAAAAATACCATATAAAAATTCACGGATTAAAAGAAGTTTAACAAATAAAATTTACATGGGAAATTTTATTCCCAACACACGCAGCCACAGAAAGCTTCGCCGCCGGCCGTGGGCAGTCTACGGACTGCTCACGGCAGTCCTACGGACTGCCGTGGACAGTCCGCAGACTGTCACACGGACCGGTGGCGGGGTGGTGGGTACGGCCAAGGCCGACCCCCACACACAGCCATTGTTATTATATATATAACCCAAACAAAATTAAATACTATGCACAGTTTCGGCGAATTTAAATTTTTACTCAAAAATTTCATAAGTTTGAATATATGTATATATATGTATATATATATATCTTATATATTTATATACACACACAGAGATGAGAATATTTTTCAAAGAAAACAAGGGAAAGATAATTGCTGTACATTTCACTGTGCAAAATTGAAAATAAAAGAACTGTTTTAATAAAATACATGTACAGACCAGAATATCACACCCAGAAATTTGTTGAAATAAAAATTGTCCCTACACAAATATGTATATTTTATTCTTTTTAAACAATTGAGACAACAAAACTACTATTTGTTTCCAGATTACAATAAAATCCTTTTTCAATCAACAACAACCCAGAAACCCCAGAAAATTCCATTAAATGAATAACAATCCCCAATTCCCTACTAAAATTTCCTTTGATTAAACTGTAACCCCAATAGATTTTCTTCCTATCATTATTTAATTTTCAACCCTAAATACAAATTTCATTTACAAGGACCAATTCCTATTTTAACAGAAGATAAATAAATTAAAAGAAAGAACCTGGCGTCCTTCGCTTGCAGAAAATTGAAGAAGCTTTGATCCTCTTGCTGCACTAATTCCTTCCTGCCAATCTTCTAGCATCAGATCCAAATCTTCCTTCCTCTTCACCAATTTTCTCTAGCAAACAGAAAAAGAAACTAAGGGCAGAAAAATGATTGGAAATAAAATTTCTCCAGCATTCGAAAAACCATCCATCCAACAAAGAAAAACCCTTATTAAATTCTATGCCCAAGAATCCTTTCAATTCCTCTTCCCATGAATACCAGAGGTCACATTTCAAAAAAATAACTCAAATAATTATTACTCCTCTAATTGCTTTTTTTTGCCTTTTTCATGCATATGATTAAAATTAAATAAATTTGAATCCTCAAAATTGAACTTTTATTTGAATAGATATATTCATTATCTCCACAATACATTATTAATTAATTACTTCCACATTAAATTAAAATCAACCATTTGCAAGATTCTAAATAAGTATCCATTAAATTTCTTATGATAATAATTATCTTTTCAAGATTATTTGTTCATAATAATTTTAAATCAATTTATCTAAAAATATCACTTTTACTTTTAACGAATTAGTTTGATTGATCATTTGTTCTAATTCATTTGATTTGATTTAATTGATTATTATTTTAATTCCTAATTATATTTTAAATAACCTTGCAATTTCACTTATGATCTAATTAATTATTTAAACATGCCTACTAACATATTATATTTTTCCACAAAATCAAATAACACAGCAATCAATGAAGCACACACAAATACTCACACAAAAGTTCAGAACAACCGACACGGAGGGGTATTACAGTGTTGGGAATTACATGGAATTAACTGTTGTCCAATGACAATATCCTCAAAAACACACTTAAGGTGGGCCAAAAAGTGTATTAAAAGGTCATTTAAACATGAGAAAAGGGTTGAATTAGTGATGAAAACTCTAGAAAAGCATGAAAGTGGGTTACAACACTTTAGAACACTTTGAAATAAGACTTGTAAGTGATAAAAAGGAGATATTTAGGTGAATTATGATGAGAATAGTCTAGAAAAGTGTAGAAATGAGTTACAACACTTGAAAACACACCTTTACAAGACATCCTATAAGTCTTAATGATTCACAAGGGTCCAAGACCTAATGTGAATGTGTTAACAATATTACAACATTAAATCTAGGTAAAATCAAGTGAAAGTCCATAAGAGGGACTCAAGTGAGCATAAAAATGTCAACCATACATTTTTTGGCAACAAATTAAGTCCCCACTTTAGTGAGAGGATGAACTTGCTTCAAACTCTTGCTAAAGTAGCCCAATATGCACATCAAGAGGGATCCAAATGCACACATGCTAGTAAGATGGGATAACAATAGTCAAGAGGGATGAGTGAAAGCCCCCAGGATCACGATCCCATGGCAGACCAAACATAAGTGCAAAGGAAGACACATGAAAATGATGAAAAAGAAATGAAAGCTTTGATCATTTTTTCCAGCCCATTGTGGATTAGATCTAGGCTATTTATTTTGAAAAAGAAATTTGTACTCAATCTGGGGCGAGAAAACTCATGGTTGTTCACTGGGTGAGAAGGCCTAAGTATACTCACTATGGGGCCACATAACTTCTAGTTGTCCATGGGGTGAGAAATCCTGAAAGGTGGCTATGGGGAAAGTCGTGCCTCAGAATGGGCTTCCTACTCAACCATATCAAATTTATACCTCCTAATAACCTTAATAAGGCACCAGAAAGACAATTTCATTTTTTACTTCATGAGTCAAGAAAAGATTCATATTCTTAGAAATCATGAACAAATAGGATGTAACCACAAACATGCAAGTTGTGTTCTGCAAGTGGCCATAAATGCAAAAATGTAAAATGAAAAAATGTTCAAAGGAGTCTTGTTTAGATCATGCGAGGTCTATAACATGGGAACATTGTGTCTAATGTATCCAAGAGAGGACCAATCAAAGAATAAAATATTCACAACTTAGCGGATGTAGTGTGTCATATCACGCCACTAAGAGGAATGCAATATTCTAAGATAGATCACACTTATGAAGGATATCACACCCAATGTCATCCACAAAGTGACAAACACATTATATGAAGTAACAAGGCTACATTAAGAATGAAGAAAAAGGAAAAATGTAAAATGAATAATGCCAATGTATTCCCCCACTTTAAAGGAATTTATACACACCGTTTTGTGAGCAATTACTTTAAATTAGTAAATAAAAAATGCAAAAAGAAAAAAAGACATGAGAGCCAACTTGGAAAGGCCCTAGGCCAAGTCATACATTTTTGAGTAAGGCTATGTCATGGAAATGAAAAAGGAAAAAAAATAAAGAGGGGTTTCCCCCAAAAAGTAACACACCAAACACATAAGGGATCTATGTATTTGGAGTCAGTATGTTCATTGCTGCAATGTTTTTATGAAAGAGCTTGAAACTGTCATCATTCCCTGAATACATAGAAGAGGTCCATAGAGTGTCTCAATGCTTTCCATCATCCCCAAAGGTAGAAACAGAAAAAAAAAGGGAAAAAGAAAGTAAAATAACCTTTTGGTTAAACATGAAAGGGACATAGGGATCTCAATGCTTTGCATCATCCCCAAAAGGAAAAGCACAAAACAAAAGTGAAAAAGAAAATGGAAATGTACAAAATATAGAGGAATAGAGGTACAAATAGAGGAAATGCACAAAGAGAGAGAGAACATCAAACATCATGTCATGGGGGAACACGATACACACACATAGAAAAGAAGAAAAAGAAAATAAAAGAAAAATGCAACAGGCCAGTGAGGTGATTGCAAATCAACCATCTAACAGGTCATCTGCCTCCCAATCATGTTTAGTGTATTGTGAGGGCAATTGACTGTCCAATGGGGGAATTACATGTGCCGAACTAGGAGAAGTGCCAAGTTCTTCACTTGGTGTGGAATATTTATCATTTAAGCTCATGCAAGAGGAAAATAAAGAATTTAGATCATTATGCACCTCTTCATCTATTTTAGAGATCTCCTCCTCATCATCATCATCATCCAAATTAATCATGATGGGGGGAGAGATGGTAATTTCTAATGAAGGGTGTATTAGAAGTTGGGGCTATTGTAGTTGATCATTTTGTTGTGATGGTTGTAATGTACTATCTTGTGGTGGGTCAGGAGGAGGAGTGTGATTAGGTATTACTTTGTCAAAGGTGGAGATTGATTTTCTTTGTTATATTTGGTTTGCAATTGATGAGCAAGGAGACAACGTTGACGCCTACGCTCCCTAGCACCAAGGTTTCTTTTGATTCTATTTTGAAGTTGTGTGGGTGTAAAAGTAGGCTGATCCACCATAGGATCCTTTTCTTCCTAAAGGGGAGGAATGGAAGGAGCCAAAGGAGATGGATCAATCACTTTCTCTTTAGCTTTATAAACTTTTTTAATGTGGGGAGGTATGATGGGGTTGGTTTCATTATCTTTTGGTCATTTAGATGAAGAGGGTGAAGTATTTACCGTTGGTTGGTCAGGAGATTGTAATGTTTGTTCAGGTTCAGATTCAGGTTGAAGAATTGTCTCATCAAGGATAGGAGGTTAGGAAGTGGATGGGGACATGTTATGAAGAGACAATTTGGCTATTTTTTTGGCTTTGAACTTTTGATAGGAAAAAAGAAGTCCTTGCGAGGGGTTATGGGTTCCATAGGTTTAGGCCAGAAGGCTTCCAAGGAAAAGTTACCTTTAGAGGATAATGGATTAAAGCCACTATGGTGTATGGTATATATCTCATTGCCAAGCAGAAAATTCAAACATTTATGAATGATTGAAGGAACAAATTTCATTAAGAAAAGCTAAGGATGACTTAGTCATAGATGAAATTGATTCGATTGTGGAATAATTGAGAATGTTACATCCAATGTTTTAGGTCTTATTTATAATGGGAGCACGATCGATCTAATTGTAGGGCATGAAAAACCATTATGTGTTTTCATCCATGCTATTGGTTTTTCATAATTATCTTGATAGAGATCATATAATACTAAAAATTCTTTTGTGATCACATTCTCACCACAGGCAAAATCTATTAGTATCCCATTGGTGGGCTTATTATAGATGTGGCTAGCTATGTAAAGAGGACCATCAAGAATGTTTTTAAGTATATCTTGAGGAGAAAAAGTAATATCAATAGATTTGGTAGTTGGGCCCTTACAAGGGATAACATCTATCATTCCCACCATTTCATCCATAGGATTAATATGGGTAACATTTGGAGTGATATCATGTTGTTCATTATTGGTATCAACGTTCATCACATCAGTGTTTGAAGGTTCACTAGATTTGAAAAATGAAACATTGTGTTAGGCAGGGGGTTGGTAAATATTTGCAAATTTTGATTAGGAGGGGAAACAAACTTATTCCCCTAATAAGTGACACCTACAAGGGACAAACAACCAGAATCAATGAGGTCTTGTACTAAGTGTTTGATATGCTTACATTGTTCGGTATCATGTCCATTTTGGTGATGAAAATGACAATAAGAATTGGGTTGAAGTTTGGGAGGTAAAGGCTTGGTTGGATCAATTGGTTTAACGATAGCTAAAGAAATCATTTGTTGTTGTAGCAATTGATTCATTGTATTATGCAGGGTATCAAGCAAAGGGGTGAACTATCTCTTCAGGTCCCCATAGGTAAAGGGTATGGCTGCTTTAGTGGCTACTACCTAGTTATTAATAGATGGAGGGTGTATGCAGGATCATGGTGGGCCAAAAAGTGGCAATGAGGAAAAAAACACGTCTTTCATTGACCGAAAAATGCAAAAAGAACGTGTTGAATTTTTTTACGCTCAGGTGTCACCATACCAAACACAAAACATAGTTTTACAAATTTTATATCTGATTCAAATAAGATATCCGATTTGCAAAAAGCATATATAAAAAAAGTCAGTCATTGTTTTTAAGTTATTTGATAGTGAAGAACCTGCAGGCGCACAGTGAATTGCTTCTTCGCGTAATGGATATCCAATTTGGGAAAAATCCAATTTGGAAAGGTAATTTTTTTATTTTTATTTGATTTGATTCAATTTTGATTTAGATTTGAATAATTTCATATGGTTTTTTGTGGATTTAAAAAAAAAAGAAGGGTTTTTTGACTAATTTTATGAAAAAATTGAGTTTAGAATAGATTTTGATAAAAAAATGAATGTTTTTGTGGATTTTTTTTCACAATAGGGTTTTGATTGAATTTTTATGAAAAAATTGAATTTAGAATGGATTTTGATAAAAAAATGAATGTTTTTTGTGGATTTTTTTTCAAAATAGGGTTTTTGATTGAATTTTTATGAAACAATTGAGTTTAGAATGGATTTTGATAAAAAAATGAATTTTTTTAATGGATTTTGATTTAAAAATAGTGTTTCATTTATATTGTCTAATTTTAATTAGATTAATTATTTTTTAACTTTAATTAGGCATTATGACTGCTGAGAATGAGAATGCAAAAATTCACTCGAGTCCCTCTTATGGACTTCGGCTTGATTTTACCTAGATTAAATGTTATAATTTGGTTAACAAATTCACATTAGGTATTGGACCCTTGTGAATCATTAAGACTTCTAGGATGTCTTGTAAAGGTGTTGTGAAGTGTTGTAACTGATTCAACACTTTTCTAGACTCTTCTCATCATAATTCAGCTAAATATCTCCTTTTTTCACTTACCGAGTCTTATTTCAAAGTGTTGTAAAGTGTTGTAACCACTTTCATGCTTTTCTAGACTTGTCATCACTAATTCAACCTTTTCTCATGTTTAAATGACCATTTAATACACTTTTTGGCCCCCCTCAAGTGTGTTTTTGAGGATTTTCCCGTTGGACAACATTTAGTTCCTGGTAATTCCTGACACCCACTTAATTTGCTTAAGTGGGACTAAGTCACCAATGGGGATGACTTAGTCCTTTTTGGCACAAAAATTAAAATCATTTCAATTTTCTAGCAAGATTTCATTCTCTAACCCTTGGGGTTGGTTTGTGATGTGTTTTTTTAAGGAAATTTTGTAAGATAAAGTATAAATAATTATTTTTCCCCTCATTTTTCATCTCTGAATCTCCTAATCTCTTTCACTCATTAAGCATTCAAGCAATTTAGGCATAATAAATTCATCCATTGGAGAACTTCATTGCATATCTTCAGATTTCTATATCAAGAGTTTGGTAAGTATATGACATTGCACGTTTTTTATTTATCATTCTCTTTCCATTTTATTTCATTTCATAGAGTTTGAATACCAAAGTGGGGTTTGACCAAGGTAAACCCCTATACTCTAACCCTTAACCATTTTTCCCTCTTTGCATGTGTGTTTGCAGACTTTGTAGGAATATTTGTCAAAGAAATAGGCGTTGAAAAGTGTTCAATAAGTCATCAAATCTATTCAAATCAACAAAGACCTAATTCAAGCTTGGAGACTCTTTTATCCCATTTTCTACAGAATCAAGATCGAACACCCATCAGAAAAGCAAGTGCAGACCTGAAGCTACAAGATCCTGTCTCGAGATTCCTAAAAGTTGTAGGTGGAATAAGTTTCCACCAGTGGAAAATTAGTCCCAC
>VDFB02379711.1:9348213-9403058 GCA_007258455.2 Sequoia sempervirens | reverse complement strand
AGGTCTTTCTATCACTCACTCACTCCCTTTATCCCTCTCCCCTCTACCCTTAAACCCTTAACCCTTAAACCATAAACCCTTGAACCATTTACCCTCTACCCTTAACCCCACCTCCCTCTATCTCTTTCCCACTCCCTCCCTCTCTCAAATCTCTCCATCCTACCCCCTCTCCCTCTCTTAGGTCTCTCTCTCACTCAATCCCTATATCTAACACTAACCCTTAGGTATATGTGTACACAAATCAGATATCCAATTTATAGAACTAAAATTATACCATTACAAGTATCATATTTTTTTTTCAAATGAATCAGATATCGGATTTGTGGGCCATAGAAAATCCCCATGTGGGTCATTTTTTGCATTCCAATAGACCCTACATTCTGTTTGCAGGTGAGACACACGCGGTTTCAAACAAGAAGAGACAAAGATCAACTTTTTGGAGTATCTTCTATTGAAATTTGTCATAAGCAATTATTTTTAGAATCTTTTATGAGGTATAATGGGGAGCAGAAGTCGTTGGAAGTGAAAACATAAGAGAAAGATTACAAAAGAAGAAATTAAAGCATATAGATAAAGAGATAGGGAAAGTCATAGGAAGAGAAGACAAGGTATGTTAAATATTGGTGAACCTAACCCATATGGTCTTTCAAGTGAAGAGGAAATTGAAGATGTTCAAGGTGAAAATATTCAAGGTGAAAATGTTGGAATTGAATATGTTGAACATGATATTCAAATTAGGAATAGAATTATTGAAATTGATAATGAAAATGTTCAAGGTGAAAATGTTGGATTTGAAGATGTTGAACATGATATTGAAATTGGGAATGAAATTATTCAAATTGATATTCAAAATGTTCAAGGTGAAAATGTTGGAAATGAAGATTTTGAACATAATATTGAAGCAAGTGTAAATTATGTTTCACCAAATTACATGAGAAATGAAGAACCTTGTATGGAAGAAAGACATATTCCAATTTCAAGACCTTCAAGAACCCCTAAATGGTTGCTTGAATTTGATGAGAACATTATAAACAATTTTGAAGGCAAGAGGTCAACACAAACTGTTCGGTTGTGGGCTAGAAGACTTTTCAACCAATATTTTAGTGATAAGACATGGACTGAGCAATGCCAACTTTTTGTACAATAGCTAAAGATGCAAAAGATGAGACCTTTGCTAGCCAAATTGAAGATTCGTGTGAACAAGAAGAAAAATAAAAATTCTATTATTGT
This sequence comes from Sequoia sempervirens, assembly GCA_007258455.2. NCBI lineage: Eukaryota > Viridiplantae > Streptophyta > Pinopsida > Cupressales > Cupressaceae > Sequoia > Sequoia sempervirens. The sequence goes on along the minus strand of VDFB02379711.1, from coordinate 9,401,828 downwards.
CAAAAATATTTTTAATGCTCTCAAGTCTATTGGAAAAAGTAACAAGAAAAAGGATAAGAGAGCTCCTCAGATAGTCATTACAACTGCCCTAGTAAGCCATAAATTGGAAAAGGCTTGCTTTATGAGACAAACTTGTATTGATTTTGACATAAATCATAATACTTTGGATAGAGCACTTTCAAGAAGAGAAAGAATAGATGATCCTCTTCAAAATGATACGTGGGTTTTTTTCGGGAGGCTTCCACATGTTGATAAGAAGGTAACCGATAATCTAAAGTAGGTAATTCAACAATTTTGGCATGAAAACTCTAGAGTATCACCCAATGCAAAGAATGTTTTAAAGTTGAGAATTGGCAATCAAGACCATACACTACATCCTAAAAATTTCTTGGAATCAAGCCAAACAATGTTGTTCAAAAAATTTATTGAAACACATAAAAATATGGAAATATTTTGACGGTTTGAAGCCATTTTATTGTGTGCCTCTTAAGATTCATAATACTTGTTGCAAATACCATGTGGAGTTTTCAATGTACCATGAGCTATTATGCTATATCCGTTCTACTTTGCATACTAATGAAATGTTGCAGGAGTGTGGTGAAATGCATCTTCTAAAATCATCAAGGGACTTGCTAGATCTATTTTTATGTTCTAGAGATGATGGTTGATTTTTCTATAGAAATGATTGTTTAAATGCAAAGTTCTCACAATGTGGTGGCTTGTCAAAGTTTGTTGAATGTTTTCATGAGAGTTTCGAACATGAATTTGGAAAGAATCTTGTTGAGAAAAAGAGATATGAGATAGTCAAATATACTTTGCAAAGTGGAGGTGAAGGTTCTAGATGTGAGTTGGTTACAAAAGAATGTAGTGTTGCTGATTTTATTTCAGATTTTAAGGACAATATTTTCTACAAGTATGCAAGGCATAGTCATAGGTCTCAGTGGTTGGATCAACAATTTAGGATGTGTAAGGACTCTTTTCTGATTGGCACTATTATATCAGTGGTTGATTTTGTAGAAAACTACACATTGCAACCACAAAAAGAGGTACAATCTTAGTATTACAATTCCATTCAGATTGCTATTTTTGTCCACATAATGTTTAGACATGCACCTGATAGTACAAAGGAGGATTGAAAGATAATCAGACAGTATCATTTTTATATGAGTGATGATAGATCTCACATGTCTGAGTATGTCCAACATTGTTTCAATAAATTTTTTTGAGTTCTTATAGGAGCATGATATAGCATTGGGCCGACATCTAATTTGGTCAGATAATTGCACGGGTCAATTCAAGAATGCTCGTATGTTTTATTGGTTGAGTAGAATGCAAGTAGAGAGGGGTCTACCTCATATTTGGAGTTTTTCTGAAGCTGGACATGGGAAAGGGGAGCATGATGGAGCAGGTGCATGCATAAAGAGAGCTCTGGTTAAGGATCAATTGAAGATTTCAGGAGCAAAATTCAGCAATGCACATTCTATAGTTGATTGGTGTAGTTTAGCATTGTCACAGGGAGGGACACTTGATTCAACAATGCACAGATTCTTTTGGTTCATTGAGGAGGGTACAATGGGAGGTAGATTGGATTTTCATACAATCAAAGATTCTTCAAAGATGTATTCATTTTGAAGCTCAGATGTAGGCACATGGACCATTTGGACACAAGAGTTGGCTTGTTTTTGTCAGAGTTGTATTCAGTGCAAGTCGGATCAATGTGAGTCAAGTGAGTGGGTGGATACATGGGTACCATAGTATCTAACTCGTTTATCTCAAAAAATATCCATGACAAATGACATAATGGAAAGTTCAGTTGATTACAACCTGCTTTCAGATCTACTACAGCTAGGACATATTTTTGTAGTTGTTTCACCACAAGGGAATGAAGAGAGATCAGACTATTGGTTGGCTCGATGTGTGTGGGTAAAGCATAAGCTAACACAACCGATGGAAGATGATGATGGTTTCATATATCCTATAGGTTTAGTTGTGGTTGCAAGAACTTGGTTGCAAACATACATGATTAGAAAGAATGGCATACCTACATTTGAAGACTATGAGAAAAATAAAACCATTCTCATGTATTCACACCTTGTTATAGTAACAAATGTTATGTTGTTGAAGCATCATCCCAGAACAAAGACAAAAAAAACTATGGACACTTAGTAATGTTGATCATGAAGTAATATTGGATACTCTTAAGCAAAGAGATGACCCTTCAGGCACACTTGAATAGAATTTTCAAGAATGGAAGGTAGAATGCTTATGTTTATTATGATTAAGTTCATTAGTGTTCTTTATTTAATATTGATATTTTATATACTATTGCAATGCAGGTGTCTTTAATAGTGATATATTGTATGCACTTTTGTGATATTTTTGGCAAGATTGATCATGGACCTGCTACAACAATAGCCAACTCTGATCCTTTTGAAGAGGTATGCGTCTTTTAAAGTTTTCATCACCAACTCATCATCATTCAAGTTTTTTAGATTAATATAGATATTTTAGTCTAAGCATCTTTTCTATTGTGACAATATAGATTTCTCATTTTCCCAGTTTTGTGATATTCCTGGCATGATTGATCATGGACCTACTACAACAATAGCGAGCTCTAATCCTTTCGAAGAGGTATGCATCTTTTATATTTTTCATCACCAACTCATCAACATTCAAGTGCTTTAGATTAATATAGATATGTTAATCTAAGCATCTTTTCTATTGTGACAATATAGATTTCTCATTTTCCCACTTTTGTGATATTCCTGGCATGATTGATTATGGACCTACTAGAACAATAGCGAGCTCTGATCCTTTCGAAGAGGTATGCATATTTTATATTTTGCATCACCAACTCATCATCATTAAGGTTGTTTAGATTAATATAGATATGTTAGTCTAAGCATCTTTTCTATTGTGACAATATAGATTTCTTGTTTTCCCACTTTTGCGATATTCTTGGCACAATTGATCATGGACCTGCTACAAAAATAGCCAACTCTGATCCTTTCGAAGAGGTATGCAACAAATTACAACAATATAGATTGGTTATTCTAAGCATCTTTTATAGTTTGCATTACCATCTCATCATATTTTGTGTCATTTAGAATAATATAGATTGGTTATTCTAGGCTACCTTGATGGTTTGTACAGGTGCTTGTCAGTCCAGAACGTGAACATACTACTATTGTTGAAGACTCTGCCCTGAATGCCTCTAATAGGAAAATTTTGTAAAATTTGAATTCTCAAATTGGAAACAATGTAAAACGGTCATAATTGTGTATGGGCATAATCTATACCCAGTGATGTTTTTTGAAATATGGGTCAAATTTTTGGAATTGTATAAAGGGTATGTTTAAAATGTAAAGAGGTCTGTATTTTGGAAACTCATAGGTTTTGTAAAGGGGTCTATTTTTTTACTCAATCAAGCTACAACTGAAGGTTTTCTTCCTAGTTCTTTCCTATCGGTATGCTCATTTGAACCAGGTTTTGTTATGGTGAAAGTTTTATTAGAGAATACATAATCATGTTTTCTTAAAGAAGAAGTATTAATAGGTATTAATTTTGAACTAAATTTAATCCATATGCAAAGCATTTGTATATCAATATGTGTGTAATTGTAACAATAAAATTAGTGCATACCATGTCATTTCCCACACAATTTTCTGTCTATTTTGAAGAAATGTCTTGATACATGTATGTAGTGACTCAACATCTAAATTCATAACATGTTTGGCATAATTTGATGATATACACTAGCATTAATAACATACAATATATTCATTATAATCATGAAAGCATTCATTTATCTTATAGCATTGGAACAATTAATAGTGAGACATTTTGATTCAATGCAATAAAAATGAGTAACAAATTTAAACATCTAGAGTGCTTGCCAACTATTTTTAATCTTGTTTCACTTTTTGGGGATTGATCTAGGAGAAATTTCCTCCCCATGAGAAATCAGCAACCCTTATGATATTTCTAAATACCACCAAGTCCCTAGATATTCAAGAGTAGATCAAAGATAAACATTCATACCCTTATCAACCCTTAATTATCAAATACCCCTATCAACCCTTACTTAAGTTAGGTTGATTGTGTTTGATTGATTGCATTTACTTAATTATCCTAGGTTAACTTCATAAATAAACCTTTTTTTTTCTTTATGTTTTGTTGAACCCAACCAATCCTACACTTGATCCAACCTTCTTTTTAGGGTTTTACATTATTAGTTTTGGTGGAAATTAGTTTAGGGAAACCACTTACATTGTTTTATCTTCCCATTGCTTTGTAAATTGGAGAAATTATATGGAGGTTTCATGGGTTATGCAGGATTACTTAAGGCCTTCAAGGGCTCGAGACAAGTTTTGTTGAAGGAGTTTTTTTCTTTGAATCAATAAAGTTTCAATTGCTCAGTTCATATTTTACTATTTTTCTTGTGTTTTATGCCTGTGCACAAGCCATTCAAGCATTTTTGTATAAAAACTTTATGTAGAAATTTTATTACATGTCTTGACATTATTTCAAGAGTGGAAGGTATGGAGAATTGGGTTTTGAAATAAAATGAAGAGTTAAAGGTCTAAAAATGGTGGTTTTTCTTCACTTCAAAATAGAGTTTTTACTGTAGGGTTTGCAAAAATATCTGAGATACTAGAAGTTTCTTTGTTTTCCAAGCATATTGGGGCCTAAATAAAGGTGTCTAAGGTGGTGGAAGAGTCTGAAAGGTTGTGGAAGTGCTACATCCAATAAACCCTCAAGAATTACACTAAAAAAGAGAGTTTTTTGATTTGACAGTTACAGATTCGTACAAATAGAATGCAATTGCAAAATCTTTGTTTTCTTGGAAATTTATTTACTACCCCAAGGTTTCAGGGGTCTATGTGGTGTTTTTATATGGTCCCAACATGATCCCATAGCCTCAGATGAAGAGTCTGTAAGCATCACGGTCTTCGAGAAATAACCCTTCAAAGATTGTTGCCTTTTAACACTTTAGAATCTTAAGGGAAATCATAGGTCCAATGCAGCTCGGAGTGATTTGGCATATTTCAGTGCAAGAGAGGACCATCCCTAGTGTAAAATTACCCATCCGGACATGTTGGAACAGTCTGTTTGGTCGTACGAGTTGCAGAATGAAAGTTGCACCACTTTGCAACTTTTCCCTCCACTCAAAAGTCATCACCATAGGAAAATGCCTCTAAGATAGCAAAAAATGAGATATTTTTTATAGATGGTCACAACAAGATCCCATAGCCTCAAACGGAGAGTCTGTAAGCATCACGGTCTCCAAGAAATAGCCCTTCAAAGATTGCTACCTTTTAGCACTTTGGACTCTTAAGGGAAATCGTTGATCCAATAGCTCGAAGTGATTCAGAATATTTGGGTGCAAGAGAGGACCATCCCTAGCGTAAAAGTACCCATTCGGATGTGTTGGAATAGTTTGTTTGGTCGTACGAATTACAGAATGAAAGTTGTACAACTTTGCAACTTTTCCCTCCACTAAAAAGTCATCACCACAGGAAAACGCCTTCAAGATAGCAAAAACCAAGATTTTTTTTGTAGATGGTCACAACACAATCCCATACCCTTGGATAGAGAGTTTGTAAGCATCACGGTCTCTGAGAAATAGACCTTCCAATATTGTTGCCATTTAGCACTTTGGACTCTTAAGGGAAACCGTCGGTCCAATGTAGCTCAGAGTGATTCGACATATTTGGGTGCAAGATAGGACCATCCCTACTGTAAAAATACCCATCCAGACGTGTTGGAATAGTTTGTTTGGTCGTACAATTTGCAGAATCAAAAGTTGCACCACTTTGCAACTTTACACTGCTTGCATCTGGCAACGTTTCCCTCCACTAAAAAGTCATCACCACAAGAAAATGCCTCTAAGATAGCAAAAATTGAGAGAGGTTTTTTGTAGATGGTCACCATGACCCGATAGCCTCAGACGGAGAGTCTGTAAGCATCACAGTCTTTGAGAAATAGACCTTCAAAGATTGTTGTCTTTTAGCACTTTGGACTCTTAAGGGAAATCGCTGGTCCAATGTAGCTCGGAGTGATTCGGCGTATTTGGGTGCAAGAGAGGACCATACCTAGCATAAACGTACCCATCCAGACATGTTGAAATAGTCTGTTTGGTCATACAAGTTGCAGAATGAAAGTTGTACCACTTTGCAACTTTACACTGCTTGCATCTGGCAACTTTTCCCTCCACTAAAAAGTCATCACCATAGGAAAATGCCTCTGAGATAGAAAAAACTAAGATATATTTTTGTAGATGGTCCCAACATGATCCCATAGCCTTGGACAGAGAGTCTGTAAGTATCACGACCTTCGAGAAATAGGCCTTCAAATATTTTTGTCTTTTAGCACTTTGGACTCATAAGGGAAACTAGTGGGCAACATAGTTAACTTCTTCACAAACTCGGTTTGAAGTAATTTCATTCTTTTTTGTGCATTTAAAATAGAGTTTTAAGCCTTCCACCCTAAAAGTGACCACTAAATAACTTCAAACACCTTAAGGAAAAAGAAAAGAGGAAAGAAATGATACTTCAAGAGGAATAGAGATAAAGGGTCAGATGGCGCTCCAGCATTCAAGAAGAAGTGGGACCTCTCCCAAGTCCAATGCTTTCATTGTGACAAGTTTGTTCACTATACAAAGGATTTCCCAACCAGCCCTAATCAACATGCTTCATTTGCGAATATGAATAAGTTCTCTCCTTAGAAGGATTCTAAGGAATTTCTATTCTAAGTCATGGGCCTATGTTCAAGCCGTGAAAGTTGTGTGTTGTTTTGTGCTCTAGAGTAGTGTATCTTGCATCCATCAGAATAATTAAAGAGATAAGTATTCTTTGTTTGTTAAGTTATATCTTTTATTTGGATCTTCTAATTAGTAAAGAGAGACAGTGGTTTCTCTTGAATTGTGTTCACTAGCGTAAGATCTGATAAGGAGAGGGATTGGAGGAATCACTCACTGATTCCTGCTCTTGGCCTTTTCTTAATAGACCTCCTTGGTGCCATGATCCACCAATCTAACCTATAGGTCCCTGCTCCTGCCTAGGAACCCCTGGTTGTCTGACCAATCCCTCTTCTATCTACTTGCTGTCCTTCTTCCAAGCAAATCTTGGTACTATCTCATGTTCTTTCCTTTGACCCTTAATCTACCCTAAAGGCCAAATAACCTCAAATGTTGAGCAAAAATTTGCAGGGATGTGAGGGTGATACAAAGGCTTCAAAACATCTCATATTTTTCCCTTTAAGACCCTCCTAACTCCACTTGACCATCGCTTACACCAAACCCTTCTTGTCGGCTGCTAGCCTAAGTGCCCAACTAGGCCTCTAAACAGGGATAAAATGAAATTTCTTCTAAACCCACCAAAGACTTAGGTTCCTTTGTTGAGGATTAGTGTTTCTCATGCCTATGCCTCAAATATTTATAGGGTTTTAGCCCTGTATAGGCCATACACTATACAAATGCAAAAATGGTCAAGTACCTAGGGTTTCAAACTGCTCAGAAACAGTTTTAGGACTGGTGAAAATTTCAACTATCAAATGAATTGGTAAACCCTCTTCTTGAGCACCATGATTATCCAAGACAACCCCCTAAATTCTGCAAAAATAATCTCTTCAAGATCTCACGACCCCTATAAGTTATGGCTCTTTTTCTCCAATTCTACCCCAATCGGACTTGCAATGGATTGCCTAGGGAAAAGCTTTTCTAGCGCCTCCTACACTACCACAAACCCTACAAGCTACCATATTTACAAGGAGGGAGCCTAGGCACAAATCCCAAGAGGCCATACAATTTTTACGCTAGGAAGATGCTCTAGGACTCCATTATTAGAAAACTACCTATACAGGCCAGAAAAAGATGAAAACAAACTATATACAAGTAAAAGATGGAAAAAGATTTACAAAGGTAAATGAAAAGCACACCAAGCTTGAAAAAAGCTACCACTACATACTACCAACAAAATAATAGTATATTTAATTCATTAAGGCTCAAGATGGATGCAAAGAATAGGAAAAACTATCTTTGAACGTTGTTTTTCACAATTTCCAGAAATGCCACTCAACAACAATGCTTCTAACCCTTCCTTAGGGTCGATTCTTGCCTTAAATAGGCTTCCCAAGCAGTTGCACTTCATGGGTCGAGCCTTTTAGATGACCTAAAGCAACCTTTATAAAACCCACTGTGTTTTGCAAACTTTGGCAACTTTTTACCATTCATCAAAATGATGTTATAAAACTATTTTTCACTTTTCAAATTCTTTCCCAAAGTTAAAAATCACCACTAAGCTAAAAATATATGGTCTACATGACCTTGTGACAAAAAAACCAAAAATAAGAACTTCAAACAAAACTTTCAAAAAAAAAAAACCTTGAACTTTGCGAGGTGCTCCTGCACCATTCTCCCCTTCTCATCTCAAACAACTAAGGAGAGGAAGGAGAGACCAGTGATAGGTCAATACCAAACTTCTTGAACTGATCTTCCTGTATCCAAGTGGCTTCTCATTTTGGCTTGTTCTTCCACTTGATAAGGTGCTCCATATACACATTATGTCTTGTAGTTTTCTGCACTCTTGACTGCAAGATCTTCTCTACTTGAAGTTTGTCTTGTTGAGGAAGGTTCACATTATTGATGTCCTTGAAGATTTCCTTTCTCTTCTGATCCTCATCATTGACTGATCCCTTGTACTTGATCAAATCAGCAACATTGAAAACTAGAGAGATGCCCAAGTCTGATGGTAATTCCACCTTATATGCATTCTTGCCATATTTGGAAAAAACCTTGCATGGACCCACTCTTTTCATCTGTAACTTGGTTGCCATTCTTTTATGCAATTTTGATTTGTTGAGGTGGACCATAACATAGTCCCCAACTGCAAATTGTACATCCTTCCTTGACAAATCCACATTCTCCTTCAACTTTTGGGTTGCTGTTGTGAATGTTTGCTTGACCTGCTCATGAATCTCCTTCATGGTCTAAGTGAAGTCTTCTGCATGTCCACTCCTGTTCTCCATAGATACAAGGTCTCTAAGTTCAAAAATTCCTCTTGGGTGCATCCCATACACAACCTCAAATGGAATTTTCCTTGTAGTTCTATTGACACTGTCATTATAGGCATATTCAGCTTGGGAAATCACCATATCCCATGTTTTTCCATATTCCTTGGTTAGACACCTTAAAAGATTACCTAACACTCTATTAACCACCTTTGTTTGACTATCGGTATGAGGATGGTAATCTGATTCAAATGACAGATTTTTACCCAATCTGCTCCATAGAGTCTTCCAAAAGTGACTCATGAACTTCACATCTTTGTTAGAAACAATGCTTAGAGGCAAGCCATGGATCCTAACAACTTCCTTGAAGAAAAGATGAGCTATGTAGCTTGCATCATGAGTAGTTTTTCAAGGAATGAAGTGACTCATCTTACTAAATCTATCTGCCTAACATACATGAAAATTAGTCTTGGTCTTGGAATACCACACAAAATCCATACTCCACTTCCATGGTTTGTTGGGAATGGGCAGGGTTGATGTAAGCTAGCATTGCTGGCTCCTCCTTAGCTTTCATGCATACCAGCACTGTTCTACATGTTTTCTGCCATCTCTTGCTAACTAGGCTGGTAATCGAATCTTGAACCGGCTCTGAAGTTTTATTAATACCAAAATACCACTAAGACTGCCATTATTCTTTTCTTGGATCATGTTTCCTCATTGACCCTCTTGGACACCTAATGGATTACCGTTAAAACCAGTCTCTTTGCGTGTATACTCGGCATATTGGCTATGAAAATGATTCTCAAAATCAGGGCAACGTAAGCTTCTAAGTCTTCATCTTCACCATAGGGTCTTTGAAACTCTCTAATCCAATGCTCTTCATTTGTATTTGCTGCTGTCAACGACCTTCTGCTTTGCATTTCAGCCTTTTTCGTTTGCCTTTCTTGTGCTTGATGGTGAAGTAAAAGCTTAGATGTATTCCATCCATTTCAAATTCCTATTATAGCTTCTCTTGGTGTTGATGTAACTAGGTGCCTAGTTATCATTGAAGACCACAAACTCTTTGGGTGACAAATTGTGCCTCCACTTCCTAAGGGTTTCACTAAAGCATATAATTCTGATCATAGGTGATTACTTTTCTTGTTTCATTGAGCTTTTAACTAAGGTTGGCGTAGTTGCAGGTGGTATACGTTGTGAACATGATCTAACAAAATTGGTTGAGTTGCCACTTCTTGTTTTAGTTTTTCAAACCCTTTATCAGCCTCTTGAGTCCACTTAAACTTGGTTTTCAGACCACTTTTGATAGTATCTAGGACTGGTGCACATATGCCACTAAAATTCCTTATGAATTTTCTATAAAACTGAGCCAAACCATGAAAACTCCTTACCTTTGTTGCTATGGTTGGTGTAGGCTAGTTTAGGATGGCTTCCACCTTGCTCGGATCCATCTTCAATGTTCCTTGGGATACTACAAAGCCTAGATACACAAGTTCTTGCTTGAAGAACTCACACTTCTCAAGGTTGATTGCCAACTTCTCTTCTTGCAAACTTTTAAGAACCATCTCCACATGCTTCAAATGCTTTTCTTTGTCTTCTGAAGATCGGTATGTCATCAAGATGCTACTACTGAATCTGTGGATCCTGGCACCTCATTCATTAGTCTCATGAACATCTGGGGGTGGAGGCCAAGTGGCGTCACTTTCCACTCATATAACCCATCATTTGTCTTAAAAGTTGTCTTCCACTCATCTCCATCCTTAATTCTAATCTAATGGTAGCCACTCTTGAGGTCCAACTTGGTGAAATACTATGCTCCTCCAAGGCAATTGATTAAATCTTCTATTCTAGGGATAGGGAATCTATATCTGATTTTAATCCTATTGATTGCTTGAGAATCAGTACAAAGTCTCCACTTACCTCCTTTCTTTGTTGCTAAGACCACCAAGACTGCACATGGGTTGATGCTCTTTTGAATCAGACCTTGATTCAACAATTCTTCCACTTGCCTAGCTACCTCTAGGTTCTACTCAGGTGTGAGCTTGTATGCTGATTTGTTGGGCAATGAGGCTCCAGGTATGAAGTCAACTTGATGAATTATTGCTCTCTTTGGTGGTAGAGTTGCAGGTGTTCCATAACTCACTATGCTCTTGTACTTATCAAGTAACCTTTGGACTGCTTCTAGTAAGACTGTCCTTTCAGCCTTGGTTTCTTCCTTAGGCTGCATTAAAACCACATATCCTTCATTCCCTTGATGTAGATTGCTGATAAACTCTTTACCACTGCTCAACATGATGTTTGGTACCTTAGACTACCCTTCATCTTCTTCTGTCAATGATTGCAGCTTGAAGGTTCTTCCATCCTTCTTGAATGAGATGGTGTTCTCTTTCCCATCATAAATGGCACTTCTGTCATATTGCCAAGGTCTACCCAGTAGTAGATGACATGTATCCATGGGTAATACATCACAAACCAGCTTGTCTTTATAGCCTCCAATTGAAGATTCCACTATTACTTGCTCATTAACTAAAACACTTTGTCCTTTATTCAGCCATGTGACCTTGTAGGGGTTATTGTAGGGTACCTTCTCCAATTTTAGCTTTGTTACTGCCTCCTCTGAGATTATATTTTCTATTGAACCAAAATCTACAATTACTTTGCACACTTTTCCAAGTATCTTGCACCTTACTCTAAAAAGAGCTCTTCTTTGCTTAGTTTCCTCTTTGACCGATTGCCTTATCAAAACCCTATTAAACATTAGATTCTCTCCTACCTCAGACTCTATATGACTGATCTTAGATGCTTTAGGACTCATGGTGTCCTATTGTGCATAAGCCACTCTCTTTTCATTGCTAGAAGAGGATGCTTTCTCTGGGCACCTATAAGCAGGGTGACCTAGTTGGTTACAATGATAACACTTCATGTTTGCAAATTAAGAACTGCTCCTGCCTACTCCTCTTCCTCTATTTGAACCTCCTTGAGGTCCTCTTCCTTTGTTAAATCCTCCTCTTGAAGATGTTTCACCTCCATGCTTAGTGAGCTTAGATTCTCCTTGGTTCCTTTGATCATTTCCTCTACCTTGGTAACCACCACGCTGTCCTCTTTGATCTCTACCTTTGCCTTTGCCCTTAGAAGACTAATCTTGCTTCCTTTTATTTCCTCAATCTTAATAGCCAATTGGTAACATTGGTGTACTATTTTAGGACTCAAAAGAGCCATCTCTTCTTGGATGTTCCACTTCAACCCATTTAGGTATCTAGCCACTTTGAGGCTCTCATCCTCTGTTACATTTGATCTCAAACAAAGCTTTTGAAACTCTTCCGTATAAGTGTTTACATCCTGATCTTTCTGCCTTAGACTTTTCCTCTTCTTGTGAAGTTGGATCTCATAATCATCTAGCATATAGGCTTCCTTTACCTTAGCAACCATTCCTTTCCAAGTGGATATGGGTTGTTTTCCTTCTTTTTCCCTTTCAGTCTGAACAAACTTCCACCATGTCAAGGTTGATCCTCTCAACCTTCATTTAGCAACCTTCACCTTCTGTGCTTCAGTGACTCCATCACACTCAAAGTGATTCTCCATGAGATCTATCCCATCCATGACCAAATCAAGATCCATCTTTCCACTGAACAATGGTATTCCCTCAAGTCCTTTTCCACTCAAGGCTTTCAATGCCTTCAAGAAGGGCTCCTCCTCCAAAACAAGGTCGGGTTCAGGGACCTTGTCTTCCTCTGCAACCGCTTCTTCCTTTGGTACTGTTCCTTCCAACCTCTCATTGTCCAATGCTTTCTCAAGTTGCTCTATTCTTTCTTTTAATGACTTGTTGTCCTCTTCTTGTTCCTCAACCCTCTTGGCTAGTTGTGCATTTTTCACCATGGTGGGAGTTTCACTTCACTCAACTTCTGACATATAAGTTGCTTTCCCAAATCTTTTGCTTGCTCTGATACCAATCTGATAGGGAGAGGGATTGGAGGAATCACTCACTGATTCCTACTCTTGGCCTTTTCTTAATAGACCTCCTTGGTGCCTTGCTCCACCAATCTAACCTATAGGTCCCTGCTCCTACCTAGGAACCCCTGGTTTTCTGACCAATCCCTCTTCTATCCACTTGTTGTCCTTCTTCCAAGCAAATCTTGGTGCTGTCTCATGTTCTTTCCTTTGACCCTTAATCTACCCTAGAGGCCAAATAACCTCAAACGCTGAACAAAACTTTTCAGGGGTGTGAAGATGATACAAAGGCTTCAAAACATCTCATCTTTTTCTCTTTAAGACCCTCCTAACTCCACTTGACCATCGCTTACACCAAACCCTTCTTGTGGGCTGCTAGCCTAAGTGCCCAACTAGGCCTCTAAATAGGGATAAAATGCAATTTCTTCTAAACCCACCAAATAATTAGGTTCCTTTGTTGAGGATTAGTGTTTCTCATGCCTATGCCTCAAATATTTCTAGGGTTTTAGCCCTGTATAGGCTGTACACTATACAAATGCAAAAATGGTCAAGTACCTAGGGTTTCAAACTGCTCAGAAATAGTTTTAGGACTGGTGAAAAGTTCTACTAAAAAATGAACTGGTAAACCCTCTTCCTAAGTACCATGCTTAGTCAATACCACCCCCTAAATTCTGAAAAAATAATCTCTTCAAGATCTCACGTCCCCTGCAAGTTATGGCTCTTTTGCTCCAAGTCTGCCCCAACCAGACCTGCACTGGCTCACCTAGGGAAAAGCTTTTCTAGTGCCTCCTGCACTACCACAAACCCTAAAAGCTACCACATTTACAAGGATGGAGCCTAGGCACAAATACAAAGAGTCTGTACAATTTGTACAGTGGGAAGATGCTCTAGGACTCCATTATTACAAAACTGCCTGTACAGGCCAGAAAAAGCTGAAAACAAACTATGTACAAGTAAAAGATGGAAAACGATTTACAAAGGTAAATGAAAAGCATTCCAAGCTTTAAAAAAGCTAACACTACATACTACCAACAAAATAACAGTATATTTAATTCATTAAAGCTCAAGATGGAAGCAAAGAACAGGGAAAACTATCTTTGAATGTTGTTTTCTTCAACTGCCGCTCGCAACAGTGCTTCAGCCACCGGATCTTCCCTTAAATGGTTGCGGACGGGCTTTGTGGGTTGATTCTTTTGGGTGGCCTAAAGCAACCATAAAACAGTGTGTTTTGTAATTTGTGGGCTTTACTGTTCGTCAAGATGATGTTATAAAGGTATGCACTTTCAGGTCTTTCCCAGTTCAAAATCACCACTAGCTCGACACTAGATGGTCTACATTCCAGCAAAAAAACCTTCAATGGAGCTTCGCCTACCACCAGGGTGCTGTTCCTTGCCATATGACAGTTATGAGATTTCTGGTGGCCTCTGAAATAAAAAGAGAATTGAAAGTTCAATGGTGATTGGTCACATCAATATCATTCTCTAATGCATGATTTGTGATAGAGCCTTGAACTCTTGGAGAAAGTTGGTTCCACATGCTAACCGCATAATGCATTCAAGAAATTTGTAGTTGTGCAGATTATTTTTTGTTGTGCTGAGTTTGGCACTCTCGAGAGGAGTAAAAGATGGAAGAAAGAGTTATATCAAAATTATATAAAGACAAGTTTGTTTAGCCCTTCATTCTGATTTTTTGATATATTTCTCTTTAGGCTAATTTATTTATTCATGTTTTAATATTATTCATAAATTCTTATGTGTTCATGCTATAACCTAAGATAGCAAACCTTGTATGATTCTAGTCTTGATATTTCTTTGGATAGTTATAAACTGTTAATAATCTCTCTCTAAAATTCTTTGTGAATAGCTAAAAGCAGGAATGTGATGAGAGATTTCTTAGCGATGAAAAGCTTGAGGCATCTTATGAGGAAGTCATGCCAACCAAAGAAATGATCAAGCATGAAGTCACAACTTGCAGCCATGGAACTGAGCTAGTGGTTAGAGGGAGTTCACTTCTAGAAGTATTCTTTGCAATCTCTGAGGCAGGGATCAAGAGGGAGTTCTGTGACTCATTGAGAAGTAAAGATTATTGTATTGAAATGCTAGGTGCTAAATCCTTAGAGGATCCCTTCAGCTACTAAGATCATAATTGCTCAAAGAATGTCATCTGGATTTGATATTGGTATCTCCACAAACCTATTTAGAATAGAGTGATCTGCTATGAGGTTGAGGAGGTCTACCTTGAACTCTCTATAGTACCAGAGGTGTGCACTAGAAAACATTTATCTAAGGAAAGCATTGTAGGAAATCTTGGACGATGAGGTCAAAAGGTTGATGCAAGTACTTAAAGATTCAGAGGGAGCCTACTGAACCTAAAGAGGATGGTTGTGTTGTTGACCAGAAGAGCACCTTTGGATGTTGTTTTAGTTGAGGTATATGATGACTTCTTTGTGTACCAGGAAGCAATCTTCAGTGGCACTGAGTACAACAGAGGCAGAGTTTATTGCAGCTTGTGTGGCAGTTTGAGAAGCAGTGTGGCTTCATAATCTCCTTGCGGGATTTTCTGGACAATCAATGGAGCCTACTATCATTCATTGTGATAATCAGTATCAATGATCCTTGATAATGAGTTCTTCTTTGAGAGAAGTTCAGGGTGAAATCCCTTGATAATG
Organism: Sequoia sempervirens; assembly: GCA_007258455.2. Taxonomy (NCBI): domain Eukaryota; kingdom Viridiplantae; phylum Streptophyta; class Pinopsida; order Cupressales; family Cupressaceae; genus Sequoia; species Sequoia sempervirens. Next base: position 9,386,206 of record VDFB02379711.1, on the reverse strand, counting down.
AGTTCTTCTTTGAGAGAAGTTCAAGGTGAAATCCCTTGATAATGATTTCTTCTTTGAGAGAAGTTCAAGGTGAAATCCCTTGGTAATGAGTTCTTCTCTATGAGATAAGTTCGAGCTGAAATCCCTTGTTAATGCATTTTCCTCTAAGATGGAGGAATTTGAGGTGCAAGCCCTTGTTAATGCATTTCTCTTTGATATTTGTGGTGAAATCCCTTGTTTCCACTCTCTGAGAGAGTCATGGTGGATGTCATGTGTGTGACTCCATGACATATTTTGTACTTGTGTTTCACCCTCTGGGAGAGCCGTGGTGAAAGTCATGTTGAGGTGACAACATCACACAAGTGATGAACACTTGTACACACCATAGTATGGTTGTAGCCACTATGGTTGATATCGTGTTGAGGCGATATCTTATATCACGATGAGATATTCTTCTTTTCACTTATGGTTGTAGCCATAGTACTAGGCATCACGATGAGGTGATTTGACTTGTGCAGCTGGAAGTATCCTCCCTAGCTGAGATGGAGTGTTGATAATTATTGCAGCGTTAGTCATATCCTTCAAGCGATCTCCTCTACATAAGAATAAATTAAATATAGCCAAATCTATTTAATTTATATATATATATATATATATATCAATTTGGGATTAATGCTAATTCATCAAGAGATACAAGTTAATGAAGAGGTGCATTTATGAAGAGGCCGACATGCTTGAGGCAAGATTTATGTCAAATAATATTTATTATTTTATGAAGGCCAACTTCTATCTTGGAGGCACAATCTTTGAGGAGGCACATTCTTTTTGGAGGCCAACCTATATTGTTAAGAGTCACATCTCTCTTAGCTTGTATGTATATTAGATACATTTCATTGTTTTGAGACATACATTTTTCATACATTCCATTTCATATCAAGTGTGAGTTAGTGAGAAACTCTTCAAGTACAGATCGAGTTATTGTGAGAAGGTTAAGGATTATCATTTGAGAATTACATCATTGTATTGTTGTGTTGGCATCAGTCTGTGGTGCATATTATTAGGCCTCATTATTGGCCTTCATTGTAAAAGAGTTTCTATTGTGATTCAATAATATAAGTGATATTATTGGCTAGTTTTTTCTCCCTCAAGAGGAGGGTTTTCCCAGGGTATCTGATGTGTTATTGTGTTTGATTTAGAATTAATTTTTTGTGCATTAAATCTGATCATAAAACTAACACAAGTAAATGGCTACATAGCATGTGGAATGAGGGGGCAGTAGGCCTAAGACCCCTTTAAAGTTTTTTTGAGTGCTTTCTTTTCATTTTTTCGTGAGTTTTGTGCCAAGTTTCCTCAAAGAAATGTGGTCTCATAGAATTCCATGAAAAGCTAACACAATTGATAGTTGCTCCTAGTTATTAGTTATGTAATGTGAAGAAATTTCATAACTGCTTAGGTTGACTTTGTAAAAACTATATTGTTATTGACATTTTTTCATCTATTAGCATCTAGTTGTTACTTATGCAATGTGAAGTAATGCTTTGAGTTTGAAAGATGTGCAATGCAATGCAGTCAACAATATGAATATAAACTACACAATATTTAACCATTCTTTTTATGCTATTGTACATTGATATTCAACCATTGCTCACTTAATTAAATTTTCAAAGAGTTTAATCATGCACATGAGGAGGAAATTAAATTTCAATTGTCAACTTCTATATATATTAAATTATGTAATAATCAAGTGTATGTCCATATACAAAAATGCATCAACACCAATCAAACAAAGTTTTACAATATGTGGCATATGCCATCTCGGTATCTATTCAAAATTTACATGCCAAAATGTCTATCTCATCCTAAACTACTGGTGGATCATCAAAATGGAGCCTTTTTGAAGCACTCATTGGCTTTGAAGGTAGTTGCACAAGAAAAAGTCAAACCATAATTGAGATTAGTTGTACTATATAATTTAAAATCGAATAATTAACATAAAAATCAATACACATTGAATTATAATTGAACTCTAAAATTGAAATCTTGATTACCTGAAATATATGTCTCTTCAAAGGGTCAGGAGTCCTAGAATATACCCCTCTCAAAGAACTAACCAAACCAAATTTTGTAACGTCAATCTATATATGTGAACAAAAACATGAAATTGATCCAAGTTAGCATAGAATTTTCAGTAATAAGAACATATTTACCAAGCACAAAATAAAATAAACAGATACCTCTTTAGGCTGATATTTTTTTGTGTCTCCTTGAGGTGTTTCAAAACCTCCTCCTTGAGGTGTTTCAACACCTCCTCCTTCAGGTGTTTGAATACCTACTCCTTTAGGTGTTGTGGTACTTATCAACAATGATGTATAGCTCACAACCACCTACACATAAAAATGACAAGTACATATGAAACTATGAATCTATGTCAATGTATGCATAATCAATAAAATATCTTATAAATCTTAATTCAATCAAATTTGAGATCAATTACCTTTCCCTTATCTAACATTGTGCATCCATAGTCTGGAGAGTGTCGCACCTCGCTTGCACTAGGTGTTTCCTACAAGTAGAGAATAAGATAATATATAATTTAATTAATGACAATTCAAATGACAAGCAAGTATATAGAAAAAAATGTAAATGAGTGAGTGTGAAAATATATACTATGTGCATCTTGAGGCCAAATGAAATGGCCTTTAGGGTGCTATCAATCACCCATGTGAGCTCCTCCTCAGACATTAACTGTTAAATAGACAATGTAAATAAATATTAGTACTTAATACTATCTCTTATTAATATTCATTTTTAAAAAAATGCAAGTTATGAATTTACACCTTAAATGTTACCTGTGTAACTACTCCAATGTCCACCTCTCTAGTAGGAGAGGACTCTGTAGGGTGTGCTCCACTCCCCTACATGTGATTTTCTATAATCTCCACATTCTGGATGTCATAATCAAAAGTGTCTAATGGCTACTCAGGGGGCTGTACAATAGGACCCAAACATATTTGTTGGCACGTATTGCAAATATGTGGCACAAAAATATGTGGACCCGAGGAGGATGATGCAGTAGCACTGGATCCATTGCCAAGATCACCAGACTGTGGCTAAGCTACTGAAGAAGCATGGGAAACCAAAATACCACTCAAAGAGTGAATGGCCTGGATAGTTTGTGTGGTTGCATCCTCCGTAATATCTAGATGTTGTACTGGAGGTGGCGGAGGAAGGGGAGGATAGGGAACATGTGGGCGCCTGACTACTCTAGCTACCCCTGGCCTATCCTGGGGCATACCTCCACCAATGCCTTGGAAGGGTTTAATGTTAAAGTAATTGACATGATGCCCTAACAAAAACTCAACATATAATTTTTTAATAAAGTAAAAAGGTGCATCAAGACTAATGTTGGGTGGTTTATCAAAAACCATACACCAACGATCCCAAAAGTTATCTACTATGCCCCTATGTGTGCACCATTTTATAAAAAGTTTTGGTTTGTTAACATTAACTAGAAAACCAATGCTGGGGTTAATAAATAAAGAGGCTATTTGGGTTTTTGTCATTTGGAGATCTTTCACATCATCATAAGACAATCCACATGCATAATATTTCCTCATGGTTTCTTGCCATGAATGAAATGCATTATTTTGGGTGGAGAGGGTTTCTACATTTGTAATTATTCCTTTCAATGTCGTTGACATACGGGATAATCGAGGGATTTTCTTATAAACATCACAAATTCCCCTCAATTTCTCCAATTTTCCATGAATTAAATTTTCAATTGATGGTTGTGGAGGTGGTGGAGCATCTGACATTTCTGCATTTTGATTCTCAACTAGTGGATTTTCATTCTCAACTAGTGGAGCATAAAAAATGTCAACTATACATTTTTTGGCGACATAGTATGTAAGATTGTATCTACATATGTACATGTATGCTTGTATGTATGTAGGATTGTATGCACATATGTATTATGCTTTTATGTATGTATTATGTATGTCTTTAGAGGGAGGGAGATGCCTTATGGAAGGAAGAGGTTGTGATGTAGTTTTTAGGGAGGTTGAGGTGGTGGAGTTGAGTAGAGTGTGAGCTAGAAGAATCTAGATATAGATTTAGGGTGGAAGGAGAGAAAAGAGTGGTAGGAGAGGTAGATCGGTGAGAGAGGGGGGGAGGAGGTGGAAGGGAGTGGGTGGGGTGGAGGAAGGGAGGGGATGGAGGGGTGGTGGAGGGATTGAAGAGGTGAGGAAGGGGGAGAGGAGGGATAGGATGGAGAGAGGGAGGAGGATAGGGAGGTGAGGACAAGGAGGGATGATTAGGGTTTTGAGGTGGAGAGGGGAGTTTGATGGGTTGGGTGGAGGGTTGAGGTTGTGGAAGGGGCAAGGTGGGTAAGGAGGGAGGGATTAGGAGGGGAATGGGGGTTTAATGGAGTTTAGGGTCGGGCAGGGGCTAGGGCTGAGGATCGGAGGGATGGGTTTTAGGGTTGGAGTTTGGGTTGGTTGGGGTTTATGGGATGGAGGATTGGGTTTAGGGAGTTGGGGGGGGTTGGAGGGTTAGATGGTAGGGTTTAGGTTTGATTAGGGAGGTGGGAGGGATGGGTGGAGGGGAGGGATGGATGGATGGAGGAGGAAGGAGGAGAGGAGAGAGGGGGAGGGGGATGTGGGAATAGGGCTGGGTGGTGAGTTGGAGGTGGGGCCATGGAATGGGGTGTGGAGGGGAGGGAAGGAGGGGGTGTTGAGGGGTGGGGGATTATGTATAGGTTGAGGGCCTGGGGTAGGGTTTAGTGTTTGGGCTGAGGGGTGAGGGGTGAGGGTTTGGGATGGGGTTATGGCAGAGGGTTGGGGATTGAGGGATTTAGGGGTGATGGTGAGGTGGAGGGTTGAAGGGGGGGGTTAGGAGGATTGGAGGGGTGGAAGGGTGGAGGAAGGTTGGAGGTAGAGGGTAAATGGTGATGAGTGTATAGGGTGAGAGAGATTGAGGGGATAGTGGAGGATAGGGTAAGGGTTAAGGTAGGGGGAGAGAGATAGGAGGAGAGGAGAATTAGGGTTGAGAGTGGGAGAGGGAGAGGGAGAGAGAGAGAGGGAGTGAGAGAGAGAGTGAGAGATAGAGAGAGAGAGAGAGAGAGAGATAGAGAGAGAGAGAGATAGAGAGTAAGAGGGTAGAGAGATAGGCGAGATTTTGAGTATTATGGAATATGACAAGTATATGTCTTTTAAATATAGTAGAAACTCAATAATGTATCTGAATGCTCGCTACATAATGGTCTTAAGAAAAAGAAGCTTTTTGATGATTTTATGAAGTGTGCATGCATGTTTTTGACATTCCACCACATTTTTCATGATCTTTCATTCACCTTTGCATGAAATAGTATATTTTTCACGTTGAAAGGAATATAATATCAATTCATCTAAATTCCATTCAAGAGTGATATACAATTGAAGTTTGGAGGGGAACAAGATTTTGAAAAAGTCAATTTGTTGAGGAGTTTTAAGAAAGAAGAAGAAAATACTACATAATTGGGTAGAACTCCTCCATTTGAAACTTTGGATTTTTAGTTATGTGAAGTCTTTAAAAATTTTCTTTCATTCTATTTTGGCTTGCTTTGATTTTTGTTATTTTGCATATTCCATGTTGATCATTGTTTGTTTGTCATTATAACCTTAGCATGCCAATGCACATTTTAAATTACACAATTTTTTACACTTGCCAATTACATTTTTGAACCACATCTCCTTGAGGCATTTTGTTAAAAAATTAACTTACCTTGTGTATGCTTCCACATTTTGTATACACATATATATGATAGAAGTTATAAGGAAGTAAAATAATACATCATTTCTTAGTCCTTTACTATGGATGTGCATACCACTCTCCAAAGATTTCATTTTGGTAATAGGCATGGGATATGTTGTAAAATGTAGTTGAATTTGGTTTACACCTACAATTTGCATATGCTTGAAATTTTCTAAAGCCTTTTCAATAAATCTATTTTGTGCATATCCTGCAATCATTCTAGTCCATGAGGACATATCTCATTGAGGTATTTTGTCAAACATTTGTACAAAGAAGTTGATTACCTTGTTTATGCTACCAAATTTTCCATACATGTCTACCAAATCATTTTATCAAACAACATAGACAAGGCAATCATATATTTGAAGAAATACCTCAAAGAAATGGGGTCTCATGGTGATGTTAATTTTATCAACCATCTGATTACATTATCTATTCTACCAAATTTTTCATACATGTCTACAAAATTGAAATATACTCCTCCCACATTGATAGATCTTTGAATCTATTTTGTTTTTCATCTCTCTAAATTTACCTCATGACTAAAATTATCTCATCACTAATGTTGTGATATATTTTAAATGCTTCCTTGATTAGTCTACCTACAATGGATTCTAACCCTTCTCTCCACTATTTCAAGACTCTTTATTCAAGGCTAAGTTAGCAAAATAGGGAAAGGTGAAACCTATCTTCCAATCATTGTATGCCACAAGATAATGCGGTAGGATTGAAAAGGTAGGACAACGCGAGAAAATTCCTCATAGAAATGGGGTCTCACGGTGATTTATATCACTGTGAGTCCCCGTTTCTATAAGGAATTTTCTCACGCTGCCCCTACTTTGTCAATCCTACTACATTGGCAAGCTAGTGACCTCACTAGCTTTCCAAATCCGTAGTGTTGACAAGGTAGGGGAAGCGTGAAAAAATTCCTCATAGAAATGGGGTCTTACGATGATTTGTAAATCACCGTGAGACCACATTTCTATGGGGAATTCATTGTGAGACCCCATTTCTATGAGGAATTTTTTCACGCTTCCCCTACCTTGTCAACCCTATAAAATTGCCAAGCTAGTGAGGTCACTAGCTTGCTGATGCAATAGGGTTGAAAAGGTAGGGAAAGTGTATGCCTCATAGAAATGGGGTAATGTGGCATGCCATGATTGCAAGAGGCTCAAAATGGAAGCATGGATAAGGCATTTGAATTTTTTGACAATAATGTTTTCATAGAAATGTACGCAAAATGTGGTAGCATTCATAAGCTAGTGAGCTCACTAGCTTGCCAATTTAGTAGGGTTGACAAGGTAGGGGAAGCGTATGCCTCATAGAAATGGGGTCTCATGGTGATATACATGTATATAAAAATATTATTTTCAAACAATTCAAATGCCTTATCCATGCTTCCATTTTGAGCCTATCTTGCAATCATGGCATGCCACATTACCACATTTCTTTAAGGCATTCCATTGAAAAAATCATGTGAGCATTGGCAAGCTAGTGAGCTCACAAGCTTACCAATTCAGTAGGGTTGACAAGGTAAGGGCACCATGAAAAATTCCTCATAAAAATGGGGTCTCATGATGATGTACCTCTATCATATTGGCAAGCTAGTGAGCTCACTAACTTGTCAAAGGTACCACATTTTGAATACATGTCTATGAAAACATTATTGTCAAAACATCCACATGCCTTTTCCATGCTTCCATTTTGAGCCTATCTTGCAATCATGGCATAGCACATTTCCACATTTCTTTAAGGCATTCCATTGGAAAATTCATGTGACCTTTGTCTATGCTAGAAATACTCTTCTACAAGATGATTGTAAGTATTTTGTATGAAGCCTTGAATGACATATATTTTATTTATTTGTATGGATTCATTTTTTAGGAAATAATATTTGTCTCATTACCATGCTACAGGTAAAATTATTTTCCATTCCAAGGAAACAAACAAGGAATAAACCAATAGACGAAGAGTATGAAACCAATAAAGAAAAAAATAGATAAGAGATAAGGACATGTTGTGAGAAGAAGAAATTGGATACGATTGACAAAAATAAGCCAATTGAAGAGGAACCTCAACCATAAAAAAGAGAAATGGAATTGGTGGCACAAAGGGAATGAAAGTGAAAGTATCGTGCTAAGAAAAAATTGGATACTGTAGTTGGAGACACACCCTCTATTGCAAGTGAATATGAAGGGACACCAATAAGAAGAAGTGAATATGGAGGGACACCATCTAACACAAGTGAATATGAATGGACACCATCCATCACACCTCAAGTTGAGAGTATGTCATCACTCGGATTTGATGAAGAAGGCACACCATCATCCCCATGTCAACCTCAAGGTATGTCGTGTATTCAACCCTTGATCAAAGTTACACAATATAGTCCACCTCACTTAAATATTAATGAAATTCCTAATGTTTAGATGTATGTACTTAGGAGAACACCACCTATAATTTTCTATAGAAATCCAAAGTATTTGATTAATATTGATGAGGATATTTTGTAGCACGTGGAAGGTAAGATTCCAACATGCACTTGTAGAAGATATGCTGATAAGATTTGGAAATTTTTCTTTGAAAGGCTAAATGAGGCCACAACATTTCAACTATTTGTTGAAATGATGCATGGTATAAAGTATGGAAACATCATGAAGATTCTTGGGTTGAGAACATCAAATGCTTCAAGTGAAGAAACTATTATGAAGAATCTAATGGATGCTTATGAGAATGTGGGTAAGACCTCATGCTCAAAGGATAGTAATGTCACCCGACATGCCATTACATCGACTTTGGTAAGTAGTCAAACAATGAGATATTGTATTATTAGAAAGACGAATGAACAATTAAGAATTAATAGAAAAACTTTATCAAGAGTCATTTAAAGGTGACAAAGAATTGAGGGCACCGATTGAAATGAATTATGGTAATTCTCGAGGAGACTGCCACGAAAAGATAAACTAGTTGTTGAAGCATTGAGAACACTAATTGAAGACTATTAAAATAATTGCACAAGGCCATCTTCGAATCAAAGAGATGTGGTAAGAAGGAGAATTAGTAGTCAGAATTGTGAGCCACATCCAAAGCATTTTTTTGGATATGACTCAAACCCAATTTTTTTGTAAATTTTAATAGGATTATCCTTAAATTAAAATTTTTCAAAGATATTTTGAAATGCTTAAACCTTTTTATGTCAACAAAAATCATACACACACTACTTGTTGTTGTAGACTACATATTGAATTCTCTAACCATTTTGATGTTTATCATTCTATATGTTTAGATTTGCATAGTAATGGTGTTTTGCAGGATTGTGGCATACATGCCCCACTAACATCTTCAAGAGAGTTCTTATAAATTTTTTTATGTGAAATAGAGGATGGCCAAATATTCTACAGGATGGCTTGCTTGTATGGTTCATGTCAGCGTTGCAGTGGCTTGCAACCTATGCCAGTATGACAACATATGGAAGGCACACAAGAGATGGGAAAGCAACTAGTAGAGTTTGGGAAGCATTAACTAGTGGAATATGTTACAAAAGATGGAAATTAAGCAAAAATATGTGATTTGGTTGTTCAAAATATTCTAGTGTATCAGTTTATGTCTATGTTTCATGATAATATAGTGTATGAGTATGCAAGGCATGCCCATAGAGCCCGATGGTTGGACACATAATTTGAGTTATGCAAGGAAACCTTTCTAGTTGGTAGCATAGTTTCAGTGGTTGACTTTCCAAAGAACTACACTCTATAGCCACAATGTGAGGTTCAGTCACAATATTACAACTCCACATAGGTTTCAATATTTGTGCACACAACATTCATTCATGCAGCTCATAGTACATAGGACCAAAGGAAGGTATTGAGGGATTATCAGTTTTATGTTAGTGATGATCACACACATTCTCCAGAATTCATGCAAGGTTGCTTCGAGATGTTCTAAAATGATTTGGCTCATAGGGGCATAGCATACAGTTGACATATAATATGGCCAAATAACTGTATAGCATAGTTCAAGAACTCACACATGTTCTACTAGTTGTGCATGATACATGTCATTAGAGGTGTTTAGCATATGTGGAACTTTTGTGAGGCCGAATATGGAAAGGGGGAGTATGATGTTGCATGAGCATGTTTGAAAAGAGTATTAGCAGAGCATGAGAAGAGTTAAAGTATAAAGACAATGTAAAGTTGATCAATGCAAAATCAATCACCAAGTGGTGTAATGCTTTGATGGGTCCAGGTAATGAAGGTGCATCTTTAGTTTGTAGATCATTTCGGTTGATGGATAATACTAACATTGCACCATATGAGGATTGTTGTCCACTATCAAGATCAAGTGAGCTACACTTTTTCCTTAGCTAAAATGCAGGTTCATGGAGTATCAATACACAGAAGATGGCATGCTTTTGTTCTTCATGTACAATGTAAGCCTGAGATGATTGTGAGTCAAAGGAGAGGGTTGAGAAATGGTCATTAAGTTATCTTAGCCCACTTCACATGCATCACCCTCTAACGACTTTGGAACTAACGCAAATAGATTCATCAGTTTACTTTAACTTGCATAGTTTTTGAAATTCCTTTTGTTATCTTACTTTGTAGTGTATTTGTAATGTTGACTAACTTCAAGAGATTTGTTGCACATATCAATGCAAGGAATGTTTATGTAGTTATTGCAAATGAAGACAACGAAGAGGGAACATACTATTACTTGTGTCATTATGTTGAGACCAAAAATAAATTGGAGACCCCAGTTATAAATGGAGAAAACATCAAATACCCTACAGGCTCAGTTGTTTTTACTTGAATGTGGCTTAGAAGGTACCCACATAAGAGTGTTAAATATTGGGGTTTTTAGGACTTTGACATGCAATGGAAGAATCTTCATTACTCAAACCTTGTTGTGGTATCCAATGTTTGTTTGACAAAATATGGGGGTAGACTTGTGAACAAGACCTTGTGGAATGTCCGTGAGTCTAACCATGAGGCAATATTTGACACAATAAAGAGTAGAGCAGACCCAAATGGTTCATCAAATTAATTTGTAAGTATGCACATTGGTTCTTATTAATTTATACTTGTATGCACATTAGTTTTTATGATGCCAATGCTATCATCTAATGTTTATATCATGTATGTAGGTGATTGATGAAGTTATTAGACTTGCAAATGTAGCACACTTTATGTTTAGAACTGTGGCAAAGGATATAGAGTTCAATGGTATTTTATTTTTTCTCAAAAATATGCAAAAAAATGTAGGATATTCTCAATAGATATTCATGAGAGGTGTTGTGTGCAATATGTATCTTCGAACTCCCAATGAAGATGTATGACCGGGAGTGACTATGTTGAGAGACTCATACCTATGCTCAATGGAAGCATTGAGATTTAAGCCTTGTTGTTCTCGACCTGGAACCAAATGGTGTGTATTTTTTTTTTGTAAGTGTTTTCCATCTATTTTCATTTCATTTCCATTTTGGATGCTCTTTCTTTTTATTCTTTTACTTTGCCTATTTGTAAGTAAACTAGTAAAAATTGATTGGTCTATCCTTGGAGAAGCCATTATAAAAGAGTGTGTGAAGCTTAGCAAGGGAATTTCAAGTTATTCATTTGAAGTTAACCTCATCATGAGCACCTATGATGTAGACATTATAAGAGAATATCGAATGTATGAGTGACATTGTGAAAGATCTGTGAGAACAAAGTACCTAAGGAATTCTTGAATCATATTTTTTGTTATTATGAGAGAATCTTATAAGCTAAGTTTGTGTGCATGAAAATGGGACAGATTGATATTTGATTTAAGTGGGGTGTTGGAATTCATATATTTTTATTTTTTTCTCATGATTTTGTATTCCCACTTGATAGTTTTGAGAAAGCATTATTCCTACAAGTATGATCACTTAGGTTTTAGAACGGTGTATGAAGCATATTAGACAATTGTAGCACATACAGAAGAATTGGGACTGCCAAATAAATCTCATTTTATTATAAACATCATGTTATTAATATAGTGAGTGCAATAACCATTGATGGTTACCAATCATTATTTTTCTTCTTTTATTCCCTCCCTATTATAACTAACACCAACTGACTAACTTATTATTAAAAATTTATTTTTTTAAAAAAATCAACATAATGTTTATATATCAATATCAATATAGCATACCATCTATTCACATAAACATTTGTAATGATATTTACTCAAATTTTAAAATCCATGCAACATAATCCCTTAATAGTTCAAATTACAAAAGGGAAGCAATCTTTTACGACCTGTTACTTGGATACCGTGTCAGTTATGGGCATTCCATCTAAGACATTTGGATCATGTAGGGAACTTCTACAATAAATTCTCTCAGTTTTTGTTATCTTGGAGTCACTTTTTCGTGGTGTCCAAATTTGACTTGATGAAAAAAGTGTCAATTGCAAGTAGTGTAAAGTTGCAAAGTGGTGCAAATTTTGTTCTGCAACTCGTGTGACCAAACAAAATATTCCAACATGTCTAGATGGGTATAGTTATGCTAAGCATGGTCCTCTTTTGCACCCAAACACATCGAATCACTTTGAGCTATGTTCAACTGGCTCAATCCCTTAAGGGTCCAAAGTGGAAAATGACTGCAATATTTGATGCGTTATTACTCAAAAATCGTGACACTTGAAAACTATCTATCTAAGCCTATGGTACCACATTGGACCCCTCTACAATAACCTCTCTTGGTTTTTGTTATCTTAGAGTCATTTTTCCCGTGGTGTCCAGTTTCACTTGATGGAAAAATTGTCAAATGCAAGTAGTGTATAGTTGCAAAGTGGTAGAAATTTTGTTCTACATCTTGTGTGACCAAACAAATAGCTCCAACATGTCCAGATGGGTACGTTTATGCTAGGCATAGTCCTCTTTTTTACCCAAACATTCCAAATCACTCTGAGCTTTGTTCAACCAACTCGATCCCTTAAGGGTCCAAAGTGCAAAAGGGAAGCAAAATTTGATGAGCTACTACTTGAAAATCATGATGCTTACAAACTCTCTGTTTGAGCCTATAGGATCATGTTGGGCCCTTCTATAATAACCTCTCTCAATTTTTGTTATCTCAGAGTCATTCTTTCATGGTATCTAGTTTTCGCTTGATGGAAAAAGTGTCAAATGCAAGCAGTGTAAAGTTGCAAAGTGGTGCAAGTTTTCTTCTGCAATTTGTGTGATCAAATGGACTATTCCAATGCATAAGAATGGGTATGCTTATGCTAGGAATTTTCATTTTTCACACCCAAACATGTTGAATCACTCTGAGCTACATTCAACCGGTTCGATCCTTTAAGGGTCCAAAATGAAAATGGGAAACAATCTTTTATGGGCTACTACTCAGAAACTGTGATGCTTACGAACTCTCCATATGATCCTATAGGATCATGTTAGGCCCCTCTACAATAATCTCTCTCAGTTTTTGTTATCTCAGAGCCATTTTCCCATGGTGTCCAGTTTTCACTTAATGGAAAAAGTGTCAAATGCAAGCAATGTAAAGTTACAAGGTGGTGAAACTTTTATTATGCAACTCGTGTGACCAAACAAACTATTCCAACATTTCCATATGGGTATGTTTATGTTAAGGATGGTCCTCTTTCACATCCAAACACATCGAATCACTCCAAGCTATGTTCAACTGACTCAATCCCTTAATGGACCAAAGTGGAAAAAGGGAAACAATCTTTAATGGGCTGCTACTCAGAAACCATGACGCTTACAAATTCTCTATTTAAGCATATAGAATGGAATTCAACCCCTATACAATAACCTCTCTCAATTTTTGTTATGTCAGAGTCATTTTCTTGTGTTGTCCAGTTTTCGCTCGATAGAAAAAATGTCAAATGCAAAAAGTGTAAAGTTGCAAAGTGGTGCAACTTTCATTTTGTAGTTCTTGTGTGACCAAATAGATAGTTATAAAATGTTTGGATGGGTACATTTACGCTATTCATGGTCCTATTTTACACCCAAACATGTCAAATCACTCCAAGCTGTGTTCAATCGACTTGATCCCTTAATAGTCCAAAGTGCAAAAAGACAACAATCTTTGACGAGCTACTACTTGGAAACCGTGATGCTTATGAACTCTTTGTTTGAGATTATAAGATCATGTTGGACCCCTCTACAATAAAGTCTCTCAGTTTTTGTTATCTCAGAGTCATTTTCTCGTGGTGTCTAGTTTTCACTTGATGGAAAAAATGTCAAATGCAAGTAGTGTAAAGTTGCAAAGTGGTGCAACTTTTGTTCTGCATCTCATGTGACCAAAAAAACTATTTCAACGTGTTTGGATGGGTATGTTTACACTAGGAATGGTCCTCTTTCACACCCAAACATGTCGAATCACTCTAAGCTACATACAACTGGCTCGATCCCTTAAGGTTCCAAAGTACAAAAGGGCAACAATCTTTGATGAGCTACCAATCAGAAAATGTGATACTTACGAACTCTCTGTCTAAGCCTATGGGATCACGTTGGGCCCCTCTACAACAACCTATTTTATTTTTCATTATCTTGAATTTTTTTTCCCGTTGTGTCCAATTTTTATTTAATAGAAAAAGTGTCAAATGCAAGCAGTGTAAAGTTGCAAAGTGGTGCAACTTTTGTTCTGCAACTCATGTGACCAAACAAACTATTCTAATACATATGTATGGGTAAATTTATGCTATGAATATTCCTCTTTCACACCCAAACAAGCCGAATCACTCTAAGCCATATTTAACCAGCTCGATCCCTTAAGGGTCCAAAGTGCAAAATGGCTGAAATCTTTGATGGGGTATTATTTAGAAACCATGACACTTACAAAATCTTTGTTTGAGCCTATAGGATCACATTGGACCCCTCTACAATAACCTCTACAATAACTTCTCTTGGTTTTTGTTATCTTAGAGTCATTTTCCCATGGTGTCCAATTTTCACTTGATGGAAAAAGTGTCAAATGCAAGTAGTGTAAAGTTGTAAAGTGGTGCAATTTTTTTTCTGCAACTCATGTGACCAAATGAACTATTCCAATGTGTTTGGATGGGTATGTTTATGCTATTAATAGTCCTATTTTGCACCCAAACATGTCGAATCACTCTAAGCCACATTCAATTGGCTCAATCCCTTAAGGGTCCAAAGTGCAAAATGGCTGCAATCTTTGACATGCTATTACTCGGAAACCGTTACACTTACAAACTTTTTGTCTGAACCTACGAGATCATATTGGACCCCTCTATAATAACCTCTCTTGTTTTTGTTATCTTAGCGTCATTTTATCGTGGTGTCTAGTTTTCACTTGATGAAAAAAGTGTCAAATGCAAATAGTGTAAAGTTACAAAGTGGTGCAACTTTTGTTTTATAACTCATGTGACCAAATGAACTATTCCAATGTGTCTAGATGGGTACATTTATGCTAGGAATGGTCCTATTTTTCACCCAAACATTCTGAATCACTCTAAGCCACGTTCAACTGGCTTGATCCCCTTAAGGGTCCAAAGTGAAAAATGACTGCAATCTTTGACAGGCTATTACTAAAAAATCGTGACACTTACGAACTCTTTGTCTAAGCCTACACGATAGCGTTGAACTCCTCGATAATAAACTCTCTTGGTTTTTGTTATGTTAGTGTCATTTTTTTGTGGTATCAAATTTTTACTTGGTGGAAAAAGTGTCAAATGCAAGCAGTGTAAAGTTGCAAAGTGGTGCAACTTTTGTTTTGTAGCTTGTGTGACCAAACAAACTATTTCAATGCATCCTGATAGGTACGTTTACGGTGGGAATGGTCCTCTTTTGCACCCAAACATGTCGAATCACTCGAGACTATGTTCAACCAGCTCGATCCCTTTTGAGGGCATGCAAAACAATCGAAAAGAGAAATATTCACATGACAGTTGAAAAGTCTGAGTTTTCCACACAAAAAACATATGATCATCCTCAATTCTAGCAAGCACAAAACATGTTTTATTTATCTTCCTTTCCCTTATAACAATATACAACCAATTGTAAATGCATACAATGTTGGAACTCATAAACATTTTATTTTTCCTCAATTAACAAGTTTGGTTCTAAAACATTTTGTCATTTTCATTTTAAAATGATTTGCTATGCTTGAAAATTGGAGTCTAAGAGAAACAAGTGATGCTCTCACGTGCATTTATTATTTGGTGTGATAAATAAAGTTTTCACCCTTGATTCCATTTCTTATTTGTATTATAAATTATAAATCTTTCTCCCAAGTCCATTTCCTATACAATAAATAATATTACAAAAAGTTGACATATACATCTTTCAACGTGTTTATATGGTGATGGATCAAGAACATAACAATTCATTTTGTACTATAAGGATTATGTTGTGAAATTTTTTAAAAACTATTCAAGATAAATGTTTGTATGATACTGTGTCAAGAAGTTAACTACTTATCATCTACTGTGAATATTATGTTTTGCAAGTGTTGTGAAGATTATGTATCCTTTGGCTAATTGAGTTGTTCCAATCAAAAGATTAAATATACCGGAATATTTTTATGAAACATTTCATGGAATACCAATTGAAAATGTAGTTTTTGCTTAAATAGATAAATCATTTGATGAAACTCTTTGAATTAAATTGAATTGAGATATGTAAGAGCAAGGGAGCATTAGGAAATACATTGCTCAAGGATCTTAAATAAGCCTTATCTTCTGTTGTAATTTTGGTTGGATTATTGCTTTCAAAGTATTGGAAATGCTTTTCCTATTTTCTAGTTGGCAGTTGCCATTCTAGAAGGCTCATCTCTTAATATATATTGTAGGGGGATCCCATAATAGTGGTTTACAATTTTTGGCCAAACTGGACACTGAAATTATTATTTTTAACTAAATCTTCACATTCGGGCACCTATAGCGGCTAAACTATGAGGAATTTGAACATGGTGCAAACTAGAGTCTCATCAAATTTTGTCTGTAGATTCTAAAAATATTTTTTTCAAAATTTTTGGAATCAAATTGCACTTCTTTTTCCATCTCCCATGAAGATAGATTTTTTTCAGAAAACAACATTTTTAAAAAGTGACGCACACCGTATAACGCATAATTTTTTTTCCATGAAGGATAAAATTGTAATTCTTTCAAATTTAGATTTGTAACTTTGATATCTAGTGCTTCCACTTGGTTAGATAGGTTTTTATTGAATATTTTTTCCTTAATCAAGTTTCAAAGTCAAACGAATTACAATTCAGACACAACGCGACTGTATAACATGTAAATTTTTTTGTATATGTCAATTTTATTTTATTTTTTTGTTGGATCAAGGACTTCAATATTTGGTGCACTCATATTTTTCAATTTTTTTTTATAATATTCTATTTTTCCACATGTGAAAAATAAAGAAATTCATTTTCGATGAAAAACCCATGTTTAATAAAACTTAAAAAAAAAATACATAACAAAACCAAAACATATTAAAATTATATTAATTGGATAGCTTGTTCTGAGGAATACCATAATAATTTGAAATAAATTTTAAATGAATTCATTTGATCCCCAAAATCTAAATCAAAAGTGATTTTTATCAGCATTTTGATAGGTGTAAAGGAGACACATTTATAGGTATGGTTTAAAACTAGTGAGGTTCTATCCAAGGGGGTTTGATCTAAGGTGATTTGATCAAACCCTCTTCAATTGGAATCCTTAAAATGGAACTTTTTAAGGCTTAAATCATTATATTTTCTAAAAATATGTGATTTCAGCTAAAATTTGTTCCTCTCAGGAATTGTAAACCACTATTATGACAACACCCTATACTCATTCTTAATCAATTATCAAGTTAATAATCAATGCATTTATTTATAGTTAATCTTTTCTTTTAAATTTATGCAATTTTGTAATTTGTAACCCTACTAGTATTCCTAGAAATATTAAAGTTTTTTAGCATCAATCAATAAATATTCAAGACAAACCATGAAGGAAAATAATGATCAATGCTAGGGCTAACCAATTAATAAATATACACATGAATAAGTCAAGTATACATATGAATAAGGGAAGCATAAGTACTCAAATACACGTAAGTCTTGAAGTATACACACGAATACATATTATACACAAATTAATACAAAGTATATGCATGAACACAAGGTATACACATGAAAACACGTAAGTCACAAAGTATACATTAGAACACATGTAACTCATATCTATTGAACCATGGATCTATGTAATGCAAATATGGACACCATCGATAAAAAAGATTTGTATTAACCAAATAGTCATGTAGGCATACATCAATATATGTCGATATAAGTATAGAATATATACAAAATAGCCATATAGGCTTACAAGAATGCCATATAGGCATACAATGTCAAATATATCAAATATAAAATATGTATAAAAATACCATATAGGCATACAACAAAGGGCTCTAGAATCAAAATTCATTCCCCTACATCCTCGCGAAATAAATTCTTTCCCTTTGCTCATTGGCTGGATGGCGATAGGTTTGTCACTCATTTATTCTGAGGCCACAAAGTGCTCTAGGTGCTCCTCCTAGGGTTTAGTTCTTGGTCAAGCTTTATCTATTACAATAAGAAGTAAAGACATTAATATATATAAATTACATTATAAAAAATGATATATTTTAAAAAATAATAACTTATCGTCGGTAGATGATCTCTCTCCTTGAGTGAAATATTCACATGCCCATGCTCTGGTGTGTTGAAGCCCTACATAAACCATCCAAAGAGAAGTTAAACTATGAATCAATAATGGTTTGATTTTTCACTAACTAATAGCTATAACAATGAATGTAAATTGAAATTTAGTAATCTGCCTCATACCTTCATGAGAGCCATCGAGGAGTCTATAGTAGATGAAACATCAAGCTCCATTTCCCTATGAAAATTTGGAGGTGTATCTGCTTCCAACATCTGAAAATAAAACAACAAATTATTCAATCATGGAAACTATTGTAATAGCAATCCACATCATGGCTTATAATGTATGAGATAATGAATAAAATTTTGAGTACTTATTAAACTATATATATTTTACTATCATGCTTACTATTTTCCTTATCCATAGCTTGTTCAAAAGCACCTATTTTTAGGCTTTTACCCATAATAGAAAGGTGGTGAACCATTTGATAAAATGCTTTCATAGACATGTATGATAACTGTGGTAGCATAAGAAGGCAGTGAACTATTAAAAAAAATGCCTCAAAGAAATGGAGTCTCATGGTGATGGAATGCCATTACAAACAAATGTTTCATGGCATTCCATCACCATAAGACAACATTTCTTTAAGGCAAATTTTCAAATAGTTAATTTCCTTCTCTATGGTATTATGCTAGGAGTCTTGGTTATGAGATGGAGGGAAATTATGACATAAAGAGGGAGGGGTGAGGACATGAACAAGTGTAATAAAAGGTGGAAGGTTCCATGGATTGGTAAATTGAGGATGAGGAAGAAGACCTTGAAAATAATTTTGAGGGGAATTTTGACTAAAGGGTTGGTTTCTATTCTTCAAGAAGTGAGTTGTTTGAAAAAATACCTCAAAGAAATGTGGTCTCATGGTGATGGAATGGAATTCCATCACCATGAGACCACATTTCTTCAAGAAATTTTTCATACTACTCACTACCTTGACTATGATATTGCTTACTATTATGCTTTGATAGATTTTTTCCAAGCATCCATAGTTTGTTGGAAAGCGCCTATTTTAGGCTTTTAGCCATAGCAACAAGGAAGTGAGTAATTTGATAAAATGTTTTGGTAGACATGTATGAAAAATGTGGTAGCATAGAAAAGGTGATGAGCTGTTTGAAAAAATGTTTCAAAGAAATGTGGTCTCATGGTGATGGAATCACATTCTATCGCCATGAGACCACATTTCTTCGAGGCATTTTTTTAAACTACTCACTGCCTTGTCTATGCTATTGCTTACTATTATGCTTTGATAGATTGTTTCCAAGCATCCATAGTTTGTTGGAAAGAACCTTTTTTAGGATTTCAGCCATAACGGCAAGTAAATGAATTGTTTGATAAAATGCTTTGGTAGACATGTATGGAAAATGTGGTAGCATAGAAAAGGTGGTGAGCTATTTGAAAAAATTCCTCAAAGAAATTAGGTCTCATGGTGATGGACGTCACCATGAGACCACATTTCTTTGAGACATTTTTTCAAAAAACTCATTGCCTTGTCTATGCTATTGCTTATTATTATTCTTTCATATATTTCTTACAAGCATGCATAACATAGACAAGGCAATGAACAATTTGAAAAGATGCCTTATTAAAAAGTGATCTCATGGAATGCCATGACAAGCAAAGGCAATTGGAAGCTTCTCCTACTTATTACTTATGCTACATGAAGTAATTGCATCACTGCTTATGTTGACTTTCTAAACAACTATATTGTAGTTGAAATTTTGTCATCTATCAATGTATCTAGTTATTAGTTATGGAATGTGAAGTAATGCTTTGATTTTGAAAGATGTGCAATGCAATGTAATCAATGATATGAATATAAACTACACAAATCTATTAAGTACAATTAATTATTTAAACTCTTTATCCCATTACCTGCATGAAGGTTTATCTAAATCCACTGGCACTAGAAGGTTTTCCCATGAAACCTCCAATATTAGCCTATTCAACATGCAAAATTAGATATTAGAATACCATTCATATAACAATGCTATTAACATGTAATAAATTTATACTTTTTTAGTAGTTAGCTACCTCAATGGTAGATGTAGTGAATTAATAAGCATGTGTAGGGTTGGTGTATCCAATATCAACACTGTGACCCTACAATTTTATTAAAACCATAAAACTAAATTGGTTAAGCTTGCATTTCAATTTATTGAAATTTAATAAATTAAATTCAATGAACGTGCTAACATTTACCTGAGTATCGATGCCATAAGCCTCATTCAAAATGTCAGCTTCTCCAACCATCTCCATAGATGCAGATGTATCCTACGTAGTAGCCTCTTGAGTGTTAGTGGGGTCATATGAACAAGTCACCCCACAAGCCTGACATGAATGGGATGGAATCCCACCACTCAAAGACTCCCCTGGATGGCGTTGTAGTATAGGGTTGGCATGTTGGATGACACTCTGGGTCAAAGAGGTGATAGCTTGCAAAGTGTTTACCTCGGCACTCTCCTTCACAATGGAAGGGATAACAATATGCTCACGATTTGGCCTAGTGAGAGCTCTTCTCGCTTGCCACCCATGAGGTCTTGTCGTGCATCGGGTCTATCTTGAGCTGACCCCCTACCTCTTCCCTAGAAGATCCTCATATCAAAATAATTCAAGATTTTTTTTAGGATGAACTCACAGTATAGTTTCCTTAGGAAATATTGTGGGACTTTGCAATTTTTGCATGGTGGGTAATTAAAAACCATGTACTGCCTATCCCAAAAAGAGTTCCTAATCCCTTGGTGGTGGAACCAATATATAGGAAACATCTTCGCATTAAGGCCAAGATTTTTATTTGTGTGTGGGTCAATGAATAATGAGCACAAATCTAATTTTGTAATTTTTAAATATCTTTTACATCTTTATATGATAATTTACCCTAGTAAAAATTTCTAGCCACTTGCCTCCTATCTTGCCAACCACTTAATTGTTTGTTGATTGCATCTACATGTTTTAATATTTCTTTAAGTGAATTTACAAGTGTTCTTTCCATGGTTGAACCCACTGGATCATTCAACCTTGTGATTAATATATCAATTTTTTTTTTATTGTTTTCAATTACACCCATTAAATTTTGTTGAGTGCTAGGAGGATGTTGAGGGATTGGTGGAGGAGATTGTTGTTGTGGTTATTGAACTTGAGGATTTTGTTTATGTTGTTTTTGCTCTGGTTGTTGAGGATTTTTAGGAGGGTTTTGAAGAGGGTTTCTAGGATCATTATCATTTCTTACAAATTCAACAAATGAATGTCAAAAACAACCTACAACTAACAAATTCACAACAAAAAACAATCCTTACCTGTTTGACCTCTCTATCAACATGGTGACATCTTGGTGACGAAATAGCAACAAATTGATAAAAAATTGCAAGATTGTCACCTCCTAGAATGCAAGTGCACAAGAGAATGGTTTTTGGCCATAGGCAACAGAAAAAAAAAAAAAAAGTCAGCATACAAATGAATTTGATTTTTTTTAGTTGTTGCTATAATAGCTCATAATGCAAGCACATTATTCTATGCTCACAGTATAACGTGAGTGCAGAATAGGCTCAATGTGGTCGAGCCTTAGGTTTGACAAACCAAGCCATAATGTGCTCACGTTATAGCCTATCAAATTTTTTTAAAAATTTTGGCCACAATTTGGCCCCCTATCTTTTTGTACTTACCCTGCCCAAAATAAATAATTAAATTTTAAGCAACTAAAAAAACAAATAAATTATAACAAATAATGAAGAATATGAACACCCAAACATTAAAAACAACATCAAGGAATGGCAAGGAGAATAAAAAATTAAGGAGTTAGAAAAAGGAACAAATAAGCTCACTAATAAAATAAGCATATATGTGTGTGTGTGTGTGTGTGTGTGTGTGTGTGTGTGTGTGTGATGAATGTATTGCCTTTTATATATGTTATTTTATTTATTTATGTTTTTTTATATTTGTGTATGTGTGTGTGTGTGAAAATATATTAATAAAAACACACCAAAATAAGAACGCAAATAATAAAAAAGGGAACATAAAAAGAAATATAAATAAGAACAAGTATAAATAAAAGAAAAAAATAAGAACATAAGTATAAAAGTATATATATAAATAAGAAAAAAAATATAAAAATAAGAAAAAGAATAAATAAAGGATTTTTTTTTATATACTATAAAAAATATATATATACTATGAATGAAAATATATAAATAAAAATAAAAGAATATACAAACACAATTATAAACCTATAAATACACAAATAAATGGATATATACGAATATATAAAGAACATAAACATGAAAAATAAGAACATAAAAAAACAAAATACAATCAAATTTATATATACAATTAGATATGTAAATAAAAGGATATACAAACATATTTATATATGAATTCAAAAACATGAAAAAAAAGCATAAAAAATATAAGAAAAAAGAACACACACACATACATACATACATACATACATACATACATACATACATATATATACATACATATATACATATATATACATATCTATATACATACATATACATATATATTTACATATATACATATATACATATATATATTTATATAATCACACAAAATGAAAATATTTTATAAGAACAAATATAGAAAAAGGAAGAAATTAAGAGGAGGTTAGTGGTGGGATAAAGAGAGACTAAAGCACATAAAGAAGAAGGAGAAATAAGGGACAAGGGAGATGGGAGGTGATGAGTCAAGAAAAAGGAGGGAGGGGGTTAGAACAAGAAACATGCAGAATGGAGAGGAGGACAAGAAAGGAACATAGAGAGAAAGTAAGAGAATGCTAGGAAAGAGGGTTGGAATGCAGGGAATTCAAAAGGAGTTTCCAAGCTAGACTTATGTGCCAACCTTCGTCCCAATTGAGATTGGAATTGTGGTTTTTGATGGAAATGGCTTCATGGAGTTTATGTTTGAAAAAAAATATCCTTAACCACAACATGGGTGTTCTCAACAAAAATATGATTTTTGGTGAGACCATGGGAATGCTTTGCCAATGTAGACTTGGATATCCGATCATGCCTAATATTGGCACTGTGCTCTTTGATCATGCTGATGGAACAACCAATTTCCCCAATATATAGGGTACCATAAGGGAAATCAATCTTATACACACTAGAGTGGAGAAGCAAAGGTAAGGCATCTTTAATAGAGGGGATGAGCTTCATAGTGGTGGAGATGGGTTTGAAGGGTCTCTAGGCCCAAGAATAGCAAGGGTGGGATTAGCTCAATTTTTTGCAACCTTGAAAGCTTTGTGGATGTGCTTGTCACAACAACCATCGAGTCTAAAGATGTGGTAGAGGTTTGATAGCTCAAAATCAAAATGGTCTGAATCACAAATGCAATAAGCACAAGTAGAAAGAGTGTTGAGGATACTAGATTTTTGGGTAGAATGGTGGTGGGAGGAGACATGTAAGTAGAGGTCAGTGTGACTGGATTTCCTAAAGACACGATGTGCAAAGGATCCATCCTCCTTTCTAATGATGAGGACATCAAGAAAATGAAGTTGGTTATTGGACTCCAACTCCATGGTAAAATGGATGCTATCAACAAGGTTATTAAGGTGGGAGAGGAAAAGGTCAAGTTGGTCATGCCCGTGAGGCCAACAAACATTGGTGTTGTCAACATAATGTTTCCACCAATGAGGTTTCATCATGAAGGATTTGAGCGCAAGATGCTCAAAATATTCCATGAAAAGGTTGGCAATGATAGGGGATAAGGGGGAGCCCATGGCAACTCCATCCACTTGATCAAAGACCACATTTTGGAAGGTGAAAAAGTATAATGAAGTAAAAGGTCAACCAAAGAAGCAATCTCACTATTGGAACCTTTGTGTTTGATAAGCTCTGGGCTGAGTTCCCAATGGGGACTTTAGTGAATAAGGAGACAACATCAAAACTGACAAGAATCTTGTTAGGCTCAACCACTTTATCATGGATAAAATTAATGAAATGGTTGGAATACTTGATGAAGAAGTCAGACTTACCAATGAGAGGAGAGATCAACTTAGCAAGGAAAGATGCCAAAAATTTAGGTGGGGGAATGTGAAGTGTCAACAATAGGCCTAACTGGAATGCTTGGTTTGTGAATTGTTGGGGCACCATAACTCTGCAGGGTGATCTCCTTATGAGGGAGGAGGTGCTTCTTGGTGACATCATCAAAGGGGGACAGGGAGATGACAAGCTTAACATTTTTGACAACCTTGGAAATCGGGTTGCTAGAGAGGGTTCTATAGCTACTAGTGTTGGATAGGTCATCAATCATCTTGGAAACATAATCATGTTTGTCAAGAATTACCATGGCATTCCCTTTGTCTGCCTTAATAACGATGACATCATCATTCTTAGCAAGATTTTTGAAAGCTAAAAACTCATCTTTAGGGACATTGCACTAGGGAGTTTTGCATGCTTGAGGGCAACATCACAATCTTGCCTAATCTCAGCTGCCATTGTACCGAGGAGTGATCGGATGGCCTTTTCAATTTCAATGAGGAAATCTACTTTGTGGATAGAAAGAGGAGTAGAGGAAAAGTTTACACCACACTTAAGAAATTTAAGGACTCATGGGTCAATTTGATGACTGCACAGGTTGACCACAAGTTTAGATTCCCAATCTTCAAGAAGGGTGGCGGGATCCGGGTTGGGATTAGGAGAAAAAGAACCATAAAAGTTAACATGGGAATCGGGGGGTTCCGAGTGCCTGAGGGGGAGGGTTGAGGGAATCCTGAAAAGAGAGGGGAAGACATGGGGGCTAGGAAGTTAAGGCTGGAACTGTTGACACTCGGTCTCGACACCTTATTGGACGAGCATAACAAGTTGCGGGACGCAAGGAACAAGGAAAGCCCTACTGAGCAGTTGGCTCAAGGCTCAAGGCTCAAGGCTCAAGGTTCAAGGCAAGGTTCAAAGGAGGCGTGAGAATTGAAAACATAACACTTAAACACTATAGGTTCCTCTTCTCTATTCAAGTGTTCAACTCTTCAAATACTCGAGCACTTTTTAAATTGTTACATTCAACTTAGCATTCTTCAAGAACCGAAAACATAACACTCTCATCTATAATCTTAAGTTTTCATATATGTATAATAAAATAATTATAAAAACTAAAATAAACCATATTTCTTGAACTCAAAAAAGCATAATACATTTTAACATTATTTTTATATGATATTTTTTATATATAAAGAGAAAAGTAACTAATAAAATACTAATCTAATTGATTATCACTACTAAATTCTATAATATAGTAGTATAGTAGAGCATGCATGTACTATTTATGTTTAACTATAATCTTGGAAAAAAATGAATACATGATTTTTTTTTTATAAAAACAAATGCAATGGTTTTTCTTAAACATTAAATAAGAAAAGTATCTTCAATTACTCCTAGTAGGATTCCTCCACAGAAAAAAGTTATTTTTGAAATAAATAAACTAAAGAGAAAATGGAGTTTGTTGTCCATACTAACATATATGAGGATTCTCTATCAACAACTAAAATTACTTAGTGTGCATTTTACTTTGAAGTCAAAAGGAATTGAGTAGTGCTATAAGTTCTAGATCCTACAACCTATGAATATCATCAAACAATCCATCACAACATCTTGCTTAAAAGGCACACTTATTTTGCAATAGATTTTTAGTGTTTAAATTCTATTAAGCAATAATTTTTAAATTAAATTGTGCAACTTGTTTCACTTTAAATAATTAATAATTTCTCAGGAAAAAAATAATTCAGCATGATTCATGGGATGGATAGGGAAAATAAGATACATTATCTATGTAATCGATGAGGAAAATTTTAGCCTCATTGTATGTAAAACCACTCTTTACATTTATACTATTATCTATATATGTTTTTGCATTGGGGTGACCTCCTTTTACATATTATTTCATTTTATTACACACTCTCACACAAATGGGAGATCTTATTTGACTTGAATTCAAATAGTTGCATCTTACATTACTA
Source organism: Sequoia sempervirens (assembly GCA_007258455.2). Lineage (NCBI taxonomy): Eukaryota > Viridiplantae > Streptophyta > Pinopsida > Cupressales > Cupressaceae > Sequoia > Sequoia sempervirens. Next base: position 9,359,782 of record VDFB02379711.1, on the reverse strand, counting down.
TACTTCTTTGAGTCATCTAAATTACAATAATAAAATGTTTATGCTAAGTTTTCTCCTTCCTTCTTATAGTCCCTTGCTCCTTATCATGGCTTTATGATTTCTATGTCGGGCTTATGCCTATTGTTTTAAATTTATGTCACCAAGGACTAAATTCCTTACTATCCTTTATGTGCTCACAATTTTAGATGCCAAATTGGGGTGCATATGCCTATTGTGGCACTCTACATGTATGTGTGTGTATTACTAGGCCACTAAAGGCCACACCATTTTTTTTTCATTCTAGGGAAAGATTCTTATTTACTAATTCCATCTCTAGGTTGTGCATTTTTACATGATGTATTATTTATAGTTATTATCTACATTCACATGACTATATGCTCAAATGCTTATGTTAGATTTACTTTTCATTTACTATTTTCTTCTTCTAATAATTATTTTGTATTCTATGGATACAACCATTTTTAATGGGAGGTGTATATCATGCCACTAATGTTCTTAAACTTAGATAAGAAAATAATTGCATGTTTTTATATATATTCATCTTATACAAAATAAATGTACAAAATTTGAATACACATGATAATGTCCTCATAGGGTCTACTACTTTATATGGGCCCCATGGCATATCCTTTGAGGGTATAAGAACCCCATGGCATATCCTTTGAGGGTATAAGAATTTACTTTACATATATTCTTATTATTTCTACATACATGGAGAAACATGTTAATTCTAGGATCAAAATACCCCTCAATGTTGGTACAAAATGTAGTGATAATATTTGTAAACCCATTCCAAATCTCCCATTTAGTTTTGTGCCTATTTTAAGGGAGTGCTTTAATAAGTAGACATTGATAAATGATGTAATTTTGTGTAAAGATTTGTACCTCACCCCATGCTATTAGCCTACCATGTTACACATATTTGTATACACCTAAGACTTATCCCCTTTGCTATTTTCACATAAGGTGAAATAACAAACTTGCACTATCCTTTTTGTGAAAATGATTTTTTTCAATAGGTTTGACTAAACCTAGTTGAGCTAAATAAGTGTTCAGCCCAACCCTCACATGGAATAGAGATGGTGGCCTTGCATTTAAAGGAATTTAGTGGATTCATTCTATTCATTGAGCTATAAAGATAAATAATTCACACCTAGAGAAGTTTTAATTATTGTTGGAAAGGAAACTTAGTATACATAATCATTCTAGAGGCATTTGTATGAATGAAGAGAGGTTTTTTATACTATTCAATTTTAATGGGTTGACCAAATAATTGTTCCCTAGCATCTAGATTGTATGAGAACTCAACCATGGTATTCATTAATAGTGTAAATTCCCAAAAAATAAGAAAATGTGGCATAGAAGATGGAGTATTAATCAAATTTGTAGTACAAAGTTGGACAAATTTGAGACAAATTTAAAACACAAGTTTGTGGCTATGAATTAGTCCTATGTTGGTGATTTTTCGTTGGATTAGACATAGATCTAGTGTATAATTTTAAATAGTTATATTGGTAGAAAGATATCATTTTTTAGGGCTTTGCAACAACACAAATTATAAAATCATATCCATTTGACATTAAATTATATCTTGCTATTGTTTTTCTATTTACATTTTTCTACATGTCAATAGTTCAACATTTCCAATTCTTATCTCTCTAAAACCCTAATTAATTATTCTTATGTGCTTAAATTTTATTAGGTTGACTATGTCGAATGAAAACCATACTACATTTATTTTTAAGTTAAATTTTAGATGATACTTTTGAGGGATTCTAACTTAAATTTTCAACATGAAAACCTATTATCTTACCATTTGAGCACAACAACATGAATAATTTTATTTATTTAACATACAATAGTTTTTTATTTATTCATTTTTACTTGATTTTTTTAATGTTTTCTCTAAACTTGTAATATGTAAATATTCATTTTTAATAGTTATATTTCATTTAATTTATTATTTTTAATTTTATTTTTGATGTAATCAAAATACAGTTTAAATAGTAAGCACCTTGCCATCAATTGATCCATTAGTAAATGACACTTACATACTTACACTGTAGGGCTTTCCTCATAGTTTTCTTTCTTCAAACATTTAAGAATATTATAAGGTTTTAACAATATTTTTATTCAAATATATTCTCACCCATTTATTTTTTTGTTGGAGTAAGCATAAAAATTTACAAGAAGGAACAATTATAAGTTGTTATAGAACAGCAACAGGACAATCTGAAAGTGAGCAGCAAAAAGGTTGTAAAGTAACAGCAATACACAGCAACAAAATGTTGCCAAATTCAGTGAGGAGCAGCCCCATACCATAAATATTACAATACAATTAGGAGCTGACATGTAACAGCAACAAACTATCTGAAAGAAGACAGCTACAAGGTTGTCAAAAAAGTAGAATAAACACAGAACAACAAGAAGTTGGCAAGATCAGCCAAGAGCTGCATTACACAGGCCTACAAAGAGAACAATGCAGAGTATCCACCAGTAGCCACATAGTTTTGTAGAAGAAACCCAAAGTCCATAAAAATTCTTTCCATAGCATGTCCAATCCAACACTAGTTACTATCCACTAATGTAATGTGCAATAAAAAAAATGTGTGCATTAAAAATCAGAGGATTCCATTGTTCAATTAAAAGTATTACAAATAATAATAGATAGAATAGCCAATGAAAATTTGTCTAAAATTTAGGTACTAATTTCCTTTTAAATTTGAGCATTCTAATATTTTGAATTATGATAATTATTTCAAAGAAAAAAAAAACTCACCTTTCAATGAATTATAGATGTATCTCTTTATAGTGTCAGGTTCTTCATCCATGGAAACATTTTTTTTAAGATTGTATCAACTTTACTGAAGTATACCCTTCTCCAACTCATTTTTATCAAGATCAATGACACTACCGCTCCAAAAGCTACTCCATATGACAACCCTAGTGCTATGCCATACCAAGCATATTTGGTGCTTTTCTTTTCATTGTAAATTTGAACTGGAGGAGGAGGAGGAGGAATAAATTGTCGCCAAGAACAATTTTTGGGTAGGGGACAACCCCATAAATTAGGATTCCCAAAATAAGAGGATTCTCCAAATGTGGTTATCTGTGTTCCTTGTGGTATAATTCCTGAAAGGCGGTTGTTTGATAAATTCAAGAAACCTAAAGAGCTTAGAGAATTAAACTCTAGAGGGATTTGTCCTGAAAATTTATTTCTTGAAAGGTCTAAAGACTCTAGTTGACCCAATTTTCCCAAACTACTTGGAATAGTCCCATTCAAATTGTTGATTGAAAGGTTCAAAAGCCTCAGCCCCTTCAAATTCCCAAAATCAGAAGCAATTGCTCCCTCAAATTCATTATTTGAGAGATCTATGGATGTGAGAGTGGAAAGAATATATGAGTAGTGTTCATCTCTGCCTTTTGAGTTCATATCCAATCCATCTTCATATAAACCCAAATAATTGATCTTTACAAAATGATCTTGGCTTTCTATCATCATTGCTTGCAATGATATGATAGTGTGTGGAATTGAACCTGAGAGATGATTGAAAGAAAGGAGCAAGATCTGGAGTTTCCCTAGTTGGCCTATCTCTAAAGGAATGTTGCCTGTAAACTTGTTCTCCTTCATCACCAATACTCTTAGGTCTGAAAGATTACTAATCAATGCTGGTATTTCACCTTCAAATAAGTTGTTCCCAATATCAAAAACCTGCAGATTTAAACAATTTAATATTGAGAAGGGGAATGATCCCTTCAAGTTATTACTGTGAACAACTAATGAATGTAAGTCACTTAGGTTATTGAATTCATGCAGTAAGCTTCCCTCCAAAATATTATTTCCCAAATTTAGGACAGCGAGGGAAGAGCAATTGGACAAGCTTGTAGGGATCACCCCCATTATGTTGTTGTTTGTAAGATTTAATAGCCAGAGTTTAGATAAATTGCCAAGGCTTGGAGGAATATTGCCATTGAACAAATTATCATTGAGAAACAAGTTTCGCAGATTAGAAGACCACATTGATGGGATCTGACCACTCAATCCATTCCTAGACACATCTAGACTTACTAGTTGCATCCATGTTGAAGTATTTGAAGATAGGCTTCCTTCCAGATGATTTCTTGAAAGATTTAGACCTTCCAACAGAGGACTGGTTTCCCATAGCCAAGAGGGAATTACCCCCACAAGACTGGCATTAGTTATTTCCAACCATTCAAGTGAGAATTGTGTTGAAATCCAAGGTGGAAATTCACCGTCAATTATACACGACGCTACATATAGCTCAGATAACTGAAAGGATGGAATCCAGGTTGTGCTAATATTTAGCACACAATCGGATAAATACAGATAATCTAGGCTTGTAAGGTTGTGAAAGTGAATTTCTGAAATGGACTGGTAATGGTTTAGTGACAGGCGTAGTTCACGTAAAGAAGGTGGAAGTGACGCAGAAGAGATGGTTTCATTGAAACGATTGCCTTCAGCTTCCAAGCGAGTGAGGGAGGAAAGCTGAGAAAATGAAGAGGGAATGCTCCCACTTAGTTGGTTATTATAAATCAACAACCAATCTAGTAAAGAGAGATTTCCCAAGGAATCTGGAATTTTACCACTCAGTTGATTCTCATGAAGAAATAAAGTATCTAACAAAGAGAGATTTGCAAGACAAGCTGGTATGCTTCCATTCAAGTTATTGTTTGAAAGGTCAAGCCATGTAAGGCGGGTGAGCAAACAAAGGGAAGGGGGAATCATCCCACTAAAGCTATTTCCAGATAAATCTAAAAGTTCAATATAAGAGAGATTTCCCAAACAGGGAGGAATGGTACTACCTCTTACTTCAGCAGATCCATAGCCAACACTAACAGAGACAACGTGGTTGGTGTGATGGTCGCAGGCAATGCCTGTCCAGTTGGTGCAACAGTCAGTTCCATTTACCCACGAACTGAGAGAGTCGTAGGAGAGATTCAAGGCCGCTTTGAAGCGAAGCAAAGCTTCGGATTCGTGGGAATGACACTTATTGGACACTACTAGATGGGAAAGAGAAGGAAAAAAGAGAAGAAAAAGTGAAATAATAAGCATCGACGAGAGGTTAGGTGAACAAATGGCCATTTGGGACGAGAGAAATGCAGTTTGCTGTTTGTTGTTTCTGTGGGAAATGCTACTCTTAAAGTGCATGCCCGTCAACAGGCCAACGATTTAAATTAATAATGAGACACGTCTCTTAATAATTTTTGTTAGCGATCCGAGTCATTACCATGCACTTTCTCCAATTTAGTTAAAATTAGGTGTCTACCATATTTGGACAATATTCCCGAAACATTACTTAATTTTACTTTTCCTACACCAAAATTTTCTAAAGAAATTATAATTTATTTGTTTATGATAAATTTTATATGTATATATGCTTATATTTGTAATGGTGAAATTTGCATATTCATGTCATTTTTCATTTAATATTATTTCTATTTTGAGGGGTGCACTTTCATACTTTGAGATATCAAAAAAAGTCATAATTTTGTGTAAGGTTGTGACCCTTGTCTTATGATGTCCATTTATCGTATTACATATTTTTGTATGTACCTATTACTTATCATTTTATTCATTATGATATATTTGATAATTTGATTATCATTTGCATCTATGAATCTAACTTTGTATAATCATTCTAGAGACATTTTCTTGACTAAAGAGGTTGCTTCTGATATTGTTCTATTTTAAGGAGTCAATCAAGGCACAATGTCCTTGTGGCTTAGCCATATGTGAACCTAACAAATATATTTATTAATTCCAAAAACCATACTAATATCAATAATCACATAAGAAATAAAGGTATATTGGGCAAAGAAAAGAGAACAAACTACAAATTACACAAGTGAAGTTTGTGAACATAGGGCAAGATCATGGTTGTGAATTTCTTCTTGAAACATAGACTAGAACCTACATAGTCACTACAAAATATTTTGATCCTCAAGAGAAATACATGTCTATTAGCTATTGCTCCAAATTCTACTATTTCTTTTTCTATTTACATTTCCCACATTTAGTTATTACCGTAAATTAATATCTACTTTTCATTTGTTTACCTAGGATTATTTATGTATATCAATATACATTTTATTGGATTCAGGCCTACACAACATTAAGGAAAGTTTATTTTTGTTCATATTTGGTGAAAGGTCTGTTTGATTTGACATTTAAAGATAAATATAAAAAATGTATCTTCACTCATCCACACCCATTGTATGAGTAATTGCCTAATATTTTTTACTACTTGCTCATCTTATAATAGCTAATAATAATAAGACTGGCATACCTCGAATAAGTAGATTGATTTAAATAGATTACACATGAAACTAATAATATAAAATAGACTTAAATTCATTTATATCAATTCCCTTAAATTTTTCTTATAATATACCCAATTTAGAATTCAATATACATAAATCTATAAAGGTATATTAAATGAGTTCTCACAAAATATTTGACATTGTTTGTATTGTTGAATTATGCATATTAGTAGGATCTAATCTATTCATAAACTACCAAGGGTGCATAAGTTAGATTAGTATATAAAATTATTTTGATCATATTACCAAGAGGAATGATGTATTAGTTCATTGGGCAATATGGTCAAAGATTGAGAAAAAGAAAGTTACATTAATGTAAAACTAAAATGGGAACCATATTACACCTTCCCATCACATTCTATGCAAGTAAAAAGAACTTTCACATAGTTAAGTCTACTTCAATGATCCAAATTCTCAAAGATATCCCATATATGTTGTTGTGAAAAACTTTCTCTCATACGTTCTTTTAAAAGAATATAGTTGCAACCTCAATGAACTAATCACCATGAAAATCGAGTCAACAAATGTTACCTTAAATACCTATAATTTAATTCACTAAAATATTTGTAGTATAATGGGGAGCACTTAAATAGGGGGAGGATCTTACTAGACTACACCTCTAGAAAATTTACAAGTAATGAATACATAGACCTAGATCTATAGATATAGTTTTTCATATACTAAAATTTATGGAACTAGAAGAAAACACTATATAACTTTTTTCTAAGGCCCAAATACAATAAATAGAAGTATAAAAATTGACCAAAAATTATATTTCCATAAGAGAATCACATATCTATATCTATACACCATGCTTTCTATGATCTTCTATCCTAATAGAAATAGTTACAAATCCAACATGCTATAGGGAAATAACCTCTTTTTTCATGCATTAACTCTCTTAGTAACAAACCACATTAATATTCGACTTTCAAGGAGGGGTAGAGAGATCTTAGTAGAATCAAATCTCACTACATGAGCTAGGAAGGATTCACTTCATTCAACATTCAAGCTCTTCCAATTACTAAACTCCTTAGATCAATTCTAACTTTTTTAATGTCAAAATAATCACCCATGCCTCAAAAATCTATTCCAATTTGAGTAGAAACACATGGTGTGATATTTTTTAATATCCATTAACTCCTAGTTACTACCTTCAAATCCCTCAAAGTAGTCCCCACTAGATTAGATTTGTGAAAGTTTGCAAGTCTACACTCAACTACTTGCAATGATCTAATAAATTGCAAGAAATATCAAATAATTTTTAATGGATTACAAAATTAGGAGCAACATTGAGCATTGACACAAACAAAATTTACATTGGATGGAATATTTTCTAAGTGCAAGGTAATGAGGCCAAAAATTGACAAAAGGTAAAAAAAAAATCCTATAAATTATAGTTTCTTATACTTGGGGAAAATATTGATAAGTGTGCATCTTTTTAGTCGTATCCTTTGATTTCAAGGATTCTTGAATCTTCTATTTATTTTCAAGGGGGTATTCAAATTACATGGTTACCCAAGAACATTGTTAGTGATATAGATAACAAGTTTTTCAATCAATTTTGGAAAGAATTATTCAATCTTCTAGGAAAAAAACTTTCCCCTAGCACCAATTACCACACTCAAATAGATGGGTAAACTAAAATTATCAAAAAATAGATCAAAGAGTTCCTAATATTTTTTTTTAGTAGAAAATAGTCTTGGACAAATAGTTACATTTGTAAGAACATTTTTATAACATCTCCCACCATGTGTCCATAGATATGTCACCTTTTATGAATTTTTAGATATAATACTTTATCCTTTGTTGATCTTGCAATCATATAAAATAGGGTACTTAGAGCTACATATATGCTCAAGAAAATTCAAGAGATATTGAAATATTGTAAGGACTGTCTTTAGCATGATAAAACTAGCAAAAGTTATATGAAGAAATTAGTGATTTACCAAAGGAGTATTCGAAGTTGGAGACCTTACTTGAGGCTGCAACCATATGGGCAGTCTTCACTAAAGACAAAATAAGCACAAAAGTTGAAGTCCAGATTATATTACTCCTATAAGATTATCAGAAAGGTAGGAGAAGTAGCTCATGATCTAGAGCTACCAAGAATAGTAAAATTCATAGCATTTTCCATGTTTCATTCCTAAAAGTGTTGGGATAGCCCATTGTACCTTACAATTACTTTCCACATTTGGATGATGAAGGAAGAGTCATTATCCTACCATAATCTATCATGGAAAATTATGAAGAAAAGTTGAAGAAGAGAACCATTATTGAGCATTTGATGTAATGGAAGGAATTCCCAACTAAAGATGCTACATGGGAATGAGCTAAAATTTTGAAACATCCAAATTTTAGTTGCTTTAGGGGAAGAAATTTTGAGGAGGGAGGACTATCATGTTCCCTTTTCCCATAGTATTTATGAATGTTCCATAAGCCTATTTTCCATTTCTCATGGGCTCAGGGAAATGAATTTATAATGTTTGTTTGTTATATTATATAGTAAACACTTAAATGTTTTTAAAGTGAGTGCCTAGGTTGTGGGGCCTTTTGTATCATATAATATTAAAGTATTACTCTCTTAAAGCAGTGTTAGAAAAAGAAATGTGTGAGGGTTTCTTTTGAATGGAAAATGAATGAATTTAAATGATTCCTTATAGAGGGAAAGTTTGGTGCCCAAGTGCCTACTTAATCAAATCCAAGGATGAAAGGTTTTTTGCTTATTTCATCAATTCATTCCCTCAAATAGATTAGATATCTTGATTTTCTATCACTAGATATTGGAGGATGGAAATACACTACTTTCCATAGCTAGTTAGTAGATGAAAACTCCTAGTCTAGTATTGTGTGATTCCACACATGTATTTTCTTTTATTCAACATTTTTCTAATTGAATGGTGTTTTCTCAATGTAGAGATCATTATTGGGGATGAGGTTCCTAAGAACCATTTCTATTGGTATAAGAGAACTATTACAACATGTTTTTAATATTTGGAAAACTCCTAAAATGCTTATTTATTTGTGTGATATGTGGCTACCTTAGTGCCTAGGGTTTGTAATTATGAGCTTTCTTCTTTAGCACCATTTATTATTGATTTGATACATTTTTATAATAATATTTTTATGTTCTTAAAAATTATGATAAAATTGAACCGATTGCATATTTAAATTGAGTTGAATAAATAGGATTAATCAATTTTATTATGGTTTTTCATGTTAATTTTTCATATATCTAAGGGCTTGTAATTTAGTTATGTATATTCTGATGAGGATAATATCTATAGCAACAAATCTAATTTTAAAATAAAATTTAGAATTTTTTGTTAAGTGGAATTGAATTAGTTGGATATCATATACTATTCCTATAAGGGATATTACAAAATAAGCTTGATATAGAGAGGGGGAAGAGAGATATGGAAGAAAATAATAGAGAAAAGATAGATAAAGGGATACAAAGATATATAAAGAGATGTAGAGAGATAGAGAGATAAAGAGAGATAGATAAATAGAGAGGGAGAGATAGAAATTATATATAAAGAGATATAGAGAGAGAAAGAGGGAGAGAGTGTACCATAGAAAAATGGATCTTGGACATTTTCATGGTCTTTTAGGTCTTTTTGTCATGATGCTTGGTCCATATTGCTTTGATTTAATGTTGCAATGTAACTTAAACGTTCACATTAGGTCCTAATTATTCAAATTATGATGTCTTGTGAAGGTGTTGTGAAGTGTTGTAAAACATTTCTACACTTTTCTAGACTCTTTTCATTACAATTCACCTAAAAATCACCTTTTCATCACTTATTAAGTCATATTTTGAAGTGTTGTAAAGTCTTGTAACAATATTTCATGTTTTTCTAGGCTTAATTTCACTATTTACACCTTTCTTATGCTTTATTTGACCCCTTTTATGCACTCATAAGGCTTAATTAAGCATTTTTTTGAATGTAGACCCGACAAACAACATTAAATGAAACTTAATTCCTGACACCCACTTACAAGTTCAAGGTGGGACCCATTCATCATGGGTGATGAATGAGTCCCTCTTGGCTCCAAATTCAAAATATTTCAAATTTTCTTTTAGTTTTTTATTCAAAACTACCTTATGTTGGCCTATGATGAGGTATCATTGGGTTAATAAGGCACAATTTTGTATAAATAAGATTTTTTTCTCCTCATTTTACATCTCATTCACTTGCATTCACTAAACATCAATTCACATTTGAGCACTTTGCATCATTCAATCAAGCATCAATCAAGTATCTTGGAGCAACCATTGACATAACTTGAGATTTATTCAACAATGTTGTGGTGAGTTTAGGACATTTGCATATTGTTTATTCATTTTCCTTATTCATTTCATTCCATTTCTTCATTAAGGGTTTGATTACCAAAGTCGGATTTGACTAAGGCAAATCCCTATAACCTAACCCTTAACCATTTTCCCTCTTTTGCATGTGTGTTTGCAGACTTGTGTATGCATATTTTCCAAGCAATTAGGTGTTGAAAGGTGGTCAAGAATTCAACAAAGTGTTTCAAGTCAACTAAACCCTATTTTAAGCTTGGAGACAACCTATAGTCCGTTTTCTGCAGATTTGACTCCATCAACCTGACAAGAAGACAAGTGCAGATTTGGAGCTATAGAATTGACCTATGATTTCATAGAATTTTGGGAGAGGACTGATTTTCCGTAAGTGGTGAATGAGTCCCACCTTAAGGATGGAAAAGTAGATTCTATCATATTCCATTTCTCAACAGTTGGAAACTAGTTTTCAAAAGTTCTTACCATAAGCAGGACTGATTTTCCATCAGTGGAGAATGAGTCCCATTGGTGATTTTCACTAATTTATGCCAAGATTTAGATCATTATGGATTCAACATTCATTTCCTAGGTGCAATCTGTTCATCCTTCTTTTCATTTTTTTTGCATTTGTTTGTGTTTAGTTCATTGTTTCCAATCACATTGTGTTTTCAAACATTGCATATATCTTAGGTTTTGCATTCATAATCAGTCAATTACATTACTTAGTTTCATTTATATTATATCATTTATCCTTAATCACATCACAAAATCTTCCATTTGAGTGAACTGCATTGATTTTATGGGGTTTATCTCTCTCCTTTTACGTGAAAACCCTAAAAGTGCAAGAGTAGCCTATAGAGCTCATTTAAAATATATGGTTCAAGGAGAAGTAAGGAGAGATAAAGATGAGATATATAGAGA
>VDFB02379711.1:9269411-9339464 GCA_007258455.2 Sequoia sempervirens | reverse complement strand
GATAATCCATAATGATGGATAAAGGATTGAAATGATATGAGAATGAATTATAAATGATAAACTATATGATATGTACATGACATAGATGAAATGATATAATGATTAATGAAATGATGAAGAAGATGAAAGATGATAATGAAACAAATGTCCGAATTTCCTCCACAAATAGTCCAAAGAGACATGATAGTCGATATTTTTGTTCAGCCTTTCAAAACTCTGATGCAAATCTAGTACATGCATATATATAATGATCTAAATGAAATGCAACAAAACAAAACCAACTATTTGTTGAGCCCTTTGTTAGCTTTCTTGAATCATCATAGAGTGTTTAAAATGTTGGAAGTATGTACAAGCATCAGAAGGGAAATTAGCACCAATGATGACTTGAATACAACTTTCATGATTTTTGATATAACAAGTGAACACAAGCATCAAGGTATAAGTGTGTGATAGGGCGGATTTCATTGTTAGAATATGAGAAACAAACAAAAAAGAGAAAATAACACTAAAAACACCCTACACCTCAAGATTAGCCTAGTTGGATTCAATACTAAATAAAGACAACAAAATGAAACCCTTTACCTTGTCTCGAATCGATCCTTTGGTTGGCCCTTTGATATTTGGTGTTGTATGCTCCTTGGATGGCAAGAGATGCAAGCTATAAGATGGATAGAAAATGGATGAAAGTGAATACAAGTATGAAAAATGGCTAAGTATGGCTCAAGGAAAAATTTTGCAAGAGTTTGGCTACTATCAAATGATCTCCCCTAAAATGAGAGAAAAGAGGGGGTATTTATAGAGAATTTGGAATTCTCTAGGAAAATGGACGGTCAATATTGAGCCACCAAGATCAAGATGTAGGTCTAAGGTGAGTTGAGAACTCACAAGCCCTCACATCTTGAAACATAGCTTGTGAAGTGGCTTATAAGAGGTGATGTGTACATGAGGTGGAGGGATAGTACATGACATGGAGGGAGTACATAGTACCTTAGGATTGAGACAAGATCTCCTCATAAAGGAGGTACTTGTCCCCATATGGGTGAGAGGACATGTGGGGAATTAAAAATTCCTCAAATATCCTCATGGGGATGAGAAAAGGAATTTTAAATTCGAAGGGATGCATTGGGGGATTAAATGTAAATTAAAAAATTCACATGGGGAATGGAGTGCCTTCTCAAAAGGAAAAAGCATTTAATAGGGTTGACTTAGGACACATGACATGGAGATTAGGTTGACCTAATTAAGTAATTAATGTTGTGCAAGTACTTGATTAGAAAAATTAATTATGATTAGAAGAGGGTTAGATGACACATGTGACTTGATGTGACAAGTCAAAGATCACATGGGGAAGAGAAAAAAGAATTTAATATTCCTTGGAAGGATAAAAAAAATTAAAAATTCCTTGAGAGGTTGATTAGGCTAGTTAATGAAGGATTAGAGGAGGGTTAGGTGGCTAAGAGAGATTAGAGGCCAACTTGCAAAAGTTGGAGGATGTGACATATCCTAATCAAGGATTAGGCATGTGCACATCCCTAATGATGAGATTAGGAGAGTAATTAGGATTAAGAAACGGATGTGACATGAAGGGAATTAAATAAATGTCATATTTATTTAATTCATTTGATGAAAATGAGGAAGGTATTTAATTATTTAACTAGATACCTTAGGGATTAGAAGAACTTTAGAGGTATTAATTAAATAATAGTGATATTATTTAATTAATGCAGATAAGGGGATGCTTAGATGAAAGTGGATAAATTTGGATAAATTAAGCGTCCAAATTTAGGTGTCTACAAAGTGAACCAAGATGACCTGAGTATTTCTTGCCTAAAAAGACAAAGATTAACCACTTTCTTATGCAAAATTAGAACTGTCATCAATGATACACTTTGGAAATCATGTCTCGTGACATATTTGCACTAGATTGATAATTAACCTCAAGACAACAGACAAAGAAAAATCATTCTCTTTCCTCGCCACTCTAGTTCAGTACATCATCGAGTGTGCTTTAGAAGGGTGATATCGAAAGTCAAACAACCATTGTTCAAAATATAATACTGCTATTCCAAACATTATTTAGATTGTAGATCATCCAGATATGAGTCATGATATGAAATTTGCTGAAAACTGTGATATGGATCAATGATTGGATAATTGTTCATAGGATTTGATTGTTTGTTCATTTGATTGGATTTTATGTCATTGCCTAGCTGTTTTGGTAGAACTTGAAAGTTGATTTCCCCCGATATGTCAACATTGACCCCGAGTATTGTCAACGTTTTCCCCCAGTATTGGCACAACTTGTAAAAATGAATATGTACAACGATCAAGCTGTGGTAAGACGCTATCACTCTAGGAAAATGATGACTGTATGATGTTGTTATGGCCCTAAGATGATGGTGAAGGTTGAGAAGCTAAGTGTAGAACATGAACTAATAGATGGAGAGCTACAAATATCGTTTGTTTGCTAGATTTTTTCTCTTTTTATTGCATTTTTTTTATTTCTTTTTTATTTCTTTTTTGTATTTTTCTTGTTAATAGACTACTCATTGCTAGGTTTTCACCCTATGATGATTTTTTTGTATTTTTTGTTTTTCTTTTTCAGGGCTTTTTCTGATTTTGATGGGTTTTTTAAAGATTTTTTTGATTTTTATGGATTTTTGTAGAACTTTTTCTAATTTTTATGGGTTTTTGCAAGACTTTTATGGATGATGATAACTACTTTAGAAAAAGTACTTCTTTAGGTTCATGTTGTTGATGGGTTCATCAAACAGGTCCCCTTCTAGCATTGACAACTTGTATGCTTCTGAACCATATACTACTATGACCACGTACGAACCCAACCAATTTGGTTTAAACTTTCCTTCTCTCTGTCTTGCTAATTTCGTGGGTTTTCCTTCAAAACAAGATCACCAACCTGAAAGGTAGGTGGCTTGGCTCTATGATTATAGCTACGAGACATCATTTGTTGATATGCTTTCAAATGATTAGCTTCTCATTGTCTCTTCTCATTGAGGAGTTCCAACTCTTGCATTCGGGAAACTTTGTATTCATCATCTGTTGTGAGACCCTTCAATGATACCCTGAGTGATGGAATCTCAACCTCTAGAGGTAATATGGCTTCTGCTCCATGGACAAGAGTATATGGTGTTGCTCCTTTTTGCGTTCTGATACTAGTTCTATAGGCCATAATGTGAGATTGAGTTGAACATGCCAATCTTTCCCTGCATCATTCACAGTCTTTTTCAAAAATTTCAATATAGTCTTGTTTGAGGCCTCTGCTTGGCCATTCCCTTGTGGATAGTAAGGTGTTGAATATAGAATCTCTCACAAAGTTCATCAACATGTTGATTCTTGAATGGTCATCCATTATCTATGATGATGGAGTTGGGAATGCCATACCGACAAATGATATAGTTGAGTATGAATGATGAGATTTGTTTGTCGGTAACCTTAGTGAGAGGTACTGCCTCAATCCACTTGGTAAAATAATTTGTTGCTATGATGATAAACTTGTGTCCACTCGATGATGAAGGATGAATCTTTCCAACTAGATCTAACCCCCATTGAGAGAATGCTCAGGTTGACATGAATGGTTGAAGTTCTTATACAGGAGCATGAATGAGATTCCGATGAATCTGGTATTTAGAACACTTCTTCACGAAAGTGAATGATTCCCTCTCCATCGTAGGCCAGTAGTAACCCATTCTAATCAATTTATTGGATAAGGTTAGTCCACTTGAATGAGTACCACAAATGCCACCATGAACCTCTTGTAAAGCCTTATCAAATTTGTCACGTTCAAGACATCGAAGTAAAGTACTATCAAGACCACGGTGATAAAGGGTGCAACGATAAGAGTATAGTGAGAGGATTGGTGAATAAAGTTGCACTTTTGATTACGGGATAAGTCAGGTGGTAAGATGTCATCTTTTAGGTAGGCATAAATCTTACCATACCAAGGTGAATCAGATCCTACTAAGTGGCAAATGATTTGGCTTTCAGGTGTGTCATAGGCATGTGCAAATGATTGTTCCACCAAAAATTCATAGCAAGCCTAATTTTTTGGGAGTTGTAACAATGATGCAATTGTGGCCATGGCGTCAGCTACTTTGTTATCAAGTCTTGGAATCTGTATGAAATTGATATCCACAAAGTACTTGTTGAAGTCATCAACCATTTTCTTGTATAACAATGTTCAGTTTGTCATCTTTTGTCTGATAATCATCATTGATCTGATTAATGACTAACTATGAGTCACCATAGACTTGTAGCTCTGTGATCCTCCATTCCAATGCTATCTTGAGTCCAGAGATTAAAGCTTCATATTTGGCTATGTTGTTAGTGCTTGGAAACATTAGTCTATATGACCAAGGAATGGTATGTCCTTGAGGGATGACAAATAGTATGCCTGCCCCTGATCCATGTTGAGTGAACGAACCATCAAAGTATAATGACCATGGTTGTTTGGATTTTTTAGTGAAGATATCAGCATCTAGAAATTCAATGTGCATGGGATGCTTTGCTTGTAGTGGTGCTTTAGCTAGTTGATTAGCGATAATTTGTCCTTTGATTTGTTTGTGAACAACATAATGGATGTCAAACTCACTCAGGATCATAACCCATTTTTCTAACCTTCCTGTTAATATAGCCTTGCTTAGCAAATACTTGAGTGGATCAATATTTGCAACAAGATTGATTGTATGAGTTAACATGTAGTGCTGATTTTTTTGTGAGGGAAAGACTACTGCTAGACAAGCCTTCTCGATGAAAGTGTAGTTGAGTTCTTGACTTTTTAGCATTCAACTAATGTAATAAATTGTACGTTCCTTTCTTGTAGAGTCCTCCTGTGCTAATAATGCCCCCAAAGATGTCTTTGTTGCAAAAATATATAAGATTAGCAGTTTTTCTAGATTTGGTGGTACTAGAACTAGTGGGTTCATTAGGTACTGCTTGATCTGATGAAAGGCCATTTCACACTCGTCATCCCATTTGAAAGGAACATTCTTATGTAATAGGTGTGTGAAAGGTAGAATCTTATCTTCCAGCTATGCAATGAACCTTCAGATAGATTGAAGTCATCCTTGTAATGATCTCAACTGACTAATATTCCTTGGTGGAGGCATTTCCATAATTGCTTGTACCTTGGTAGGATCTACTTCAATTCCATTTTATGACACTATGTATCCCAAGATCTTTCCACATGTGACCCCAAAAACACATTTCTTTGGGTTGAGGCAAACTTTGAACTTTTCCAACCTTGCAAAGATTTTGGATAATACTTTAAGATGCTCTTCTCTTGTGTTTGATTTTTCCAATATATCATCTACATAATCTTCCATGAATGTGTGCATCATGTCATGGAAATTTGTAGTCATGGCTCTTTGATATGTAGCCCCAGTGTTCTTTAGACCGAAAGGCATGACATTCCAACAATAAGTCCCCCATGGACATGTGAAAGTTGTTTTGTCCTGGTCTTTAGGTGCAGTCTTGATTTGGTTGTAACTAGAAAAACCATCCATTAGTGAATACATGGCATGGCCAACTGCCAGATCAACTATAGTATCGATGTTTGGAAGTGGGAAATCATCCTTAGGACATGCTTTATTAAGATCTCTAAAATCTATGCACACTCTAATACTTTTGTCTGGCTTGGATACAAGAAAAATGTTGGAGATCCATTTTGCATAGTTGATTGATCTTATAAATCCCACAACAAGGAGTTTTCTGAGCTCTTCTTTAACTAGTAGTGCAACATGAGGATGCATCTTTTTGAGTTTTTGTTTCATAGGTTTAAATCTTGGTTTAAGGGACAAGTGATGCATTATGAGATTGGGATCAAGACCTGACATGTCTGCAGAAGACTAGGCAAAGTTGACTTGATTTTCTCTTAGAAATTTCATGAACTCATGTACTTCTTTATTTGTCATTGACACAACTAATTGTAGAATCCTTGGGTTTTCTGAAGTTTCAAGATTAACCTCTTTTGTAGGCTCAATCAAGATAGGTGATCGCTCATGATAGTGCTTGGGGAGAGTGCCAAGCTTCCCATCATTTGGTGCCTTAAAAAGGTTTTTACCATCTGATACACTCTTTATTTTATCTTTTGTTTGATCTAACACTGCCAAATTCTAGTTTTCACCATTAGATCTTTCTTTTTTATTTTTACTTTTGCATCTAGGAGACTTGACACTCTCCTGATTAAAGACTCTATGCTGAAAATCGCTAGTGGAACAATCATTTGTGTCATCTGCGGAAAGGAAGTTCATGAAAGATTCATCGATTAGAAACATAGGTATATCAATAGGTTCAGATAAATCCTAGTCAATGAGATCCAGATGGATCAAAGGTAGTAGATCATTAGACTACGTGAAATCAGCTATGGTTATGACCATAACAAAGTTGTCTATAAGATCTGAGGTATGAGGCGGATCAATGATGGTATTATTCCCATGATAGTTTTGTTCATTTAAATATGACTCAGTATCACTAGAATCATAGTCATCTTGTAGTTCAGATTCTTGCGGTTGGGACACTAACCCTTCACCTTCAATTAGAGTTTGGGTATACTTGTGTATCACATTAACCTCTTTGTGCCTCTAGAACTCATCATTGTAGATGGTGTCCCACTTGTATTTGCCAAAGCCTATATTAGATTTATTATCCATGAAATTATGAATTGTTGTCATACATGCTTCTCTCATATCAGAACCTTCTTACAATATGAGGATAGTATCATGCAGCTGCTTGGATGTTATTTCTTTTGAGTTAGTATCATAGCCTAGTCTAGGAAGGTGAATAGGCTCAACTACTCCTTCTTTTCTCTTTTAGATAGGACCATTACCATCATAGCCCATCTTCTGCATGATTAAATACCCTTTACCATATTGGTCAGTTGGCATTTTGACATTGAGGATTATTTTGTCTTCATCTTTATAGAGCCAATTTAGAACTTCTCTATCCTTAGGATCTTCCATGGGGAAGTTTTCTTTGATAAATCATCCATTAAATTTTGTACTTGGCTTTGTTGGTGGTGGCGTTGATGTTGATGTTATAGATATCTGATTTTGTGTGATAGAAGGTTTCCCATGTGACCGAGGTGATGTAGGAAGATTAGCAAGACATAGAGAGTACTCCCCAACTCAATTTTCCTTGAACCGTAGTTGTTTGTCAAAGATTTTGGTTAACTGATTGATTTGTGTATCAACTTTGGGAGAAGTACTAGCAATATTTTTTCAATTGTTGGGAACCAAAGTATCTTGACTAGCTTTGATGTTGGCACAAGTCTGACTGTTCGAATTATTAGCTGATAGTGAGATCTCTTGTCCATCATAAGGAAACTTAAGACATTGGTGATATGTGGATGGGACAACTTTCATTTCATGGATCCCAGGATGACCCAACAAGATGTTGTATGCAATATCACTTTGTAACACTTGACAAAAAGTATTCTTGATAACATGTCCCACTCTGATTGGCAACATGATTAAACCCTTGGATGCTCTTTCCTCATCATCGTAGGCTTTAATTGTAATCTTTCTTTTGGGATCAATGGATTCCTCAGAAAATCCCAAAGCCTGAACTAACTTCATGGTACATATGTTCAAACCAGCACCTCCATCTATTAGGACGCGTCTGACACAAAACTTGTGAATTATGACTTCTAAGTATAATGATGAATTATGGGGGTGTGTTATGGAAACATCATCTTTCTCGGAGAATGGGAGGCATGTGGGTGAGGACAAGTGTCCCACCATGGCTTGAAATTGGTCCATATCCAAATTAGTCGATACAATTGTTTCGATGAGGGCCTTTTCTAGAATTTTCTTATGTGCTGGGGAAATCTTCAAGAGTTCTAAGATAGAAATTTGAGTAGGATTTTTTTGAAGTTGATTGACTAAGTCATATTGATATTAAGGTGGGGGAATAGTGTATTTTGAAGAAGCACCTTTTAAGACAACTTTAGCTTGTGCCCTTGTTGTTGCGTTGACTTGTCTATATTTCCATCTTTTCCTTAACTTTTATAACATTGACCTACTCATTGTTAGTGTAGATATGACTAATTATATTATCGTTGATATGATTCACACTTTTTATAGAAGACTCACCCTTTTGATAGCTGGGAAAAGGATTGCAAAATTCTTGGTGGTCTTCGATTGATTGTTGGTGTCCTTCTATTGTGATGGTGCCATTTTTTATTAATTCTTGGATGACATTTTTCAAGGCTTGACAATTATTTGTACGATGGCCCTTGCATCGATGATAGTAACAATAGTATGCATCATTCCATGATGGAAGCTTCACACTGGGTTCAAAGTTGCGTTGAGGTGGCAAAGTAAGAACATTTTTAGCCATCAACTCTTTGAATGTAGATTCTAAAGATTGACCCAATGGATTAAAAGTTCTTTTGCTAGAGAAGAATGAAGATCATTGTGGATTTTTTTTGGGGCATTTCCTAAGGCATTGTTGTTATTGTTTCCATGACAACCTTGATTATTGGCATTCCCTTGATTAGGAGTAAAAGTTTGATTCATGTTATTCCTCGAAGGAGGACAACTGTTTCCTTGATTGGTGATCGAGTTGACATTGTTATAGTTATTGTTGTGAGGAGCACTAGGAGTACCAAGAACAAATGGCTTAGTCGAGACATGATTTGCATCTACAACACCATCATTTACCACATTTTTGTTGTGAGTCCAAAACTTAGACTTGTCATTGTTGTTGTGGTGATTTGAAGAACTATGATTGTCCTTATCAATTTTAAGTAACCATCTCTCAATTAAGGAACCTTCAATGGTGAAGGCATTTTCAATCAATTTATGAAAAGAGGGAGGAAAATGAAGATTAAGACGATAACTCATCTCTTGATCTAAGCTGTTTATGAAAGTGGTCATCTTTTCCTTCTTAGGAACATGATGTGGGTATATAGCAAATAATCTTCTCCATCTCTAAAGAAATGTAATGAATGGTTCACCAGGTTTTCATTTAGCCTTGTAGAGATCAGTCATGGTTATTTGATGTTCTATGTTGTAGGAATATTGTGATATGAACTCGTTAATCAATTCCTCAAATGTCTTGACAGGTGGTGTGATTTTTGATAGCCATTCCATAGATTGGCCTCCAAGACTCCTAGGAAACAAAAGCATCAAGTATGTGTCCTCATGAGAAAATTCTAAAGTCATATTTTAGAAGTCCCTAATATGATCGATTGGATCCAATTTCCCATTATAATGATCCAAATTTGGAACTTCACAATGTTTGGGAAATAGGATCATGTTGAGATGTCGGTCAAAAGGATAAGATCAAACATATGTCTTCGTTGTGGTTCCCCCTTGCATGTCTTTAATTTTTCCTTGTAGAGATTTAATTTGTTGAGACAAGGCACTAAGATCAGACAAGGGTGTTTCATCAAGACTTCTCTTTAAGTTCTCAGTATCAAAATCATGACACAATATAGCTCCTTTGTCAGCCAAATATAGGAAATATTTTTCTTTGTTACGCTCTAAATTTTTTTCTAAGGATTTTTGAAATTTGGGATCTTTCTTGGCCTCTCTAAGGTGACATTCTTCATCTCGTTCATCATCACTATCTACAGGAGTTTTGCTCATGTCCTTGTATTTGTTGTAAGGAAATGGATTTTCTTCTCTGTTATCCATGTTGTTGTTGAAAAGGGGATTATGAATCACACTATAAAGGGGATTACTACTCTCACCTTCTTCTTAACTTTTCCAGGTACGATCTTCTTGTTGAATATCTTCTTTTAGCTTATTGTATTGAGATCTTGTAAAAATAGGCATATGATTCTAAAATGTTCTTCTAGACTTAGATCATAGTTTGATAAGTGCAAAAATGATGATCTTTTGATTTGATAAGATGAAAATCTTATGATATGATCAAATACGCTTCTAATTCTTGATTGTGGCTTCCAATGATGAAGGATATCAAAATCTTGTTGGGGAAGTTGAATAAAAAAATAAAGATATTTTTGAAAGGTGCACTTTTAAGATTTGATCCTTGTTTTTGAAGAATAATAAGTATATCAAATAGCCTAATTAAACTCACTAAAGGATTTGATTAGGATTTGTTGGATATTCAATAGAAGGTTGTGGTAGATAATCGAACTTGAGAGGTTGATTGTGATTGTGTCATTGTGATAAAGCTCTTTTCTGGAAATAGGATTGTGAATATAAAGGCTCTCCGTATTCTTCAGTAAATCCCCCAGTAAAATATTGGTACCTATGGAGAAACCACAGTAATGGAGCAAGACGTTTCAAATTTTATACAAAAACTTTCTACGTTGCAAGGTTTTCTTGTAACCTAAATGTTTCTTAGGTTTCTTGATCCTATTGGCAATCAATTTCTTAACAAACTTGGTTGATTTCCACTCTCTAAGCATGAGAGAAATGTCAAAATGCTACTGGACCAAGGATGTTACAAACTTAGATATGTCAATAGTAAAAATTCTAGAAAGTGATAGATGTGTTACTCTGTGCCCTATATGCACTGCAAAAATAGACATATGCGCTAAAGAAACAGTCAAATGCATTACAACAGACCTTAGGTGCACTACTCTATGTCCTATATGTGGTAAAATAATTTTCTGATGTAGTTTTCTAAATAGTTTTGAACAATTTCATCTGAGTTTTTGCATGTTCATTTTGGATGATGTTTTACCTAAATTAATGTAATCGAAGACACAACAAACATTATGAAAATAGTCATTTTTAAGCCCTATACTAAACATCAAGTGTATGTTCAATTTTTTTTTTCAAAAAGTATTTTCATAGGTTTTGCACATAACAAAAAATTCAAGCAGACTCACTCTTAGTACTCAGTAGGTCATTATAATAACCACAACCCATATCTTAGAATTGCATTGACTCACATAGTCGTGTCACCCCCGAAGGGGCGCCCGTGTTTTTTTCTTTTCTAGGTGCATACTGAGAGTGATAGAAGTGGATACTAGATCCTATGAGCAAACGGTCCTTGGTAGTTATAATATGGTGAGTACCTTGGGCATATATTCTTCCCTCCCCTTGCACTGTGATTATTAGGATGTTCAGAAACTGACATGACTAGCTTTTACACTAGGTTCTTAGTAAGGGTTTCCATTTGATGCAAAAAATGATAAACTCCCTCAGGAGACCTCCCAACCTTTAAAACAAAGGCTTTGGTGATGGTTATCTTGCACACTATCATTGAATTGCAGATTTTCCCCAAATTCACTTTTGATTATAGTGGGTTGGAAAACTTGGCTTTAGTTGTTCCCACTTAGGTCATTCCTCTCAGGTGAGTACTTTTTTCCCACAAGAGCAGACCCTCTAAAGGATGTAATAAAGTATTAAAATTGTAGAAATTGAAAAGGCAAGTCTAGTATTCTGATCACCCAGTTAAGGGGAGGGCATAGACCTATTGCCACAGACAAAGTAGACAGTGTTCTTTTTAGAGCCCAAATGACAATGATTTAATCTATGTGATGATATTGCTTCACATAAAGCATGGGATTCATTTTAACTGCAAAATCAATGTGTGGTGACTACCCTAGGATTGTTTCTTTTTAAATTTCATGTAGATATCCTAGGATTGGTTTATTTTAAATTGATTTGTCTACTCTAGGGTTGCTTCTTTTTAACTAGAGAAAAGCTCTATCTACGGAAGGGGTAAGACTCAGAACTTTGTTTAGTTACAACCCGCATGCGCTAAAAGATCATACATATGCACTAAAACAAATAGTTAATGTGCTAAAATAGACATCATAAGCTTTGCAGAAAACCTTAAATGTGCTAAAAGAAATCCTAAGTGCGCTAATCTAAAAATGATTTAATAATTTTGATGAAGTGAGCTAAATGTATATGCTATTTTGTTCCCTAGATGCACTAAAGTAATTTTCAGATGCAGTAAAACAGTTCCTGAATGCATTGAAAGACCCACAGAAGCATTGAAAGAAGTCCTAGATGCTCTACAATAACCCATGGATGCGCTAAAACATAATTTTTTTTGGAAAATCAAACTCCAGAACACAAAATCCTATAAAAACAACTTGCAAGTAGATGTCAAAAATGAGGCAAATGCCCCACAGTGGGTGCCAAAAAATGTGTGATTGAAATTACATGTATCAAATGTAGATTAAAAACAAATCAAACACACCAATAAGACATTATATTGAAGCAAACTAATTAAAACTAAAACAAACTCTTAATAACAATAGTTTCTTCAATGATGTCCCATTGTCCTCTATCTTCAATATTTTTGTTGATTCCAACTTGCTCTCAGATGGTGTGCTAGGCTCAACAAATGGTCTTCCTAGAGAACAAGATTTGAAGATGAATGCATGCTATGCTAAGATATGATTAACATACTTAAACTAAACATGATTGCTAGAATGTAAGATTACAAAATTATGAATGCTAAAGCTAATAATGACAATGCTAAAATGCTAATCCTATATGTCTAATGCATGTGTGTGTTTAACCAATGCTTGGATTCACATGGGTATTTATAGATTTTTTGAAAGATTTTTATTTGCTGATGTGATCAATGGTTGAAATCAAGCTTGTCAAGATTACTAGTGAGAGATTTTGGAAGTTGAGAGAATAATGGAAGATGTTTCCTTCCCACAAAACCTTTCACTTAGAAATAGAGGCAACTTGTCATTTGTCATCTTTGGTTATGAGTTGGTTTTGTAGTTGAAGATAATTCCCATAATTAAATAAATAAATAAATAAATTTATTTAATTACATGTGACAATGAATTTAGAAGTTTTCATAATTAAATAATTAATATTTAATTATGTTTGAGAGATGAAAATGGAAGGTAATTAAATATTAAACATATTTAATTATGCGTGGAGTGAGAAACAGTGTTAAATTAAATATTTGTAATATTTAATTTAACTGAGAGATGAAGAAGGTGTTTGAAGGAATATTCCATTATTTGAATTTAAACATTTAGATTTAGAATAATATGATAATTAATATAAATAAATTATAAAATTTATTTAATTTAATTAAGAGGAATATGGAAGATGGTAATAATTAAATAAAGTTATTTATTTAATTAAGGTAGAAGAATTATAAAGTGAACAATATAAATAAATAATTAAATTTATTTATATGTAGATAACTTTAGAAGATTGATTAAATAATTCATATTTAATTAATTAACAAGTTTGATTAACCATGACCACTTTTAGATGTATACACATATCTATTTCAATCCATATATTTTTTCTTGATACATTATCTTTATTCCAAGGCTTAAAATCATATTAATATTTTATCCCACTTTTTTCTTCATTTTCAAGCAACTTCACTTGTTTAATACATAGGCTCAAAATATAGATGTATAACTATTGGAGTCTATATCTATGTATTGCAATATGTTTGCATATTACTAATTTATATAGGCAAGATTAACAACTAATGCTATTCAAATTTCTATTGTAATTCTTGTTTTAGGCATCACAATAACCATTCTTGTAAGTAGTTAGTTTATGATTGTTTTATTTGCTTGATTTACTCTATGATTTTAAATGTTGTAACCCTATAATGATCTCCAATAACTAATCACATTATAGAAAAATACATGTAAAACTTATTAGCTAATCCATAGTTTCAACCATCTCTTCAAAATTTAATTAAAAAATATTATCCTTCATTTTTTTTTTTAATCTCTTTTAATAAAATTCACATTATAAAAAATTAGATTAATTCATATTACTATAACGCAACAACACCAAATGCAACAACGTAAGTCCGTTTTCTTTTTGAGACTGTTGATTAGACTGTTTACTATTTTTGGAGACAAACATTGGATATTTTCTTTCTTGGATTGTTGATTAGACTGTGTACTGTTTTTGGACGATCATATCGCTGTTTGGAATGGAGCGCATTCACTTTACATTGAGTGCGTTGATCAGACTGTACAGTCTTGGAGTCCACCAAAATTTTCTTTTCGGTTAGTGCGTTGTCTTCTCTTTTCTCTTTTAACAAAGTAGGTTCTCCTTTTAATAAAGTAAGCATTTTTCTTTCTTCTTAGTATGGTCAAATTAGGAAAATATAGCATCAAGGATCGTTAGATATATTTTTTTGTTTTCTTTCTTTAGTCAAGAAGAAAACATAATTGAAATTTTATGTTTTGTTGAATGGATTATCTTTCCTTTTCTTTTGGTATTCTAATAAAGTGAGAAAACATAACATCAAAGGTGATTAGATTCTCTTTGCTTTTCTTCTTCTTACTTTGGTCAAATATATGAAGAAAGAATTCATCTTTATTAGGGGAGATGGGTCAATCACTTGGTGGGGTTCAATTGTTGTTATAGTACTTGTGGTTATAAGATTAAGTCTTGCAACATATTGAAAGACATCTAAAGTGAAATAAATCGTCACAGAGGTACACTTGTAGAAATAGTGATGCACATCCAAATAAATTAAATGGCACAAAATAGGGATATGGGGTCTTACCCTATACCAAGTGACTAGGTACTCATATCCATCATGTCACATAAAGTAGGACACTAAAGAAACCAAGAAAAAATGATCCATTTACTAATTACATAGCTCAAGAATAAGTGGGAAGCATGTGGATATATCAAATGGTCCTCTATGGTGTACTAGATATTAATATATCCCTTAGACACCCTATAGCACATGTATCTATGAAACTACTTTACACATCATAAAACACATAAATTTAGATGGCGGATTACATAATCTAAAAGGAAGAATAATTAATTTGCACAAACCATGTTTTTGATCTTGAAAGTAGTTTTCCATGTATCATCCTATTTCACTCTTCTTTGATGACACCTTGAGTTTGGATCCAATTTCATAAAATACTCCACATGTTACAATTTTTTTGTCAAGTCTTTTATCATTTATAAAGGACATTAATTCTTAATTTTGACCTTATTGAGAGCCTAAAACTCTATACATTATCCAATATCTATCTTTCTTCCTTACAATTACAATGGATGATCAACATAGAAGAGTCCTTGGATATATCTATTAGCGTCTAAAATTGTATAGCCATAAATGGAACTTTGATGATAATTTGATAGTCTAGTACACAATCTATGTAGTGTAAAAAACCTTCTTACAATCCATCCAACCTTGAAGTACATTCCTATTCATTCACTAGGACCTTCCTTGGCTCTTATTTCATGCATGTTGGTTAGGTACCCTACTTGCATGTTTCATCACTTAGTGAAAAAGTTGCATTTTCAACTTTAATTGGTAGAATCAACACTATTGTGTTGGATCACACATTCTATCTAGATAATTTATTTATTTTCATCCCACAATATTGTGTGGCACTTGTGGGATGAAGCAAAAAGTGACCTCCGCCTAAGAAAAAATATAAAAAAACCTTCAAATTAAATTTAATCCTTTAAACAAAGAAACTTTTTTTCAAAAGTTGCATTAACTAAATCTTCATTCTAATGAAGAACCTTGATATAACGATACCATCAAATTAATATTTTTAAAATATAAATAGAAATACCTTCATTCAAAGATACCTTCTAATGCATATTTTTGTTTAATTTTTTTTTTTGGGCAGGGGTAAAAAATTGAAAAACCATTTTTTTTTATGGCCAATGGAATACAATGAGTAAATCACTAACATTTGATAATGATATAGCCTAAATAATCCTTTAAATGGAGGTCAAGGACTGCTAATGGTTTGAATTACTAGTAGTTAGGAGATCACAAGCCGCTACAAGAAAGTGTTATGATTAATCATGGTCTTCTCAATGCATCTAACTAGACTGCTATTAATTAGCATAATGATTAGTAGATCATTGGTACATTTATCATGTGTGTTTACATGTTTATATATTCTACTATTTATCTTTTTTTCCTTCCATATATGGATAAATCTATTACTTATCATTCTTTTCTTCTTGAATCAAATTCTAAACTCTAAAGCTAAAATTCAACCTTAAACCTTAAAATTTAAACCCTAATTTTGGCTCCACTTAATTTTATTCTAATTTTTATTCACAAATAATTATTCAAATTACAAATCTCTGAATTTTAACTTTAATAAACCCAAGATTAGGGGTTGGATTTTATATTTAAGGTTTTGATTTAGATTTAGGAAAATATTTAAAATTGAATAATTATTTTGTGATGAATAACTATACAAATTTGTATCCATGATAAAAATTATACCTTGAAAGATCTAAGAAATGAATAATTATTTAATAATGAATAATTGAACAAGGATGTATTCATAATTTTAAGTAATTTTAACTAAATTTAATTAAATTAATTGAAATATATATTTGTATCTTTATTAATCCTTTAATATGAAAATGCAATTAAATAAGGATGAGTATACTATGGTACAATACACATATGCAAACATAGAGAGATGCACAAAGAATACATGCACTTTATCTATCTCCCTCTTATTGTACATAATTCTATATTTAAAAATCAATTCCTATCTCATCTATATGCCATCATGTTGTGATTAGAACAACATTATAATAATTCATATAAAATGATATTTGTTGACTAAAGTATCTTCATGATTTATTGTAAATTTGATAATGTTGAGTATCAAAATAATTTAAACATAGTTCTCATATTGAGTCTCTATTGCCTTTGAGGCAATGCATGTAATATAATTAGTCAATTTAAACATAGTGAGTAGTGAACCTATATTAAAACTAAAACATGAATTCAATATATAAGATATTAAAATTATTTAACCCTCTCTCCAATCTATATGTTTGATGTTTGGAACAATAGAAAACATGTTAATATTATATATAAATACATAACATTTTTATGTGTGTTTGTCAATACATACATACATACATACATACATACATACATACATATACATATGTGTATACATATACATATACGTAGACATATATATATACATATACACATACACATATTTACATGTGTGTGTAATGAACATATATTCAAAATAAAATATAATTAATTGATTGTAACTATCTTTCAATCTATATACTTGATGCTTTTAGACCTAGAGAGTATGTAATGCCTCGTCGCGCAAACCCCAAAGGACAACTAAGTACACAACAATTTTTTTGTTTTTTTTGAAACACAAAGTAAAACTACTATGTTAACTCTTGCAACCAACATAATTACAAATACAAACTAAATGCCTAAGTCCCTTGGGGTGCACGAAGAGACATTACGTAATCTACCCATTATCAAATCTAATTAACTTACTTTCATTTCCATGAACATAACTTCTCCATTTAAACATTTATATAAGAAAGCATTAAAACAAGAATGAACCACGTAGAACTATACAAGATTATATAGCCAATAAAACTTGGAACAATGAAAACTTATTTACTCAACATATGGAAACATCAAATATAACTACATTCATGAATAATGTTTGAATTACATAGTGTGATTATACAATACATCATTCTACAAATTAAATCTCAATATATAATTATCCAAGTTACAACATACATCTTCCCAACACCTAGGAGAGTTACATTACAATTTACAAGATATAACAAAAGTACAATATATATACATCTGAAGGAACATAACTTTGGAACAATCTGTCACAACAATCTCTGCACTAAAGGAACAACTACTAATGGGGAAAACCCAACGGGGTGTGAAGCACGTTCCACTCGACCACCCCCATGCTAGGAGTAGTTAAGAAAGGATTCCCGACCAAGGACGTCTATGGTATCACAAATGACTCAAATCCAAACATGGAAAGGGAAATCAAATATATAAAGAAACCATAACAACAAAAGCTCACAACAAAACATGAGAACAATAATCACCAAGTCATAATAATAAACCACTTCCAAAGGATTCCAATTAAAACAACTAAGGGGAATGCTAGAGGAGAGTGTCATCGCATGGCCTTCATGGATTATCCTAACATCCTATCACAAGGTGCTGCCTCCATCTATGGTTACCCTGACTACCTATCTCAAGGTGCCGCCCCATAGGGTGACTCATGCAGAATCATGCATTTCTCATGAAGACGAGATCACGACTATGCCAACCACGACCCTCTCGGACACCTATAGTCTATGGAAGCCCTATCAGGTGAATGAGGAATCTATAATTATCTTTTAGTATTTAACTACCCATCCCCTAATTGATTAGTTAGGTTTTCACTTTTTATACTAACTCTAATGTGGGTTATCCTCACAACCCCTTTGTGTGCCAACCCCCACATAGAGCCACTCTCCCCAGGACTCCTAACAAACAACACAATCAAAGAGATTGTACTCTCAAGTACTCTAAACACAAAGTAAACAATCGCAAGGAAAAACCATCTCGCTATAATCATATGACCCAATTACTCTAACAAGACAATTACAAACTGATGGTAGAATCAAGTTCATGACCATAAAAAAAATGGAATCAAATAACATAAACAAAAGCCTCACAACTTAACACACCAATTTTCCAAACCTCTGGAAGTTCTAACATTAACCCTGCCTCCTATAATAGGTTGTGTTGATAACAAAACTCCAGAAACCCAATAAAGAACTCAAGAAAATAAATTAACTAATTATTCAATATCAAGATATTGATTAGTAACCCAAATTCACATATAAGATTAAATTATCACACTACAAGAAATTCATTTCAAATGTCAAACTACTAATTTTCTCGATTTATTACACTAATAGAAAACACTCAAACAAATTTAATGAATTACCTACATCAAGTTTGTCCAAGAAGAATATAAACTCAATATAAATGATTTACATAATGTTCTCCCTTAATTAAACTAATGTAGGTATATATGTGTGTATATCACTCTATATATATTTTAAATCACAATTTTCTTATTCTAATTTCATAAGAATAATTTCACATATTTATAATAAAATAAATAAATAAATAAATATATAAAGAAATATATATATATATATATATATTTATAGATATAATAAAATTAATATATTTTAAAGATCAAAAATAATAAATGTAAATTCAAAATAATAATAAATTTCTTTTAATTTTCATAAAAAACAATACATAAAGTAGCTTGGGCTGCGTACCTCAGGGGGGTACGGTGGTCCGTCCCCCCTCCCCCCCCACCTTTCAATATGATTTTTTTTTAAAAAAAAATCTTGATTTTAAAATATCATTCTTCAATGAAATTCTGAAGTACATGAAATGCAACAAAAATTTTCTTTAAAACATACATATATTTAAATATATATATATATATATATTAACAGACAAAATTGAGTGTAGAGGAATAGTAAAATTCATCTATATAAATTTCTTCTGAGTGATTTATTTTCTTTTGAAAAAAGAAAGTAGAATAAATTGGGAAACAAAACACTAAATTTTAACTACCGTAACATTTAGAAAATTGCATAGAAGCTTTTCAAGTTTCTTGAGTTTTTCCCAATTTCCCTTGCACAGAAGCTTTTCTAATTTCCTCAGTTTAAACAAAGATTTCTATTGTATCTTTCAAAGTTGTTGTTTCAAGAAAGAATTTCATTTAACAGGGTTCTCTAATCTTGCTGTGTAATTTCTTATAGGGGCAACACAAATTTTTCCTACAGGAGTAACACAAAATTTTAACAAAAAATTTCTATAGTCGGGAACTTTGTTTTCTATAGAAAAACTTCTAATTTCCTCAAAGGATAGAGACAATTTCTTTGCTCAAACAAATAAACTATTCAAAACATAAAAGTATATAAACTAAAAACTGAGAGGAACCTGTTTCCTATAGGCTATAGAAGTGAAAGTTGTGCCAAGGTTTGCCACGAAAGCCTCCAGATATTAAGCTCTTCTCAGAAGCTTCACCTCCAGCCAAAATTCAATTTCAGAAACTCCTGTAGCCTTTTCCAAATTCTTTCACAAAATTTCACCAAAAAAATCCACATAGAGAGAACCACCTCTGTTCTTAGCCAAAAATTCCTAAAAACCAATTTCTATTACCCCATGCCCATATTCTTTCCGAGAATAATTTCCCCACCAGAATTTCATTAATTCCCCACTACTTCCCGTAAAACTCCAATAAAAGAAATTTAATAATTTTTTTACAACAATTTTATTTATTTATAATATTTTATTTTATTTATTTTTCTAATAATAATAATATAGTTTTATAAGCTATTTAATTAACTCAAAAATGCAATAGCAAATTTAACATTCAAAATAATAACAAAGCAAATTTATTTTATTTAAACTATTCATTTAATAAGGAATATAACTCAATTAGCTTAGTTACAATTAACTTAATAACTCCATCAATTAAATATATTAATTGATCACACATACCCAAAACAATTAAATCACCAACCAAAATATTAATCAACACTGCACAATTACACACAAGGACAAATAGAAACAAAAAACAACATAGGACTCACAGATGATGGACTTGGGACGTGAACTCTTTCTTAACCACTCATTTTTCAACATCAATCCTGTTGAGTTTATTTTGATGCTCTCCCTGTCCTGCCGAAGCAGGTGGAATCAAGACTTTGTACCTTGCAATCCCTGCATACAACAAGGTCATGTACATGTCCATATATATATAATTAAAGCATTACATTGTGAGAAGGAATTGTAGCATAGCAGGGCACTCGTAAAGGAGTGGTGCTACACGATCCTCTCACCAAAACTATACTAACAATTAAAATATCAAATGATGAAATAACATTTCTAACTAATTGATCACATCGTAAAATAAATTACGAAATCACTACATCAAACAATATTACTGAATCAAATTAAACATCACAATCCAATGTAATCATAATGTCATCAACTGAAGTAACATAATCCTCAATCAATCTAACTATAAATCCACACACCAAGAGGGTGAGCTAATCACCTTCACAAACCAGTATCACGCTAACACATAAGAGTAACAAATAGTAGCAAAAGTATGAGCAACATGGGGGTATTACAGAGTAGGTTAACATTTGATGTAAATATAAAATAATTATGTGTATGTTTATATATGTGATTAGTGAATCTATATTTAGTACAAAGTATATTTACTTTCATTCTAATATAGATATTTAATTTTTGTAAGAAAAGAGACTAGGCCTATATTAGATGTGAATGTAACCATTTTGTAGTAGTGAATTTGTATTGAATATATGATATATTTACTTTATTGTAGCTCTCTTTCTAATCTATATATTTGATATTTGAAACAATAAAAAGTATATTTATATTGGATATAAATGTAATACTTATGTGTGTATACATACACATACACATACATATACATTTCAATAAACGTGACTAATGATCTATATTCAATAAAAAATATACTTGATTGTAACACTTTCTCAAATCTATATATTTCATGTTTGTTACAATAGAGAGCAGGTTTCTAAATTTAGTGTTTGTAGTTCAATTTTATATATGTATATACATACAAAAAATACATCTAGATACATATTATGTATCTCTATATGTTCATATGTTTATATTGAATACATGTACATGTGTGTATGTATACACCCACAAAAGCAAAGAATGTCTTTCCATTTCTATTAATTATTAGGAATTATACAACTTTGTGCATCATTAAGGGCACTTCTAGAAAATAGTCCAGCATCTAAAATTTATTTTTTATTAATTTCATGGGTTCTTATCTCATGTTTAAAACCTAACATTGTCTTCTAAGCCAATATTTGTGTTTTAAAGAGATGTCATCTCAATCTATATTCTAGAAGTTCTAGAATATAATAGGGAATAAGCTTATATATGATGTTTGTTCATATTTTTTAAGTATACACAACATATGTATATGTATATGTATATGTATATAAAGGTATAGGTACATGTATATATAGACATGGATGCATGCATGGATAAATATATACATATGTGTATATATGTGGAGGGTTTCTTTACTCCCATATGTTTAAGATTTGTTCACAGTATACTAAATTTTGTAAACAATTTTCTATTAAAAAAGATGTAATGCATATCTATATGTATGTATGTATGTATGCATGCATACACACACAAACATATATATGTGCATGCAAACATGTACATCTATGTATGTGTGAGTGTGTCCATGTGGATATAGGTATAGAAAAATATGCATAAGTAGGTAATGCATATTGATTTCTATCAATTGTTGGGAATTGCACATCTTTTGTAACATGAATCCCCACACTTTTAGAAAATATTCTATCATTAAAAAAATCATGAGTGACTATTGATTTAAAAGGCCCAATGTAGTCTTGTGAAAATATATATATAAATTCATATAGGTTCTAATTTTGTCAATATAGAAATAAACAATTCACTTCATTCTAATGTGTGCATATCTACATGGAATTTTTTTGATATACATAACTAAAATTAATTTTATTATAACTATTTTAAATCAATTATATACAAGCATATTTTCCTTTATTTTGTAGTAAACTTGGATAAATTATTTACTTATATAGATAAGAAAATTGTGATAAGTTATAGTCAATTTTGGCAAGACCCTTAAATAGTAGGGATTTATAGCTCAAATTGTGAAATTATATTACATAGTTTGATTAGTATTAGAAATAATTTAGGGAGTCTTAGTCCATTCTAGTGAGAATTTAGTGGATATTATTTTTCAAATAAGATATAGTGTTCCAAGTCAAGTTTATTTAGCTACTATAAAATAAAATGTATCAAAAAAATTCATCAATCATGATTATTTTTCATATTATGTAACTAGTCCTATTGTGAGGGGATATTAGGTCACTAGGTTTGTGTTCCCTTTTTTTGAACATATGGTATGGGTTGGAACCTATAAATTTTCCTCATTTTCAATGCAGGATGACCCTCAAGTTGGTGACAAAAACCTATTTTTAGGCTTTGTGGCAGCATGCTAGCCTAGAGCTACTAGAATCAAATTATCACAATCCATGGCTTGTATTTATAATCCATTTGGCTAATTAATAAGGAGTATGCAAAACTCAAATTTGTAGTTTTTGAAAAAAATTGGAGGTCAATTTTAGTGTTTTTGTATTTTCAAGTGGGTTCATAGAGCTTTGTAAAAACATGAAAATACCTTTGTTTTGGTGATTTATGAGTGTTTAGTTGCAGTCATGAATCTCCATCTCTGATTTCATGGTTACCAAATGGGTTTGGAGTCAAAACGAAATATTTTTTAAATGGCCTGTCTGATGGCCTAGGTTACAAAGGAGCCTCCAAAAATCAGGTTGAGCAAATTTTTAGGGTGGAACGAGGATCAAAATAAATTATAATTTCTCTATGCAAGTTTCTACAACTCCCAAATGTTATTTGTGTGTGGTTCCAATTTCCTTGATTTGCCAGTGAAGTTCTAAAAATCTCCAATTTCCAATAAATAATAATTTTAAACATTAAATATCTCCCTCATGCAACAAGAACATTAAATGGGAAATTTGTTTTAATTAAATTAAATGAAGTTTAATTAAAAAAAAAAAGTTAAATTTAAAAAAATTAGCAGTGCCCAAAAAAATGTCTTTCAAAAACACATGGAGAGTAGGCGCTTCATTGCAAGGTCGAATGAAAAATGCAAAGAAAACTCGTGATGCATTTAACTCATGTAATGTCTTAGCCTTTGGTTGTTTTTTCTGTTGGTATGGAGGGTGGTTAGTGGCCAAGTTTCTTTCTTCTCTCACCTGCATATTAATATTTTTAAAACCATGACAAGTTGCTGCTCCAATGTATAGAAAATATTTTACTCTTTCATTCAATTTCAAAATGGTACGAATATTGTAGTCTATGCTGACATGTCTTTGAATAGCAAGTTAATGTGGTAGAGAAGCAATGTCTTTGAATATTGTTGCTCCTGTTCACTTCCCCAGTGCCTTTTCCCAGCTATTCTTTCTTTTAAACCTGCAATAAACGTCAAAACAAAGATGAAGTGAGATGTGGCAAGTGGGGAGGAGTTGGAGGCTGGTTTGCAACATTTTAAACTCCATTACTGCGATGTTTTAAGAAAATCTCAGTATTGTTTAAAATTAGTTTTTAATTGGCAGAAAGATGGAGGCAAAATGAAAAGTTAGAAAAGTGTGATGGAATATTATCTTATACGAATCAATTGAAAGATCAAGTGATTATATTATCATATGCCAATCAACTGCAAGATGAAGGGGTTATATTGTACCAGTTGTAAACTAGGGAGAAAATCTAGGTTTTCTCCCTCTCTTTAAAATATAAATTTTGAGCCATTTGTAAGGATTATGAGAGATGGAATTGGAAGAGATCTTAATAGGTCGGTCAATCTAGGTCTGCTACATAGTTATATGTCTCTGTAATATAAATATTTTATAGCAAACACAGTAATGTTCTCATTTGATACAATCAAGGGTTGTGATATTCTCTAGCATTCATTTGCAGTGTTAAGTTATCTTCTATGTTAGTATTTACTCAATGATCAATGTAATATATTTTATAGGAAATAGTTAGAATGTTTGTATTGTAGAGGGATTAATAAGTAGAGTTGTATGACACTACCATTAGAGGACTAGGTTATATTGTACGGTAGTAACATTTATTTGGAATGTCCATTAAGATATATTAAATATTGTGATAAAATTATTCACATGGCATTGTCATTCTATTGTCTCTAACACATACTTGTCTTATTTTTGTTTTCTCCCATTATTAGAAATAACTTTTAAGTTTACAAATCAAAAGCCAAATCATAATTTACTTATAAGTATTTACCTTCTTATACAAGGATTTGATGTGTTACAAAGATTATGGCTACTTGTATGATATACTATGTAAATATTTGCTATAATATATTTGAATTATTTTGCTAAAGAATCAACTAGTTGTAATTCAGACATCTTTATTTTATATTGTTAAAGAGGAACCCACCTAGGTTAATAGAGCCTAAAGTGGAGGGGAAATTTATCTTTAGGATGAGTGGCTCATTTCCCAACCTTGTATTGTCATTTAATATAATAATTGACTAGTCTTTAGAGGAAACTAAAGAATCAGTTGGAGGAACCACTAGATTGGTGACTTTATTAGGAAAAAATTTAAATTCATATATCTATTTGGGAGAGTCAAATAGTTTGAATACTTTCACAGAGAAAGTAATGTAGCTCATTTAAATAATTTATGAAATTACTCTGCTAACAGATTGAACTCAAAAAAGTATTTTATATTTGAGAATATTTTAGTTGTTTGATTATTTTTTCCTCTATTGAGAAGTGGTGACTCTATAAAGAACCTAATAAATTTTTGAGATTTTCCAAAGTTTGTGCACAAGCATTGCATAGGTCTACAAAATTTCTAGTTTGATGTAGGAGCATCAAATAGTGTAAGGGCAAGCTTGCATCACCCAAAAATATTGTATTTTCATTTTTTTGTACTTTCCTTGGTTGTTTTGGGGCCAATGGCGACTCTTGCAATCTTTCAGATAGTTAGAAGTTTGAAATAGCAAAAAATGGTCACCTACTATTTTTAGTAAGTTGGGCTATTCAAGTTCTTATGGACATGAAAATTAAATACATGAAGTGAAATTGGAAAATAAGATTTTTGGTGAAAGAATCATCTCAAAATCATGTATCGTTTGGAAGATATTAAATTTTCTTCCTAAGGAATTTCTCCAATGAAGTTTAAAACTGAATATTAAGGCCCTTTGGAGGCTTGTAATAGGATACAAAATCTTTGATTTTCCAGACTTAGTGAAAAATTGTTGTAGGTCTCTTCACAAGTTTTCCAACGATATATTACAATTGAAAATCTGATGATTGGATCGAAAGTTATGACCCCGAGAAGTTGTAAATATATAAATATAAAATTTTTAAAAAATAAAAATATTCTAGAGTGGGAAATAGATGGTGGAATTTCTAGAGCCAAAATGGGGTTACACCTTGTTGAATATTCTAAGGAAATTACACTTCTTGGATAAAGAGGGAGAATAAGGGTTATAGAAGTGAGCTTTGGTAGTGCAGATTGTGGTTTTTGGCTTATAGATTTTTGTAATGAGAAGGCCCATGTAGCTATAGTATGTTATTTTTTGAGTATTGCAATTTCACTCCATCAAGATAATAGAAAGCAATTGTTTCTTTCTATAATTTTTGTTGATCTCTCTTGTTTATCTCTCTTGTTTAGTTGTGTGTGTGTGGTTTTGTAAGGGGAGTACCCTCATCAAGTGGTATTAAAGCATTTTTTCCTAAGTGTGTAGATAGATCACCAAACGTGAGGCAATTTACACCAAGACTTGTGGTTGTGGGACCATGAGAAAAGATGCCTCCATGAAGAAACTCTGGTGGAAGAAATGTTGGGGTAATAGAAGAGGGATTTAGAGCCCTCTAGAGAAATGTTCAAGCACTACAAGAGGAGTTGCATACAGGAGCTAATGTTAGAAGAGATGAAAGCATAGATGAGGCTGAAAATGAGGAGCCATTTGAACAAGTACATGATGTAATAGATCTTGGAGAAGTCAGATTGCTTAGGTCTATTTCTAAGATTGGAAAGAGGACAAAGATAGAAGTTTCTAATTTTTTTGGAAACCTTAATCTAGAGGAGTTAATCTATTGGGTCAATGAGTTGGAAGAGTATTTTGAGTATGAGGAAATAGAAGATCTGGAGAGGGTCAAATTTGCAAAAGCCAAGCTGAAAGGCCTAGCTAGCATATGGTGGAAAGAAGTTCAATTGGATAGAAATAAAAGAGGAAAAGATAAAATAACGAGATGGGATCAAATGGTGGAAAAATTGAAGGGATAGTTCACTCTTGTGAACTATGAGCTAGATTTGTTGAATAAGATGCAAGGGTTAAAACAAGTAGGAAAATCTGTTGAGGAGTATAAAAAATAATTCTACCGATCCCTGATTAGAATAGGCCATTCTAAGGTCAACGAGGAGAAAGTTTTCCATTACATAAATGGGTTGAAGCCAAGTATTCAAGAAGAGTTGAGTTTGGTGAGGATGACCACGATTGAAGATGCATATCAGTTTGACCTAAAGGTGGAAGAGAAACTTAATAGAAGGTTTGAGAGCAAGCAAAGGGGTGGAGTTCATGTTGGAAAGACTAATGGACGGTCCTATGGAGGCTGAAGTGAAGATCAAAAGAAGACTGAAGGATTTAGTAGCAATCAAAACTAGAAGGGATATAATACCTACTGTCCTTGAGATAAAAATAATGGAGACCAAATAGAAAGAGGAAGATCAGGACAAGGACAAGGAAGAGGAGGCTTATGTGGAACCTGTTTTCAATGCAGAGAAGGACATAGAGCCTATGAGTGTCCTCAACATCAAGGGAGGACAAATAGAAGACCTAAAGGAAATGCACGAGTTGTGCATGTAGATAAAGATGTCGAGTCTTCACATTTTGAAGATGTTGAAAGAGGAGAGGCCCTTTTTGTCAGAAGAGCCTTGCTAAATGAGGAGAAGAAACCAGATCAAAGAAAGAACCTATTTCACAATCGATGCAAGTGTGAATGTAAAATTTGTAATATTATCATTCATGGAGGTAGCAATCACAATTTTGTTTCAAAGGAAATGGTACTAAGTTGTAGTTGGAGAGGAGAAGACATCCAAAACCATCCTGGATCACATGGTTGTAGAAGGACCATAGGGCATTGGTCAATGAGCAATGTTTGGTAAAGTTTAAGATTGGTAACTATCATGATGAGGTTTTATTTGATATTATACATATGGATGTAAATGTCACATGTTAGGCAAACCATGGTAGTTTGATCGATGAGTAGTGCATGATGGACATGCTAACACCTATTCCTTGACAAAGGATGGTGTTCCTCATAAGTTGAAACCCTTGATGGAGGTTGAACAGAAGGTATGCAGTAATGCACAAATTTGTTTGGTTGAGGGAAGAAAGTTCCTAGAAGGTATGAGACACAAGCATACATGATTCACATTGATCCCTAGAGTTGATAAGGATGATACTAATGAAGTACTTGTAGAAGCTTTAGATTTATTGAATGAGTAGGAGGTATTTTCCACAACATGTCAAATTATGATATTTCTATCAAGATTCAACCATGTAGTTTTAAGATTCAAACTCATTGACTCATATTTCACGAGTAGTGGTTCACAAGAACCCATCTCTCATGATAATGAATGGTCCACTTAGCACTCATTGCATCTAGGTGATGCTCACAGGGGTGGAGCACTGGGCCTTCCCAAGAGCTCACCCATCCCAATACTACTCCATCTCAAGCGCACTTAACCACAGAGTTACCTCCAAGGTTAAGCCCACTTAGCTTGCAACACCATTTGCAAAACCTTCAACAAGTGTTGTGCCTCATGAACCATTCATTATAGAGCCCCTTTAGCTCATTAATTGATAAGTAGGAGGTATTTTGCATAGTGTGTCAAATTATGATATTGCGATCAAGATTCAACTGTGTATTTTTAAGAGTCAAAATCATTGACCTATATTTCATGAGTATTGGTCACAAGAACTCATCTCTCATGATAATGAATGGTCCACTTAGAACTCATTGCATCTAGGTGATGCTCACAGGGGTGAAGCACTGGGCATTCTTGGGAGGTCACCCATCCTAGTACTACTCCAACTCAAGTTTACTTAACCACAAAGTTACCTCCAAGGTTAAGGCCACTTAGCTTGCAAACCCATTTATTATCATGAGAGATGGGTTCTTGTGAACCACTACTCATGAAATATGGGTTAATGAGTTTGACTCTTAAAACTACATAGTTGAATCTTGATAGTAATATCATAATTTTACACACTGTGGAAAATACCTCCTACTTAACAATTGATGAGCTAAAGAGGCTCTATAATGAATTTTTCATGAGGCACAACACTTTCTAAAGGTTTTGCAAATGGGGTTGCAAGCTAAGTGGGCTTAACCTTGGAGGTAACTTTGTGGTTAAGTACACTTCAGCTAGAGTAGTATTGGGATGGGTGACGTCCCGAGAATGCCCAGTGCTTCACCCATGTGAACATCACCTAGATGCAATGAGTGCTAAGTGGACCATTCATTATCATGAGAGATGGGTTCTTGTGAACCACTACTCATGAAAAATGGGTCAATGAGTTTGAATCTTAAAACTACACAGTTGAATCTTGACAACAATATCATAATTTATTGAATGAGTTTCAACATATTGTTTCTGATAATGTGCTTGAAGGTTTGCCTCCATTAATGAATATTATCCACCAAATGGACTTGATTCCTGGAGCTAGTTTTTTGAATAAGGAAACTCATCATATGACTCCAACAGAGAGCAAAGAGTTGAATAGACAACTGTAAGAATTATTACAAAAGGGAATGATCTATAAAAGAGTTTGAGTTTGTGTGCAATACCTGTAGTACTAGCACCAAAGAAGGATGGGGAATGGTCAATGTATATAGATTCTATAGCCATCAACAAGATCACCATCAAGTACAAATCTCCCTTGCCAAGGATAGATGACATCATAGATTGTTTGAGTGGAGATAAGTACTTCATGAAGATAGATCTAAAGAGTGGTTATCACCAAATTAAAATTAGAGAAGAAGATGAATGGAAAACAACATTCAAGACTACAAAGGGCTTATACGAGTGGTTAGTCATGCCCTTTGGGCTAACCAATGCACTAAGCACCTTCATGCAACTCAAGAACGAGGTCCTTAAAGAGTTTTTGGGTAAATTTTTCATTGTTTATTTGGATGACATTTTAATTTTTAGAAAGACATTGGAGGAGCATTTGATGCTTATCATCAAGTTTTTTGAGAAGCTTATGGAGGAGAGGTTGTTGATCAATTTTAAGAAGTGTAGTTTTGTAAAAAAAGAGTTGGTATATTTGGGATTTGTTGTCTCAAAAGAAGGTCTTAAGATGGACCCAGAGAAGATAAAATCTATCATTGAATGGCCTACTCCAAGGAGTTCTAAGTTAAGGTAGGATATTTTCATGGTTTGGCTAGTTTTTATAGAAAGTATATCAAATTGTTTAGTATTATTTGTGAACCTCTAACTTAAACAATGAGAGAGAATAGAAAAGAGTTTAAGTGGACTATAGGAGTAGCAAATTTTTTTGATATATTGAAGAAGAAAATTATAGAGCAACCTGTTTTGGCACTTCTATATTTCAACAAATTATTTTGAAGAAATGGGCAAGACAACTGAGAGGGGGGGTGAATCAGTTGTAGAAAATTAAACCTTCAAAAAACCTCAGTAGTAAACAAATACACATGAATTTAATATACCCTTTTCTCTGTTAAAATGATTATTTACATGAAATACCAATAACATAAACTAAAATCACAACACCACACACATAAGAACACTAGATTTACGTGGAAACCCTAATGAGTGAAAACCAAAATGAGGATTAGCTCACAATATAATTAATAACAAAATCAGTACAAAGAGGCTCACTACTAGAATATGATGCACTATCCGAAAAGGTTCATAACCAAGGCTCACTACCATGAAAAGAATACAAGAATATAGAAGAAGAATGTTACAAAGAGAAGCACTTCTCAATGCAACAAAGAGTCCACCACAATTTCTCACACACTTTTGTAGTCTTACATGAAAGATTTCAGATGCCTTTAGCTCACTTCCTTTAGGAATCCTAACATGAAGTTCACAATACACTACTCAAATTCACATTAAATACACTTTACTCATATCATTCTTCACATCTATCTTGATTATTTATCTTTCTCCCTTCTCTTGCATCAACACTATTCAATTTTATACCAACCTCTACCTCAAAACCTTTTCCAATGTCGACCACTAGCCATTATACATTCAAATTCAAACTAGGTTGGCACCCAAACATTCCCATGATGGTTAGGAATGAAATTTGACCTACATAAATCCTTAATGAGGACCCAAATAGATCCCAACACACTTCAACACACTTCCACAAGCCTCACATGTAGTGTTGAACACAAGGTTGACCAACACCCATGAAAAACACCATAAACATTAAGTATGCACTTCCTTAGATCAAGTTGAAAGTTCTAGACATCATAATTTGTTTGAATTCAATCCAAAACAATCCACAAACTACTTAAGATTCATTGAATACTTCAATCAAGCTTCGCATCAATACCTAGTTTAATTCAGGACAACTGATAACCCTTGTTTGCATACTAATAACTAAAACTCATACTATACTGCACTATATCAAGTAAAAATTTGACCATAGAAAGATAAAGAAATTATAAGAAGCTTCCCAAATCCACACAACCTAAATCCAAACAACAGAGAAACATGAAGAAAATACATTTCTCCAAGATAGCATAAAACACCATTGAACTATTGCAAAGACGGTTCTCCTTGCACCAAAAGATTGACCTGTTAATGCCTGATACAACTATTGGATTTATACATGATCAAGATCCACAGGAGGTGGTTAAACCATGTCACAAAGACCAAGCACCATGCTGGACTATTCCTACCATAGGAAGAGGAGACCAGGGGTCACACCTTGCAACAATCCTCCCTACAGTGCAAGTGTGGGGTTCAAACTTGTGACCTCGGCTCTAATACCAATTGTTGCAAAGACGGTTGTCATTGCACCAAAAGATCAGCCTATTAATGCCCAATACTACCATTGGATCTATACAAGATCAAGATCCATAGGAGGTTAAACCATGCCACAAAGCCCAAGCGTCACATTGGACTACGCCTACCACAAGAAGAAGAGACCAAGGGTCACACCTTGCAACATGAACAATTGAATCATACATTGGTGAAAATATCTCACACTGTACAATGATCTAGAAACCCAACTTCTAAATACATCAACCTTGAATAACCTGTAAGATCTACACATGCATAGTATCAACACAGAAAGAACACAAAGAACAATACAGGAGCTCATTATGACTATTTGCACAACACATTTTACTTTGTTTATTAAATTTTATCAAAATCCCTTGGAAACCATGTACTAGAACCAACATCTCAACTCATTTCTCCAATCCAACTCATTTATAGACTTTTGCAACAAAAGAATAGCTCCATGTACTCACAACACTTCCTCAAAGTCTCAAATACACATGCACAACCTATTTTCCTCTTTTCACTATTTTCTCAATATCCTTAACATCTTCATCCCATAGTTGACATCAATGACAAGAGTAGTTAGTATAATTCTTGTTGACATCAATGAAAACACCATCATTCTTGCAACAATCTCCCCCTTTTTCATTTATGGCAACACAAGATGTGACAAGCCACCAAAGACCACACAATAGTTATGAATTCTCTCTCTCTTTTCCTTCATACGATCTTCTCCCCCTGAGAAGATAAGTTCTCTCTTTTTTCACAAGATTCTTTCTCCCCCTTTGACATCAATGGAAAAGGAAAATTTTTTTAGCAATATTCTCCCTCTTTGACACCTAACCAAAATTACATGCTCTAAATAATCCCCCTTACGAGTACACTCACTTAAATTAGCCACACAAAGATAACACAAGATACTACCTATACCCCTTGAGAGGTAGCCACCAATATGAGTCTAGAAAAGAAATAGATCCACATATTCAATAGATTGATGCACCTCTATATGCATCTAGTTCAATAAATGAGGGGCAATAACCCCAAAATTCTCTCAAAGATACTCAAAAGTATCCTTAGGAGGAGCTTTAGTAAATATGTCAGCAATCTGATCCTTTGTAGGAACATACTCAAGCTTCAC
Organism: Sequoia sempervirens; assembly: GCA_007258455.2. Taxonomy (NCBI): domain Eukaryota; kingdom Viridiplantae; phylum Streptophyta; class Pinopsida; order Cupressales; family Cupressaceae; genus Sequoia; species Sequoia sempervirens. The sequence goes on along the minus strand of VDFB02379711.1, from coordinate 9,306,880 downwards.
TTCATTCTCCATAACCTTTTCTCTCAAAAAGTGGTATCTAATATATATATGCTTTGTCCTTTAATGCATCAAGTTAGATTCTTTGAAATTTTTATTACACTTGTATTATCGTAGAAGATAGATATAGCTTCATCAAATAGAACTTTGATATCCTTCAAGGTTTACCTCATCCATAATGCCTATGTACAACATGATGGTGTTGTAATATACCCAACCTTTGTTGTGGATAAATAAATTGAATCCCATTTCTTACTTAGCCAGGATACCAATCTACATCCAAGAAAGAAGCACAACCACTTATACTTTTCATGTTATCAACACAACCAACCCAATTTGTATATGTATAAGTACTTAATGTGAAATCAGTATCCTTACCTGATACCACAAACCATAATATGATGTGCCTCTTAAATATCTGCATATTCTCTTCACTGTTGCAACATGTGTTTCTTTAGGTTATTCTTGAAATATAGCAACAAGACAAATTACATGCATGGTATCTGGTCTAGTAGCAGTCAAATATATCAGTCCACCAATCATAGACCTATACTTGCTCTGATCATCCTTAGGTGAATCATCACATTTTCTTAATTTACAACCAATTACCATAGGAGTACATCCTGGTTTGGATTCATCCATTCCAAACTTCTTCAACATTTATTTTACATACTTATACTGTGAAATGAAAATACCTTTATGTCTTTGATTAATCTGTAGCCCAAGAAAGAAATTCATCTCCCCAAACATTGAAATTATTTCTGCATATATTAAAAAAAATTCTTGCACATAGCCTCATTTCCACCAAAGATAATATCATCCACATACACAACTACTATCAAGATCTTGTCCTCCTCAATTTTAAAGTAAATATTACTATTTGTGGAGCCCTTGTTGAAACCTTGTTATATCAAGTACTTGTCCAATCTTGCATACCAAGCTCTAGGGGTTTGGTTCAAACCATATAGTGCCTTCTCCAACTTGCATACCATGTTCGATTGATCTAGAAATTGGAAACATTTTGGTTGTTCCATGTAAACCTCTTCTTCTAATTCTCAATTCAAAAAAGCATACTTCACATCCAGCTCATAGACCTTGAATTCTTTGTGTGCTACAAATGCCAAAAACATTCTAATAGCTTCCATCCTAGCCACATGAGCAAAATTCTCCTCAAAATCTATTCCTTCTACTTGTGAGTAACCTTTACACACAAGTCTTTCTTTGTTCCTATCAACTTCTCCATTCTCATTCAACTTGTTCTTGAATACCCATTTAGTTCCAATTATGTTCTTGTTTGCTAGTCTAGGGACCAATTCCCAAATTTGATTCTCCTTTATTTGCATAAGTTATTCTACCATTTCCTTTATCCAATGTTCATCCTTGCATGCTTCACTTACTGATTTAATTTCAATTTTGGAATGTAAACATAAATTTACCTCAACTTCAGCAACTTTGCTTCTTGTTAGTACACTTTTCCCCTTCTCTCCAGTAACCTGATCTTCAAAAAGATTCTTTTGCACATACTTAGGGGTTTTAGGGGTCTTCTCTAGAGCTTCTTCCTCTTCATTTTTGTACCACACGTTCATCAATTATTCCTTCTACTTTTTTGTAATCAAGCTCATCTAACACATATCCATCTACTGCAATAGAACCCTATAAGTTTCTATCAACTTTAATATTTTCACTTTCAACTATCTTTCTCAACCTTTTGTTGTAACATATATAAGATTTTCTCTTAATAGAATATCCAAAGAAGATACCTTCATCAGACCCTGCATCAAACTTTCCTAAGTTTTCTTCATCTCTTTTGATATAACATTTTCTTCCAAACACTTGAAAGCACTTCTAGTAGGAATCTTTCCATACCATAGCTCTTAAGGAGTCTTCCTACTATTAGCTCTAGCGTGAACTCTGTTATGTATATAAACAAAAGTATGAATAAATTCTATCGAGTATACATTTGGTAGATTTTCCTCTTTCATCATAGTCCTTACAGCTTCCTGAATAGTTTTGTTTTTCATTTCAACGACTCCACTCTACTGAGGAGTTCTAGGGGCAGACAAATACCTCTTTATTCTATGAACTTCAAAAAACATGTTAAATTCATTGGAGGTGAATTCACCACCTCTTTCATACCTTAAATGTTTTATTTTCAAATCCATTTCATTCTCAAGCAAAACTTTAAATGTCTTAAATTTTTCCAATGCATTAGATTTCTCTCTAAGAAAAGTAACTCATGTCATTGTAGAGTATTCATCAATCAAAAGAATAAAGTACATGTCACCCTGTATACTTCTCATCCTCGTAGGGCCACAAAGATCTATATGCAATAATTATAGTATTCTGATAGTAGATTGTTCCTTTACCTTAAAGCTACTCCTTGATTGTTTTCTAAATTTACAACTCTTGCAAACAATATTGATAGGTTTTATGATCTTAGGTAAATCTCTCATAGCATGAGCCGAACTAATTCTTACCAAATTATCAAAATTCATGTGACACATCCTTTGGTGCCATAACCAACTATCATTAACCTGTGACATAAATGAATGACCATCAACACCCTTAAATTGGTATATGTTTCCATCTATTCTCTTATTTGCAAAAATCACAGTTTTGAACCCTTTTTGGATTTCACATGCTTCATCCTTAAATACAAGATAGTATCCTTTGCATATTTTACCAATATTCAAGAGATTATTTATTAATACCTTAAGATAGTATATAGTTTCAATATTATGCTTTCCATCAAAACTAATTGAACCTATTCCACAAATCTTAGCTCCTGAATCATTTCCAAATTTAGCTAATCCACCATCATATTTTTCAAGTTTAACAAAATTACCATCTTTGGTCATATTATTAGAGAATCCATTTTCAAAAGCCTAGTAATTCTTATCTTCTTTGACATGACAGGAAGATACCAAAGTACCTTCAACCTTGTCCTTCATCTCTAGTATATCTTAATTTACACAACTTTCAGGGTTAGCAAAAATAGATTTATCTTTTATAACCAAAAATAGACATTGATTATCATCAAAGTATCTATAATCAGATTCATCATTAGAAATACCAACATCTTCTCTCACATAGTAAGCTTTCCTAATCATCTTCCCTTTATTTCCTTTTTTTTATCATTTGTAGCTCTTTTTGGACATCTAGAAGCATAATGACCTATCTCACCACAACTAAAACATTTCAGAGGTAATTTACCTTGATACTTGTTGATGCCCTTTTTCATCTTTCTCATGAAGTTAGCTTCCAAATCATCAAGATCTTCTTCACCTAATTCTTCAACCTTCTCTTATTTCTCATCCTTTAAATAAGTCTCCACCTTTGTTCCTTTCTCCATTTTTTCATTTCAAATACAATCAGAGTACTAATCAACTGATATCTAGATTATTTATCAAAATCATTTGTTTCCTCAATAGTAGACACCTTTTCACTATAACAATCTGGAAGAGATCTGATAATTTTCTTCACCACTTTAGATTCTTTAATTGTTGCACCATGACCTCTCATATCACTTACTATTTCATCAATTCTCTGAATGTAGCCTTCAACTATTTCATCCTTAGACATATGCATCATTTCAAATTATGCCTTCAAGTTTTGAAACTTTTCTTTCTTGACCTTCAGATATCCTTTAGAAATTCTTTCTAACTTATCCCAAACTTCTTTAGCAATCTTCAAACTCAGAACTTTAACTAATTCATATTTTGAAATACTATTCGTAATAATGTACCTTGCCTTAGCATTGATCTCATGTGCCTTGATCTCTACATTTGTATTCAAAGCATTCAAAGGTAGAGTGTATGGAGTCTGATAATCCTTCTCAATATCATATCCCTGAGTGTACAAATATCCTTCCATTTGTGTTTTCTAGAATGCATAATCTGTGCCATTGAAATTAGGGTATTCCAAGGGAATCATGTTCACCATCCTGGATCCACCTCATGTGGTTAAGCTTCTTCTCCAAGGAACCTTGCTTTGATACCAATTGTTGAAATGAACAAGACAATTGAGAGGGGGTGAATCATTTTTAATAAATTAAACCTTCAAAAACCCTCAACAGTAAACAAATACACAAGCATTCAATATACCCTTTCTCTATTAAAATAATTAAACATGAAATACCAATAAAAAAAATTGAAATCACAACACCACACATAAGAACACTAGATTTAAGTGGAAAATGGAATGAGGGAAAAACCATGGTGAGGATTAGCTCACAATATAAGTGTTGATGGTCAAAAATAACACAACAATGTTAAAATGCAATATTGCTACTCTACTTCTTCTAAAAAAGAAAAATAATATAAACTACCCATCTTCCAAGGTCTTTGTAGTTGGTTCTCAACTGTGCTGATGTCGTTCAGTGGCCTATGGAACTATAATGTTCAAGGGGATTGTTGGTAAAGAGTACAAACTGCATAATATGAACTAATCTAATGTTTGTGAGGTGTAAATAAACAACAAAAGATAGAACAAGGCTTAGAACAACAAAGCATGAACACATATTTCTTTTAATCCAGACATATAAACTTCATAATGAGCATTTCCTCTAACCAAATAAAACCATAAAATGATACAACCCAAAAATAATCTATACCATTGCATTCATTCATAGTGCAAATTCAAGATGTACAACCATTCATCGTCACTTTTTTTAAACTTTGTTTTCAAATAAGAACACATCACTAGAATTCATAGATCAATAAATATAAAGAGATCTCATTCACATATAACTTAATGGAATATTTTTAGATTTAGAATATTTTATTGATTTTTATCAAATAAGAAACATTTATGCACAACAAAACTCACTGGCATACGAATAACTATTGTTCATCAACATTATCATTAAATTGACAAACTTCTGAAAATAACATAAATTGCATTAAAACTGTAAAAGGTGCTTCTAAGTATCTTTGCATAAAAGTTGTAAAAACTCCTAAAAGTTGTGAACACTATCCTAAATCTCTCTTAGGTAGCCAATCTTGACTTCAATTAGCTGACCTTTACAAAATGGAGATAAATTCCACATATAGACAATTTCAACGCTAATTCATCTCATTGAAAACTAAGATCCACAATTTGGGGCTTCAGATCCACAATTGTAGGGACTCTAGTATTTGTCTCTATTGTAATTGTTGAAGTTGAACAAGTGTGCCAATTTCCCTTTTAACCAAAAAATCAACTCTGAGTCCTCACTCAGACTGTTGCTAATTACCATAGATCACTCCTGACTTGCTAGCTCTATTGCCTAGTCACCCCTTTACTCAAAACTCATCCAAAAAGGTACTGTTGTTCAAAAGATAATAAAAAAAAATAATTTTTCTTATCGCCTTCATGTGTTAGACCCCATGATATTTATCATAATTAGCTAGAATTTGTTTCACTATATCATCATCCAGTCCATCTACCTAGTCGACCTTGAATTCTGACTCTTCAAATTTCTTTTCTGTTGTATCGACAATTACTTTCATTTGACCAACGTCCTTGGTTGCCTAGTATAGGTCACATTTGAGTTCCAACAATCTATCCATGAGTGGTGATTCAACAATATCTCCTTTTATTAACATTCTATTTATTCGTTCCTCCCATGCATCCTTGAAATCTCCCAATGATTCGTGTCTCTAGTATGGAGGTAAGGCTTTATCAATAAACCTTGAAACAAGCTCCTCAAATACACTTGTGTGCTCAAATATCTCACAAACATTTTTAAGCATGATAATCTTGTGTTTGATATGAGTTTGTGACTTAAAGGAAAATATATGAATATCCTTTGCCACATATCTAGAATCTTCCTCACCTAAGATTTGGGACTGGACCGACTCTTTATCAGAAATTTTATCAATTTTCCTCAGCTTTCCCAGATATTCTCTACGCTTTTCCTCTTCTTCCCACCATTTCTTCATGCCCGCCTCTATGGTCTTGACTAATTTCAGCCCCCTATAATAATACTTAAAACCTTCTTCTAAAAAATTGTCCATATCAAATTTAAAGGTATTAAGCCAATTGTCAACCCACATGGATTTCATTTTCATTTCATTCAAACCATCTACCTCTTTTCAGCTCATTAGAACAAGAATCTTAGATAGTGCAAGCTGCTCAGGAGTAGATGACATCAAATCTTTCAATAAATATCTCATTTTAACAACTTGAGCCTTAAGCTCATCTTTGGCTTGCTTGTGTTTGATTAACCTAGACTTGGTAGTAGTGGCAACAATATTAATTAAATTTATTTGTTGAATTTTGGTGTGCTTTCCCAGATTAACAGTACTTATCTGATAATCCTTTGGTTGCAATTCTCTATCATCCTTGTCAGCAGTTGGAGTGGCAATTTCAGCTACTAGATCTCCTTCATCAGTGAGTCTGGTTGAATGCACTACACAGGCCTTCTTCTTTACCTTTACTTTTTCAATTTATGCCCTTATATCATCCCACATTACTAGTTGGGCCTATATTTGGTGCCTCTTATTTAGATTTAGTTTCAACCAAGTGATTCTAACTGGCTGAGTGGCTAATTGTTGAATGTTAGGAGGTGTAGTAGATGGAGGTGTAGAATAAATAACTCCAATTGTTTACTGGGAAGAAAATTTCTAAAGCTCTTCTTGCTCCTTTTGTAATCTTTCCCGCTCCTTCCTTTCGTTCTCAGCTTTTATCTCTTCTATCCTCCTCATTTCTTCCTCTTGTTTGGAAGCCTCTTCTTCATCTCTTAGCCATTTTCTCTCTAATTCCTTATCTTAGATCTCCTCCTCTACAACCTTTTCTTGTGCAGCTTTTCTTTCCAATTCTAAGGCCTCATCCTCTACCTTCTTCTGTGCTTCAACTTCTTCCACTTCCCAAGCTAACTCCTCGGCTTTTCTTTTTCTATTCTTATTTTTCTTGGGCAGCTCATTCATTAGCTAGTTTCTGAGTACCTTCCATCAACTCTTGTTCTTTCTCTGTTAGTACATAATTCAATTCCATTTCAACACTATGTAGGCTGCCAACTTCAAATTTAGCTCCTTCTCCTGGTTCTTCTTCAACCTTTTTCAAATAATCCTTCCATTCAAGTGCTTCTCCCTCTTGGGATTTGGTTCTTTTGATATTTGAGGAGATGTCTTGAATATTTACCTTAGCCTATCCTTCTTCCCCAATGATTGGTGCTCCCGAAGTTGATGGTATAGTAGGAGAACTTCCCTCAACTTGTGGGGGAACAACAACTTGTCTCTTTGTATCACTTTCCTCACCAAGGTGAACAATGACCAAAGGTACAAAAAAAAAACACACCTACAATAGATGCCTCATAGGTAACCATTGCTTTACGCAAAGCATCATCAAGATTTTGTAATGAAATCTCCTTTTCAGTTTGTTGAGGCTCCTCAATGAATGTTTCCGCCATTGCAACACATTTCTTTAATCTTTTATATTGTTTGGTCTCTGCACATTAAGTGGGTTCATTGCTAGGACCTCTTTTCTTTGTCACTCTACCCCATGGTTGTTTTAACTAGAGATCTATCTAGTTCAAGCTCTTCTTGATCACTACCTATGATATCTTTCCAATCTTAGTCTCTTCTTTCTCTGCCCAATTGATGGGTGGTGGGGCTTTTGTAGCCACTTGATCAATATCATATCGGGGATCAAGAGTGATCCCATCATCCATAGTGTCATCAAGTATATCAGTTTTAATATCAAAATTCCTCATCTGGGGAATTTTTAACCTCTCGTAACCTCTTTTTCTTACCTCAAATTGATCCTGAAGGTTTTCCCAAAAATCCTCAAAAAGAGGAACATGATGAGTAAAGTGAGTAGAGTAAAGTGCATGCATCTTCCTCTTAGGATCAAAATTCTTCCTAGAAGTATGCTATTGGAAATTTAAAGACTGAAATTCCTTAGTTGTTGTTTTAGCTATGAATGATGAAGAACAAGAATAAAATCCCAATTCCAAGGGAAAAGAATGTGCAACAGTCCTATGCTCTGAAGAGAAAATTGCATTCACCTCTGTAGCTTGCCTAGTAAATTCCATTAAAACCCACCGATTGCCACAACATCTTGGAAATTTAATTGGATGACCATCAAATCCAAACAATCTAAAATATGTTGACCTAGGGTATTGAATGAACTAGTATCCCCATTATTGAATGAATTCCATGGCTTCCTAGGACAATTTGAAACCTATGTCCCCCGTGAGATGATTTATAATGACATACATAAAAGCATCATTTACCCTTTTGAAGTGCTTTTCTAATTCCTCAATCTTGAATTGGTCATAGTTTTCCCATACCTTATTTTGATATGGTACTTCTTCCATTCACCCTACAATATTCAACCTAGGAAACCTTCCAATTCTTGTTGCACAATATATAACATAAGAAGACATGTAAAATGTCTTGGTTTGTGTTACTTGGAGAAGTTGGGCATGAATATTATCTGAGATGATTTTCCCCCAATCCAAGTATTGCTTTCCATCAAGTATCAACTAGATGAATGGAAACATCCATAGTTTGAAGACATGAGAATTTTCCTTTCCAAATACCTTGGCCAACAATGTAATAATGTCTCCAATGTTCTCATAAAAAAATTAACTCTTTTGGTTATCAAACACTTTATTTGCTGACTTATTTTCCTTCTTCATCCATCATTTGTTGATGACCTATTTATTTCCCTCCACATCTTTGTTCCATAGCTCAAGTGCCTTAGCCTAATTCATCATCTTCACATCAAGGTAAGGAGGGAGGTCAAAGACAAGTCTGATTATGGGTGGAGTTAAGTCTATAATAAAATTTCCTTGAGCATCAGTACACTACCTCTGAGTAGGGTTATATGCCTATGCAATCGTTAGAATGAACTTAGAGCATTGCACCGCAATAGGAAAGCAAGCTACGTGAGCTAGTCTAGACTCTGCAATTATTTTTTCTCTTAGAGCAGCATCCTTTGAAAATGTATCTTTCATGAACTGATCCAAATCCATATGTCCTACCAATGTGATAGTTATTTTTGAGACTTCAGAGCCAAATTTGGATGGGGATGGATTCCCTTGATATTTATATTTCATTGTGTAGGGTAGTTGTTCCAATTTCACTCTCTTGGCTCTGGCCCTCTTTGACGCTCCCTCATATGTTCCCTCAACTGACAGTCCCTTAGTAGGTATCTTTTCCTTGGAGTCAGACATTGGTTAAATATCCTGCACTACTGGCCATCATTAGATACAAAAAGGAAACATACAAATAACATCATAACACCGAACTTCATAGTAAATCAACATCAAGTCAAAAAGAATTTACTTCATTGAATTAATTTGATCATTTTTGGGCTTCAGGTTTAAAACGATACAAGAAATTAGCCAATTTTATGCATAACTGAGTTATGTCGGGAGCCAGGATTAGGTCATGGCTAGGCACCAAAACCATGTTTAAACAAGTTTAATGTCATTCCTTAGTCTGACCCCGTAATGTTTGAGGAATCAAAACCAAGTTCAGGACATGGATTGACACTAGTCATATGATGGAAAATGAGTTTAAGTATTGACTCGCAGTTTGATCCTGCAATGTGATTATGGGTCTGGATTGGGCCATGATCTGGAACCAGACCTACATTCAAAGAAGTCCAGTGTCATCTGAAAGCCCGACCCTACAATATTCAAGAATTAGGATAGGGTTAATGGTCATTACTAGACATTGAAACAATTGATAGTAAACAAGTTAGGTATGAACTCATGGTTTGACCTTGTAATGTGACTGGGAATCAGGATTGGGTCGAGGCCAAATACCAGACCCATCCAAAATGGAGAAGTGTAAGTAAATTCCCAAGTTCTAAGCCCGGTAAGATATTGGGTGTTGGGACCGAGTCATCATCAAGTCAAGTACCAAAATGCATAGTGGGAATGTGGAAAGTTTAAGTCCCAATCCTAATTACACTTTGGGAATCAGGATCGGGATATTGTTAGGTCCATGTACCAATTGGTGAGCTAAAGGTTCAGTCTTGAAACAACTCTCGACCCCATTGGTAAATGCAAGGGTTGGGCGCAAGAATTTCAAGAACACTTAATCAATGAATTTAGACTAAACTCATGGTACTGGTCCATCCCCCAATCCCAATAGTAATGTAGGGATTAGGCAAATGAAAGAATCAATACCAAAGAGTTTATAAACCTAAGTGCTTTCTTGATTCTTGACCCCGAAAATGATGCAGGATTAGAACATGTGAGGGTGATGGATAGCAAAGGTGATATCAAATATGACAGTTTCCAAGAATATTCCTTTGGGATCAGGTCATGTTGTGGATCAAGAACTTATTTCCAAACAATTGGTAATTCAAAATTGATAATTTTAAGCAATCCGACCAAACATAGATAAAAACCCTAGGAAACTAAGACATAATGAGATGGAAAATCATGTGACCAACAGACACAATGACGACACCAAAACACAAAAGAATGCACAATAAACCCAACATGGGTTTGAATGCAAGGGAAAAAATGCATCAAATGGTGTAGATGAAAACACAAAGAAGCAAAAAAAATCGAACAAGGAACACAAACGAAAATAAGGGAAAGAAAACAAGAACATGGGAAAGAACAAACAACCAGACTGGAAAATGGAAACAAGAACACCTACCTTCAAACACACCCAAGAATTTTTGCAACACATTGAGAAATTATGGTGAACTCCTGAAATCCTAGCTCTTTGTTGCTCTCGTTCTCATCTCCAAACTCCTAAAAGTAGAATGGATGGAAATTGAGGAGAAATGAGCTTTAAAAACCCATTCGTGCATGTGAGTGGTTATGTCATTAATGGTGGGTTGTTCAAGTGTCAAGATTCATTTAGATTCATAAATAATAGGAATGGGAAAGAAGGTAAGTGGAAGTCAAGTCCGAGAAATGGACCAAGACCGAACACTCACTAAGTGCAAGGTTTAATCAAAAGCCCACAACTTGGTCCTGATGAACAAATGAAACAACATGGGGAATGGGATTTAGACTCCAAAAGGAATGAGAAGTTTGAAGAGTTTAAAGTTTGAATAGGCCAATCCCGAAGTCTGATCCTGAAAGAAAAAAATCAAAACCAAGATTGGGGCAAGGGAGAGAATTGGAACTTTCACTAGGTGCAAAGTTCAAATCACATTCTTAAACCCGATCTTGCAAAGAACAAAGACAAAGGACATGGAAAGAAATCGTACCCCTAGATCGGGTTAGAAATGGGAATAATAACTTTGAAAAATTCTTAGTTCTATTTCTAGCCTGAAACCTGAGTCTGTCAGGAAAGAAAGGAATCTGGGACTGGGACATGAACAAAAAAAAGCACCCTACAAAAGGAACAAGTGCATGTTCTGGCCCACGACCTGAGCTCGCAAAATAAAAGAGACAAGGAATTAGGAGGAAAAAAAGAAATCCTAAGGCCCAAGCAAGAACACCAAGGACAAACAAACATGAAGGGGGGGCCATTTTGACCAAGAGAAAAATGGGGTGGTTAGGTAAGGCATAGCAATAAGTAATAACAAAATCAGTACAAAGAGGTTCACTATCAGAATAGGACACATTTTCCAAAAAGGATCACAATGAAGGCTCACTGCCACAAAAATAATGCAAGAAGATAGAAGAATAGTGTTACATAGAGAAACACTTCTCAATGCAACAAGGAGTCCACCATAATTTCTTGCACACTTTCACAGTCTTACATGAAATATTTTGGATGCCTTTAGCTCATTGTCTTCAAGAACCCTAACATGAAGTTCACACTACACTGCTCAAATTCACATAACATACACTTTATTCACATGACTCTTCACATTTATCTTTCTTCGTTCTCTTTCTCCCTTCTCTTGCATCAACACTATTCAAATTTATATCAACCTCTACCTCAAAACCTTTTCCAATTTCGGCCACTAGTCGTTATACATTCAAATTCAAACTAGGTTGACACTCAAACATTCCCATGGTTGTTAGGAAGGAAGTGACCTACATAAATCCTTAATTAGGACCTAGATAGATCCAAAAAAACTTTAATATGCTTCCACAAGCCTTGCATGTAGTGTTAAACACAAGTTCGGCCAACACCCATGCAAAACACCATAAACATTAAGTACACACTTCCTTACATCAAGTTGAATGTTCTGGACTCAATCTAGAACAATCCACAAAATACTTAAGATTCATTGAACACTTAAATTAATCTTTGCATCAATACCTACTTTAACTTAGGACAACTGATAACCCTTATTTACATACTGATAAGTGAAACTCATACTATATTGAACCAAATGAAGTAAAAAATTGAAGACAAAAAGATAAATAAATTATGAGAAAATTACCAAATCCACACAACCTAAATCCAAATAGCAGAGAAACATGGACAAAATACATTTCTACCAAACAACAAAAAGCATCATTGAACAACTAACTCACATTAGTGAAAATATCTCACACTATACAATGATCCATAAACCCAACTTTTGAAAATAGAAACCTTTGTCGACTTTGAATATCCTATAATATGTACATAGGCATAGTATCAACATAAAAAGAATGTGTAGTAAAATAAATGAGCTCATTATGAACATTTGCACAACACATTTTACTCTGTTTATTAAATTTTCTCAAAATCCCTTGGAAACCAAGTACCAAAATGAACATATCAGCTCATTTCTCTAATCCAGCTCATCTTCAGACTTCTGCACCAAAAGAATAGCTCCATGTACTCACAACACTTCCTCAAGGTCTCAACTACACATGCACAACCTATTTTCATCTTTTCACAATTTTCTCAATATCCTCAACATCTTCATCCCATAGTTGACATCAATGACAACACTAGTCGGTAGACTTCTATTTATGATCACAAGTTTTATGCTGATATCTTTTTTTCTACATATAATATATATATATATATATATATATATATATATATATATATATATATATATATATATATATCGGTTCCCATCATTTTTCATTGATGTCAAAGGGGAGAGATAAAGAGGTAAAGAGTTAGAGAGATGGAGATATAGAGGTTAACAAAGGAAAAACATTTTTGTGAAGAACAATTTTGATAAGGGGAGTATTCAGCTCGTATTTAGTTGCAATATATTAGAAAATGTTTTTGTCATGCATGTTGCCATCAATTCCAAAGGGGGAGATTGTTGGGATTATGGAGCCCTACAACATGAGAATGAAATATGGATAGTTTGTGTTGGTTTTTCTATGTTTTCATTGATGTCAACATGATGATAACTATATGAGAAGTCTACTTGGTTTACTGGAAGTTGTTCTCTATCGGTAATGCCCTTTTTTGATGGATCAATGTGTTGGTATTTGAGTTCAGAAATCATCACAAAATCTAATATGACTCTAATCTATTAACCATGTGATCATGAATCATTTAGACAACTATATCCTAGATCTTGAGACATTCTTGGTTGTGAGCAAAAAGTTATCTCTAATAGAGTTCAAGTTTGTATTCTATTGTTGTTCCTTGCTCAACATACTATGTGGGAGACTCTACATTTTATTAAGGTGAATATTCTTATGCTATGGTTTTGTTGGTAGTCTCTATGTTGGTGGTATGATGGGAAATTAATGTGTTCTCAAATCTAAAAGGTGTTTTCTTTGAGAATTATTTGTTGGTTTGGAGAATTTCATTCTAGTCTTGGTTGACTCGGCATATGTAATACATCATGGCGACTAGTTATGTTTTATGGATGTTAGCCGACTTGGCACAATCCACTACATGGATAAAATGTTTTATGGTGCCGACAAAGAGTGTTTTGATTATTTTGTTTTTATCTAATTAGGCTGACCTAATTGATAATTAAGATATACTTGTATATATATAAGGTTTTTTGAAGTGGAGAAAGAGAGAATAGAGCGAGCGAGAAGAAAAGTGTGTGTGTGGAAGAAAGGTTTGAGCCTAAATGCTTATCAGTTGTGCATAAAAGCAGATTTTTTGAGCGACTATTGTGTGAGGCAGTACTTTATATTCCGAGCTTCATTAGAACTTAACTCTACACATTGAAGGTGTATCCTATCATTTCAATCTCTTGGAAGTGAGCCACTATATTTTTTATCTTGGTGGTTAGCCATATTTTGTATTCAGGCAGTGAGACTTTTAAGGATAGTGAGTCCTTACAGTGAGCCTTGTAATATTTTGTATCTAGATATAATATATTGTGAGTTAACCCTCATTGTAGTTTTTCCCTTTTTGGGTTTTCTACATAAAAATCCTGGTGTTCATGTGTATGGTTGCATTGATTTGTTTCTATGTTCTCTCTTGCTGATTCAGTCAGAATTGTGATGATGGTTAAATGGATTTTATGTGAATGGTTTTATGGAATACTGGTTCACCCCCCTCTCAATATTTTGAATGTTCAAAAATATTTGGTATCCTCTAGTGATCTTCTGTATCTTCTCTCCTTTTTTGATCTCTGAGTCTAAAACTTTGAAGTCTAGCCTATAGTTGACTTGCTATGAAGATGACAACTTCTTGACAACTTCAAAAAATTTCTCTAATCTTGCAACTTTGTCTTGAAAGGATCTTCAAGCTCCAAAACACCTAGATCTACAATCACACATGTAGAGGAGAGAGAAAATGTTGATTTGTTAGTGGATAGGGGTTTGCCTTGGTCAAACCCTATTTTGGTAATCAAACCTTGAAATGAAATGAAATATAATGAAGGAATGATAAATGAACAATATGCAATGTTGCAACTCACCAAACCCTTGGAATTAAGACTGCAATCTTGTATACAATGGCTAGCATGAATGTATATCTTGACTCTTGATTGTATGCTATGAAATAATGCCTTTAAGTGCTTGCTTAAATCATGAAACCCTATATCACAAATTTTAGCTCAAAAACACATATGATGCATGATGACTTTGACATGATTCTTCAATCTTGAATATAGCTCCAAAATGTTTAAGAATTAGGTCTTGAATGTTCTTGAATCCTCTTGAATGCTCTCAATCTCATAAAATTGCTATAGGAATGATTTCATAAAGCTTCTAGGAGAAATTATGTAAAATAACCTTGTATTTATAGTTGTTTATGCCATATTTCCTGAAATTACAACACTACAAGTCGAGATCAGATCTAGGAGAATAAAATCCCACCAAGAATTGAATTTAAAATAGGTCCAAGCTAAAGTGGGGCTCATATGCTAGTTGGGGTGTATGAGTCCTAGTAGTCTAGGCTTGGGACACAAATTCCATGAAATGTTAAGCTCTATGCTAAATTTAGGATTAGGTCCCAAAACGTAGGTGGGACCCATACACCCAAGGTGGCGTATGAGTCCCAGATCACTAAATCTAGGACACATAACCTAAAATCATTAAATTATGGTTGTTCATTTGATAAGTGTTGAGATTATCCTCAAACAGATGCATTAAATAAAGCTCATGGATACAAAATAGGACCAAATAAGGAATAAAGAAGCCTAATTTTAGTAGGGAGGGCCCAAACAAGTGTGAAAATTTAAAGGGATAAATTTTTCTACAGTACATTTAGGCCCCACTTTAGTGAGAGGAGGAACTTTCTTCAAATTCACACTAAAGTAGACAAACTCATATCAAGAGGGGTCCAAGTGTACCAATTCTAGTGAGATAGGATGACAATGATCGAGAGGGTTGCACAAGCCCCTAGGATCAAGATCCCATGAAAAACCAACATAGGCATGAAAGAACACACATGTAAATAATATAAGGAGCAACAAAAAGGCATAAGAATATACTAACAAAGACATAAAAAAGAAAGAAAAATAAACAAAAAGGGGTGGATCAAGCCTCGATTGTTTGTCCAATGTGATGTGGATCAAATCTAAGTTGTTTGTCCAAAAATGTTTACTGCTCACAAGGGCTAGTGGAACATTAGGTCGTCGACTAGATGATCCCATAGAGACACATACACATGTAGGTGGTATACGCTCACACAAACAAGAAAGTGGCTATGGGAAAGTAACACCTAAGTTTGGATCCCATACGCTAACCATACAAAAGCTATACCTCCTGAGTGACTTTGATAAGGCACCACACAACAGGAGCAATAGAGTCCATGAGGTAAGCAAAACTTCATATGCTAACACTCATGAACAAACAAGATGGCTCCATAGGCAAGCAAAGTGTGTTATGCAAGGTGGCCATATAATAGATATTGTAAATGCAAAAGTATGTTCAAAGGAGTTTTGCTTAGTTCATGTAAGGTATTAACTTAGGGAACATTGTGCCTAATGTCTCCAGCAGAGGACCAATCAAAGAATAGAAGATTCACAACTTAGGGAATGTAGTGTGTTGCATCAAGGCACTAAGAGGAATATAATATGCTAAGAGAAATCATGCTCTTGAGAGACATCACATCCAATATCACCAAAAAGAGAAAGACGCATCACATGAAGTAAGAAGACTACACAATGAAACATGAGTTGTAAAATGATAAAGAATAATGCCAATGTATGCCCCCCCTTTAAAGAAATTGCTAAACACCATGCTATGAGAAATTACTTTAAAGTAGCAAATGATGAATGCTAACAAGACATGAGAGATTATTTGGAAATCCCTATGCCAAGTCATATGTATCCAAATAAAGCTATGTCATTAAAAGGGGTTGCCCCAACAATGAAATAAAAAAATCACATAAGGTATCCATAGATTTTGGGTTGGTACATCTTTGCTACAATATTATATAGAGCTCATTCCAAAATACTCATGGAATGGGAAGAATGACACATAGAGATTGAAAATAAAGAAATTTTTTTGAGTCACATAGAAGAGACTAAATATCTTGGCCTTCGTCATCCCCAAAAGGAAAACACAAGAGAAAGAAAAATTTAAAGGAAAGGCTTTTGGGTCAACATGGAAGAGACCTAAATGTCTCAATGCCTTGCATGATTCCAAAAAGGAAAACAAAAGACAAATGAAAAGATAAAGATTTACAAAATAGAGAAGAATGTAGACACAAATAGAGGAATTTCACAAGAGAGAATACATCAAAGATAATGGTTGAGGAGGTCACATTATGACATGCAATCATAAAAATAAATATGAAAAATAAATAGTAGACTAGTAAGGAACATGCGAGTTAACCTATTAGCAGGTCATTTGCATCCCAATATGTTCATTGTATATAGGAACTAGCCAAAGGGACAACATCAAATGCCAAAACTAGGACACAACTAGATCTAATTCTTTCCGCCACTTCATGCCAGACAAGAATGAGCCAAGGTAGGTGGTTTGAAAGAGCTCCTTGCATTTTGAAGTGATTTGCAATAAATGTAATTCATATTATATTGATAATAGTAGGATCCTACAACTATTACATTGCAAGGAGTGGAAGGACATGCTTTAAGGGATTATTTCTATGATATCAAATATTTTAAATATTTTTTTTAAAGCACGCCACTCATCAGTACTATGTCCAAGAACTCTATGGTATCAACAATGTGGAATTTTTACATTCTTAGGATATGGTTTTGGATGTTATTTCACGAGTGGTAATGTTATAAGTACTTGGCTTAGAAGTATGTGTACGGTTCTTTCAGTTGCAAACATGGGACATTGGAACTTTAACTTCTTTAGTTTGTAATGCTTTCGTTGCTTGCTGGATTCATGAATTTATTGAGGATGTTGAGGACCTAAGATGATCATATCATCCTTATCATTGTTAGGAGGCATTGGTTGTTCTTTAGGAAGGAAGAAACTTATATTGAGAGGAGGATCTTGATATCCTATTCCTTTTGTATCTTTAGTTGGTATTTGTTCTAAGAGTTGATGAATTTCGTGTTTACTTGTATCACATCCTTTTTTTCTTAAGATTGTGAATCCTTTTTCATATGTATCTTATAGGTTGATAGGAGTGTTGGTCATTTTGTTAACATAGGATTGTTGAATGTTTGTTTGATTAGAGATGCTAGGTTCACTTATTATAGGGATCTTAGGTTCAACTTGTGTCTCAATTTTAGGATGTAAAAGGTCAAACATCTCAAGTTGTTTTGGTTGTTTCATAGAGGGGTTAAAGGATGCATTAGTTTCAAGGTTGTTAAGGAAATCATTTATGAAGTTGTTCATCATGTCTTCATCTTCTCCAATGATTTCAACTTCATGAGGTGGACATGCATTAGGATTTGGTTGAGCATGGGTGAATTCAATTTCATTAGGGTCATTTCCAAAAACACAACTTGAAACATCCATTAATGGCTTCAAGCACATCTAAAGCTTACCAATGCACATATCCATGATGAAATTCAATGCAATGACTTAGAATGAAATGCAATTTTCAGATTCTACACAAGGTAATTTGTTAATTACACTATGCAACAATCTAGAAAATGAAATGTTGTAAATGTAATTTTGAAATTAAGCAATGCATGAAATGAACTGAATTAAGCTAGATCCAATTAAATGAATAAAATAGAAACTCAGTAAATTGAAACAAAGATCTAACAAAAACAAACATAAGCGTAGAAATAAGGTTTTTAATGCTATAAATTGTAGATTCAAGTCTAACATGGGACTAAATCACCCGAGGTCTTATGAGTCCCCATTGGGGTTTTGAAGAGTTCAAATGCTTAAAAATAGTCAACACAATTACCAAAATTATGTAAAACAACTTGTATGGGGACTAAATGGCCTAGAGGGGCGAATGGGTCTTCTATTAGGGTTTTAGCAAATTCAACAATTTTTTAGTGAATGTTAATGTTTTTGGTTTGTATGTTGTCTTGACTATGTGCAATTATAGATTTCAAATGAAATTCAATGATGAAAGATGCAAAAATGCAACCTATATGTAGTTTCACTAATGCAATATTTAGAAGCCTTAAATGAAAATTAACTAATGCAAGACCTAATGCAAAGTTAATATAAGCTAGATCTAGGATTGAAATATACTCCAAATAAAAAATAAAGGGTTCAAAAGTCAAGTTTGCCAAAATGAACTGAAGGAAGTAAAAGGGTATTGTACCTTTTTAGGAGATGGAACAAAAAGATTGGGGATCCCACTATTTCACTCTTAGTTCACTAAAGGAAACCTAGAATCTCAATCTAATGCTTCAGAACTGAGAGAGAGGGGTTGCTTATAAGGTATCATGGGTATGGTTAAGGGAGGTTCACCATAAGAAAATGCTTAGAGCGAAAGG
The DNA here is from genome assembly GCA_007258455.2 of Sequoia sempervirens. Classification (NCBI taxonomy): domain Eukaryota; kingdom Viridiplantae; phylum Streptophyta; class Pinopsida; order Cupressales; family Cupressaceae; genus Sequoia; species Sequoia sempervirens. The sequence goes on along the minus strand of VDFB02379711.1, from coordinate 9,287,776 downwards.
GATGAAAGCAAAAAGAGACAAAACCTAACTATATGACTTAGAATATGAAGCAAGAAATTAGAATAATAGAATTGAGAATGAATAGAGAACTTGGAAGCGGAGATGCCTGAAATAAGGTCTACAATCTCCAATCTTGCAACTTTTTCTTCAAAGGATCTTCAATCTCCAAAACACCTAGATCTACAATCACACATGTAGAGGAGAGAAAATGTTTTTTATTAGTGGATAGGGGTTTTCCTTGGTCAAACCTCATTTTGGTAATCAAACCTTGAAATGAAATGAAATAGAATGAAGGAATGATGAATGAAAAAATATGCATGTTGCAACTCACCAAACCTTTGGAATAAAGGTTGCAATCTTGTATGAAATGGCTAGCATGAATGTAGATCTTGAATCTTCATTGTATGTTATGAAATAATTCCTTTAAATGCTTGCTTGAATCATGAAACCCTACATCACAAATGTTAGATCAAAAAAACACATGATGCATGATCAATTTGACATGATGCTTGAATCTTGAATATAGCTCTTAAATGTTTGATAATCAGCTCTTGAATTCTTTTGAATGCTATTGATCTCATAAAATTTCTGTAGGAATTTCTTGCATAAAACTTCTAGGATAAATTATGTGAAATAACCTTGTATTTATACTTGTTTATGTCAAATTTCTAAAATTACAACACTACAAGCTGACATAAGATCTAGGAGAATAAAATATTGCAAAGAATTGAATTCAAAATAGTTTCAAGCTAAAGTGGGACTCATGCACCAATTGGGATGTATGAGTCCTAGTAGCCTAGGCTTGGGGCACAAATTTCAAGAAAGGTTAAGCTCTATGCCAAATTTAGGATTAGGCCCTAAAACTTAGGTGGGACCCATATGCCAAAGGTGGCATATGAGTCTTAGATCACAAAATTTGGGACACATAACCTAAAATCATTAAATTATGATTGCTCATTTGATAAGTGTTAGGATTATCCTCACAAAGAAGCCCAATTTTAGCAAGGAGGTCGAAAACAAGTGTGAAAATGTAAAGGATCCATAATCGGAGAGAGAGATTTGGGACATCGAGATCAGAGAGAGAGAGATTTCTTGAGATCAAGGAGAGAGAGTCGATAAAGGGATGGAGATAGTGAGAGAGAGGTCTAGAGTATAAGAGATAAAAATGAGTGATATAGAGAGAAATAATACAACTTGTTGATTACTAAAATTTGACTTGCTAATATAGACACATAAAATGTACCGATTGGCATTGTGCATCTGATCCGACCACTAACATCATTTCATCCTGAATCATCCTTCCATCTAACCATTTAATCAAATTCCCTTATCTAATTAAGTTCATCAATATTCCTCTCTTAATTAAACAAATCAGTTATCTAATTTACCGCTTCTCGATAATTAAATTAACCATCTTGATCTAATTATCCTATTTAATTAAATAATTAATTTTATTTGATTAAATCTCTTAAGTCTATCTATTAAATTAAATAAATTAAAACCTTATTAATTTAATCTAACATCATCTCTTTCAATTAAATAAATCAAAAAATCTTTATTTAATTAATCTCTTATCACATTCTTCTCATTATTTGATTTAAATAAATCCATAAATCTAAGTAAAATAAGTCACATCATTTAACCCCTTCATTAAATTAATTAACTTTGATTAATTTAATCTCATATCATGTCCCATCATCTAGCTTTTCCCACTTGCACATGAAAATAGATTTAATTAATTTATTAAATCTCTATTTTCCTCAATAAGGCATCTTTTAAAGAATATTCTTCAAGTTTGAATTCAAAATCTAAGTTGACATGTACATCCAACAAGGAATTAACTCCATCTTACATGTCCTTTGCCTTGGGACAAGTGGCATTCAATGCATTCTTTCTTCCCTCTTGTATGTCATTTCAACAAATTCAAAATTCAAAAATATGCATTTATTGGCACAATCCTCAAAACTTGCACAACCTCCATCCACTCATAGGTTGACAAGTGGCACTTTTCCATTGGCTAATTCTTAGTCCCACATTGCTCTATTTTAGACATTCATCCATCTTGACATTCTATAAATAAGAGGCTTCATTCCTCATTTCATCATCCACAATTTGAGTAAACTTACTATACTTAAATACATCTTCAAGCTTTAGCATTTTAACTCATTCGTAGCTAGGTTATGCAGGTTTTTCATCATGGAGCACATTTGAATCTGCAACAAAGTGGACCACTTTTCATCAATCTTCAACATTGCATCATAGGAGTTGGGAAAGGGCCAATTTTCACATCAAATTGGCACCAATTCCCCCATGGGATCAAGAGTTTGCTTTCTTTAATAGGATTTAATCCATTCCATTGTGTTCTTCATTCTTCTTTCCTATTTTAAGCATTGCAAATGGATTTCATGGGGAACTTAGATTCTAACTTGCATTTCAATTTTATAATGTGTTTATCTCTTGTGTTTTGCAGGTTTTAGAGGGATCTTGGTTCATAGCTAATTATTGAAATTTGACTGTTTAAAGATTTGTAAGATCTTCCAAAAACTAGAATTTTCATTATAACTCCTAGAGATCTGAAACCACTCTCAAACATCAAGATACTATATAAATGAAATATAACTTCAAGTATAAGAAATTATACTTAAATATTTATTTCATGTATATAGTTTCCCTAAAAGATAACAAGAAAGAGAAAAAAAGAGAAGAAAAAAATTCAATGTAGACCAAAAGCATTTTGTGATTGCATTCACAAAACATGAGCATGTTATAATGTGCTCATGTTTTGTCTTTCTTTAGGAATTCCCAAGCCTTTGGCTTTGATTTTCTTTTTATTTCCAACCCAAAGGCTTGGGGTGCCTTCCCAACATCCAAAGACGTGTTTTTTCATATTCTACAAAATTTCACATAATATCATTTGTGCTAACCATCAGGCTTGCATGTAATTCAAGGTCAAGTAAATCAAACACCTAGGTAATGTTAGGTTCTCTCTTAGCTATTTAATGATGTAATTTTTTTCACATTTTGACAATGTTAAGGCTTTCATCTTTAATTTCTTTTCTTTGTGTGCTTATTTTTTGTCAAAAACTATTGTTTCTAGTATTTTTTGCTTTATTTTATAACTATTCATTAAAATTTCAAATAAATTACATTTTTTTAAACTAGACTACATTCTACAAATATAAAAAAAAAATTGATTAGTTTTTAAAAATTATAGGTGTAGCACTACCAAAATTCTATTTTTTAGGATGTGTCTAGTTTAAAAATTAGTTAAAAAACAAATATTCATTAAAAAAATTTAGAAAAATTAGGCATAAACTAAATGTTGATAGTTAATTTCTCAATAAAGTGATACTAAAAATACCAAAAAAGAGTTACCCTTTTGAGGGAGCCACAAAAGACCCCATGCTATTTTTTTTTGACAAAAAGAACACCAATTTTTGCAGCTCCCTTTTTTGAACCCCTTAATCTCTACCATTTTCAAAAAAATATAGTAGTTTAGAAAGTAGACTTAAAGCACTATGAACATTGTTTCTGTTTCATCTTAAAATTTTGAGTATAATTATCCTCATTTTCTCATCCAAGGTCAGTATTTCCTAATTTCAGAAAATATGTGGCCACTTAAGACCCCTTTTTGGCCCCCCATATTTTTGAACTTATCCTTTAGTCCATTCTAATAAGAATTTAGTGGATATTATTTCTCATGTAAGACAGTGTTCCAAGTTAAGTTTATTTAGCTACAATAAAATAAACCATGTCAAAATAATTCATCAAAATGATTATTTTCCAAATTATGTATCTATTCCTAGTGTGAGGGGATACTGGGCCACTACGCTTTTGTTCCCTTATTTTGCACATATGGTATTTGTTCGTACCTAGAATTTTTCCTCATTTCTAATGTAGGATGACCCTCAAGTTGGTGGCATAATCCTATTTTAGCACTTGTGGTACTAGGCTAGATTATAGAGATTGGCATTAAAATATCACAATCCATAAGCTATCTTTAGAATCTATTTGGCTAAAAGTTTGGATAATTAATAAGGAGTATGCAAACTCAATTTTATGGGCTTGAAAATTTATGAGGTCGATTTTAATGTTTTGGAATTTCCAAGCAAGTTTGTGGAGCTTTGTACAAATGTGATTTTTTTTTTTTTTTTTGGTTATTTTATGAGTGTTAAGTTGCAATAATGAATCTCCATCTCTAATTTCATGGCCACAAAATGGGTTTGAGGTTTAGAATGAAAAATGTTTTAAAAATGGCCTATCAAATGGCCTAGGTTACTATTAAAATTTCATGCCCACCTTATATGCACCATTAGTAAAAACGGATTCAAGAGATCTTATATGGGCCATCTTACATGAGCTACTCCTAAAAACCCAAAAAATTAAATAAGTTTCAATTTTTAAACTTTTCAAGTTTCACTTGTCTACATACTCATATGGCTTCCCTATCACTCTCAATTTTCTATCTCTTTTACCCCTTTTTTCCATTACTTTCCCAAGTGTTTCGAGTTTTGACAATCACCCTTAACCCTTAACCTTTATCACTTCCCTTTTGTAAGCCTCAAGTCCTCCCCTTGATCATCAAACTCCTGATGAATCCTTTAGAATATGGGTAATTCTTAAAGTTTTAGACTTTAAAGACCAGCCATCATTGTTACCTCTTATCACATTTTCATCTTAAACTTGTTAAGCATTCCTCTCGATCCCCAATCATCAACACTTTTCTTTTCCATGATCGAGCGTTTCCTTTTGTCTTTTGTCTTATCTTTATAATAAGACATAAGATTTACCCTTGATCCCCAATGTTCGATGTATATCTTTTGGCTTTCGAGTATTGGGTCTTCCTTTTGTCTTTTGTCATTTTTTTCCACTAAGACATAAACACCCTTTTCGATCCCTGATCCTCAAGAGGTTTGACATTCAAAAATGAGGTTTCCCTCTTTTCCCTCCATCTTCATTTTAATCTTAAATCTTAAGCTTCTTCCAAATATTCGATCCTTGACACTTTCGATTTTCAATGATTGGGCCTTCCCCTTATCTTTTCTCTTATCTTTGAAAGAAGACATAAGAATTCTTCTCTATCCCCAATATCACATTTTCGATCTTCGATGATCAAGATTTTCTTCTAACTTTTTTCTTACCTTTATGATAAGACTTAAGTCTCATTTCTCATCCCCAATCCCCGATGTCTATCTTTCAACTTTTGGTGATCAAGTCTTCCTCTTATCCTTTATCATATTTGTGATAATGCATAAGCATTCTTCTAGAATTTCAACTCCTATTATCGACCATTTCATCTGCACTCTTCCATCTTTTTGTTAAGTTTATCGTTCTTCTTCTTTCCCTTTTTCTAGCAAGCATCAGGCTTGACACCTGATATCTGACAAAAGCAATCTTTTGGTGATTGCAATTATGACATTCATCATGCCATCTTCTACATTGATGCAATATGCAATGTGTGGTAGGGAAAAATGCTCGATGCCCCACAAGGGTATTCTTTTTAGGGTTTTAGGTTCATGGATGTTGTTCTCTCTATCTCCTTAGGCAAGGATTCCTTGGTAAGCCCAATGCTTGATTTTTGATAACGATGTCTTTTTGGGATTTTTGACCATTTAATGTCTGATATAGTGGTTATTTTGGGATTGAAATTTTAGTGATACCTAGAAATAACATGTTTTCAAGTCATAAATCCCATTAATACAAAAAAGTCTCCTCAGATGTCCAATCCTAGTTTCTAAGGTAGTGGAGAGGGTATTTAATGTTGTGTGTATAGTTTTGGAGGATATTTTCAACAACCATGCCCCATTTATTTCTTGCAAGTGTCCCTTCCACCAATGTTCCATACCTAGATCATAGATTTCTTAGGTGATCTCTATACTTTGATGCATATACCCACATAAAAATCAAAGTGAAGGCATTGGTGTGAAGTGTTGGAAACTCTTCTTAGGCATAGTTTGTTTGGGTTTCTATCATGTATAAAGAGCACTTCCTTGCTCAATGTAGTGTTAGAGTACATGACCACTAAAGGGGGGTGAATCAATGGTTTAATTACAAATTAAATTTTAATACTTAACTCGCTTGTCTTATGCAAAGAAAACCATTGAAAACACTTCAAAAATTATAGATACCTAATGTTGAAAGAGTAAGAATAACATGCAAATCAAAACATAATACTTGAACCAAGACATCCAATCAAGCACAATATAATAGACCACTAAGAAGAGACATAACACCAGGTTTATGAGTGGAAAACCCTAAAAGGGTAAAAACCCAATCTGAAAAAGGCTTCATTAGGCCTCACTAGAAAACACCTTACATGTTACAAGTTGTGTGCCTCACTGGCTAAAATCTTTAGGTTACAAGTTGTGTGCCTTACTTGCTAACAACAAGCCTGACTAGCTACAATATGTGTCACTAGCAAGCAACGAAAGAGAATGAATAAAAACACCAGAGGGTTACTCTGTTTCAATCCAAATCACTACACTATCAGAGCTTTACCATAGTTTTATATTTTCTCTATCATCATCTACTCTATTATCATCTTTTCAATCAAAACATCACATCTACTCTATCATCATCTTTCCAACCAACACATTACATCTGCTCTATCAAAACTCAGTCTAACCTTATCGGCAACATATCTCATCAATCTAAAAATATAATTCAATATAAATCATTTACTCTTTCTATAATCATCATGCCATGCTTATGAAAAGTAAATAATCACCTTTGTTTGTGATATTTCAATCACCTCAATTTTTCATATTTGAAACAAGAACTTATCAATGAAGGTTATAGCCATATTTCTGCAATCACCATGCTTTGTTCATGTAAGGTTATAGTCACCTTTGATTATCATATTTTAGTCAAGAATTTTTTCCCACACTCACCAAGCTCATTCCATTTTCAAACCAAGGAACATCACATATTGAATTCAAAGGAACCTTTTAAAATTCAAACTTTTATAGTTACTTCATATCTCATATATACCATCTTCAAAAATAAAAAACCCCAATACCATCAAATGACCATTGATATTCAAAACCATATACATTAAAAACTCCTTCAATGTTTGGTTCCAATCAACAAAATGGATCCAAAAAATATTCATCTTCAATCAACAACAAGACTAAGAAAAGACACATGATGGTCAGACTCCCTTCAAATAATTAGTTTTTGGAAATAGTTGTTGGAAGGTTTAAATATAGACCTTTGATTTTGAATTACCACCACAACCAACTTCAAATAGTAGCCATCGATCTTCATTTGAAAATTATAAACCAAGATTATGACTTTCCTGATGAGTTAGTGCAAAAAGAGGGATTGGTTGATGAATGTCTTAAAACCCTTAAGCTCATAACTTAAAACACCTTTAACTTGCTATAGCAAGTCACCGAGTTTTTAGACCAAAAAGAAAGATTAATAAATTTTGTATATAAAGACCTAAATATTATGGTTTTAGACTCTTTGAATTCAATAATAAACCTAAACAAGATCAATACCCCCAAAAAATTGAACACCTGTGATCAATCTTCAACCTCTTTGATGCTTTGATGTTTTTTTATTCTTTGAACCTTTGATGCTTTGATGAATCCCATGCCTTCAAGCACCATGAGATGGAAAATAATGAGTTTTCCCTATAGTAACTCCTAAAGCAGTTGAACTTCAAATTATGACATCAATGATAAAACAATGCCAATTCAACAAGCTCCCCCTTTGACATTGATGCCAACTTCTCTAATTTTGCACCTTATTGCTCCCCATTTGACAAAAATGAAAAAGGACCCTCATGATAAAATGACACAAGAGTATCATATAAACATTGTCAGGATCACCCTCATGGGTTTCACAGAGCCCAAAGAGTAGAGGTCTAGCCTAGCAAGCTAGTACCTATTCATTAGCCAATCCTCACCACTATTTGCCATTGAGTTAGGGTGAATTCATAGATAGTGAATGAGAGAAAGTTTGGTTCTAAAAAAATAACCAATAGATTGGTGACTCTACTGGGGACATTGCTAGTTCAACATCTCTAGTTCAAATTTGGTACAATCAAAGCCAAGTATTTTATTGTTCTTCATTGATTGGAGTGCAATTTGTTCAAATTTTCATCATATAAGTCACATCTAGTTTTATACTCTAAAGTATGGTTCATTCCTCCATCTTGTGTCGGGTTATGTTCAAATTTTTTTCTGAGATTGCAAGTGCAACTCCAAAGTGTAATAAGTTTCTATTTCCTAGAATTCTAGGTGGTGACTCTTAGATCTCTAGTGCCAATGCAAGAATAAATTTCCAAAGAGAAAGTGAGGAGAATCTTGAAGGACAATTCAACACCATGGAGAATCTCTTTTGCAACACATAAGGACTTCAACGTATAGTAGATGGATATGAAGTTTTTATTCTTTAATGGTGAGTTGGAAGAAGAGGTTTACATTGAACAACCAAAAGGATTTTAGTTATCAGAAGAATATCATATGGTCTACAGATTGAAGAAGGAATTATATGGGCTCAAGTAGGCTGCTACAACATGGTATGCAAGATTAGATAGGTGCTTAGTACAACAAGGATTCAAAAAGGGTACCACAAATAGAAATATTTACTCCAAGCTTGAGAAAGATCAAATAATAATTATAGTGTATGTTGATGACATACATCTTTGGAGGGAATGAGGTAATGTGTAATAGGTTTGTATCTAAGATATGCAGAAAGAGTTTGGAATGTATATGTTTGGGGAGATGAATTTCTTCCTTGGGCTACAAATCAATCCAACTTAAAAAGGTATATTCATTTCACAATCTATGTATGTAAGGGAAATATTGAAGAATTTTGTAATGGAGAACTCCTAACCAGTATGTACTCAAATGATTACTAGTTGAAAGCTAAGAAAGAATGATGAATATCCTAAGGTAGATCAGAGAAAGTATAGATCAATGATTAGTGGACTATTATATCTAACTACTACTAGATTGGATAGCATGCATGAAGTTTGTATTGTGGCAATATTTCAAGAAGATCCTAAAGAATCACATGTGGCAATAGTAAAGAGGATATTCAGATACTTGAAGTGCACTACAAAATATGGTTGATGGTATTTTTTGATGGATGCTTTTGCACTTCTCAACATAGACAACACACAAGTATGCTATCTCCCTTGAAAGATGAAAATCTACAACTAAGTTCTAGATAATCACCCTAAGGTCTCTTGGGTGTTAGGTCATGACAACGCATGAAATAGCTCAATGGTTGATGTGACTTGTTGGTAATACAAATGAGGCCTTTAAGGTTCACAAATCATGGGAGTTTCAAGTCTGCAAGTGGAGTTTCAAATTGTTGGAAATGAATGAACAGTGGCTACACACTTAGAACAACAAGCTGGAACTCAATTCAATCACCAAATTTGACTTTTTTATGGTGCTTGGGGTCCTAAACTAACATGGATTTAAAAGAAATATCAAAACATGAAAGGGTTGAGAGACGTTTCTAACTCTAAGCTATGAATAAACAATAACAATGGACGATGCTACAGTAGATAGACTCCCACAAAACTGAGTTTTGCTTGACCAAGAGAAACCTACAGGTACACAAAACTAGTGCAATCTTCAAGGGATCTTTGTAGATTTTCAAACTATGCATTCATCTCATGAACATACAATTGAACTTAAGTGCAACATATGAAATAGCTTAGACTATCTTTGCAAAGTGATTCATCATTAATAAACCACAAAAAACATGAGTAGGAAGTGCATCCAATATTGTAACAACAACCACCATTAAAGACATTCAAGGAACTAACAAACAAAAAATAACATGGAGGTTGAATCATGCATGCATAAAGAGAAAATTCAAAGCAAACACCAACTTCAAGGAAATGCTTCCTTCTATTGCTTCAATACGCCCTTTACAACAATTCACCACCCTTTACAAATGAGGAGCAAGCCCCTATTTATATTTTTCCAAAAGAAAAATGAATGGCCAAGATTGATTTGCAATGAGTGACCCAGATTTAATATAGCTTAGGGTTTCACCTACCCCCAATATATTACAATATAAAAATAGACTCTTTTGTCCTCTTCTCTATTTTTTCTTGTAGTCTATTTTCCCTGTAGCTATTTTGTCTTTTAGTTTCCTTTTTCGTTGTAGCTAAAAATTGTTGAAGTCTTCCCTTTGTTTACACATTTGCAACATCCTTTCATCCAATCAAGTGGGTCTTGTTGCAGATTTGCATCAGTAGGAAGTAGAAATTTCCCCCCTTGGTTCTGATAAACAAGTCTTGACAATCATAATCTTTCGTTAAAATAAAACAAATCCTCTTGCCACCTTGTTTGAAAACACTTCTCTAGTTGTTGTAAAATTGCTCAACATAGATTCTTAAGCGGGCTTGGGCAATTAGATGTTCAAGTAGCATCCTCCTGGCATGTATCCACAGGTAAACCCATCTCCACCTGGGTAAATTGAATTAAAATCTCCCCTCATCACACATCTTCATATGTTGGTTCTTTTAATGAATTGATTCATTATTCCTTTAAGCATCGTTAAAAGCACCTGTCATAAAATATCATGATTTGAATCTCCAAAAATGATAAATTCCCCTCATTTAAAATATTAAAATGTATAAATTTATAGTCCATCAAGAAAATTTCATATTTAACACAACTTTCCATTTTTGGAAATTTTCCTATTTTTGGAAGAAAAATCAATTTTGGAAAATTTGCATTTCATGAAAAAATTCCATTTTTTGAAAAATGTTATTTTGGGAAAATTTTCATTTCAAGACAATTTCCTTTTTGACATTTCGAGAAACTTTCCTTTCAAGAAATTGAATTGCGAGGAGATTTCACTTTGAGGGCTGGAGCAATGCAGAAGCTGGAAGGTGGGAAGGCAAACAAGTTTGCACCATAAAGATGACATTGGGGACCACGACATCTGCAAGGCAGCTTCTTGCATGAAAATTTCCACAAATCCACAACTCTTAGCAATTTTGAGTTTTTTCAAATTAAGCACATGAAAGATGCATTAGAAGGGTTCCTAGACCTATTCCTCAGTGATTTGACCCCTTTCAAAAAATGCAAAAAATTGGAACGCGGAAGTCGTAGGGTTTGATGTTGTTTGCAATGACATTGCACACACGAAAACTCATAGACGACAACCCACATATGAAAATATGTGGATGAACTTCTACACGCAGAAACCCATGGATGGACTTCCGTACACAAAAACCCATAAATGAAAACCCATAGAGAGCAACCCACAGTGAAATTTTTGTAAAGTCACAAAACTTAGTAAATTTGAGATTTTTAAATTTTAGCACATGGGAAAAGGGGTAGAAATAGTATCTAGACATATTTCCTTAAGATTTGACTTATTTTGAAAAATGTAAAAATTTGGAATGTGGAAGCTAGAGTGTCCAGTGTCATTAGCAATGACAATTCACAAGCAGACTTGCATAGACAAACTTTTGTAGAGAAATTTCTACAATGTCTAAACGCTTAGCAAATTTGCTTCAAACCCCTTTAGGATTATGGAGACATGCATTTTATGGGCCCTAGATGTTGAAAACTTAAAGTTTGCACCCCTTTTTGAAATGCAAAAATTTGGAAAGTTGAAGCCGGAGGGTCTAGAGCCGTTAGAAATGACATTCCACACACGAAATCCCACAAACAACAACCCGCACACAAAAACCCACAAATAGTAATGCACATACAAAAACCCATGGACAACAACCCACACATAAAATCCCGTAGATGACAACCCACACATGGAAACTTGCAGACGACAACCCACACACAGAAACCTGTGGACGAAAACCCACAGTGAAGTTTCTACATATTAAAACTTAATGAAACCTTGGTAGTTCACTTAGGCATCACAGAAACATCCCAAATCCATAGGAAACTTGTCCCCAAAGTTAGAAAAAATGAAGCAAGTGAGAAGGGACCAAGCTAGCAAGAGTAAAGCAAAAGTGAAAAAAAGGGGGCCCCTGCCTTCGATGGGGCGTTTGTGCAAAACATTCACAAAAAATGGTAACTCGGTTGGGGAAATACTCCACAACATTTCGATGAAAAATTGGAATCACGAACCCAGAATCTCTGGTTCTGACCTTCACACTAGGCCAAAAAAACCAAACACTTGACCAAAGGATCAAAACTACTAGTCAATCCAACCTTATGTATGCTGAAAATCCAATTGTGTGCAAGTGTATTCATTCCCTCCTTAAGTCACTATAGGAACCTAAGATCCATCAAGTTAAGCTACGTAAATGGTTCTACTTCAAAAGAATCCTAGACATTGCCTCATTGCTAGTCAAGTGTCCATAGCCCCGATGAGGTTGTCATTGTGATTCTCTCGAATATTGCTCTAATGCTAGTTAGGTGTCCATAGCCCCGGTAGAGTTATTTGGATCCTCTTGAAAGCTAGATTTTCTTTCTTTCTTTCTTTCTTTTTGTTTCTTTTGATTTTTCTTTTCTCTGCTTTCTTTTTCATTTCAACCTGTAAGTAGTGAAGATCGCAATCAGGGCTAAGAATCATAGTGGCACTGAAGCAAAATTTTAGATTTTTCACTTGACTTCACAAAGGAGCCTACAATGACCTCCAGATTCTTAAAATGTGTGAGAGATATGGGATTTTAGAATATGTTAGGATCAGACTAAACCAAAAGTTTATCCTCTTTGATCCAAACATCCAGGCCACTTGACACTAGCAAAAGACCTCACCATCCACTCTGAAAACATGATTAGAGTTTGTCAAAGAAATACCCAAAACAATACCCAGTTAATAAAATGATTGTTATGCTTGTAAACATGCCCAACAAAAAACAAGGGGACCTCAAACAAAGAAGCAAAGAAGTTCAACAAACCCAAATAGAAATAAAACTAACCAAAATCAACCACCCTATAGCAAACCACCTACACTAACCAAAGTAGGAAAGTGAGGGCAAGCTGAAAAGAAACTAATCTACAACAATCCAATATATGGCTAACCAACTAAATTAACAAAATCGAGAAATCCAGCTATGTACAAAATAACCTACACCTATTTGAACCACACTATATACAAAGAGACCCACAATAAACCATGTTCAGACAAGGAAAAATGACACTCATGCTCATAAGACTTCATAATGCATGCAAAAGAAAACAGGTGATTGTTACAGTCCTAAGCCATGAAAATTCATCTTTATATTCAAAAAGATAAAACTTAATAACACAACATTCCAATTCAATAACTTGATTAGGAAAAACCAATAGTTGAGGTGATTCGTGAAGCCCATGGTCAATCCATAGACAAGTCCATCTTCGCTCATTTCCATAATCAAAATGATAAGTATGACCATTCATGAGAGCAGGGAAAGATAAAACTTGGATATCATCTTATGAAGGAGGTGGCACTTGATGGTTCAAAGCATGCATGGAATTTTTGGTCATTGTTTGGGTAGCCTCAGGTGGATGCAATGGATGGTGTAGCATCCCACTCACATTGTAGACCTGCAAAGCACAATCAAATTGATCAGGAAGTAGAAACTGAAAGGAATCAAAAATTTCAAATTGAAGAAACATTCTACCTAATCTCGGGTCTATATAAGGATGAGAAAACAAATCAACCAACACCTCTTCCAAGCTCCTAGTGGGATCTGCAACCTCCTTTGGTTGTTCCTTAAGGAGATACACACTATCATGTTGATCATTTGTGGCCCTTGCATCCATTGAGTCATTATTATCAAAAGGAAACAAGTTTCCCTCTCTAATTTCTTTCATGTCGACTCCAATTTGATTATGGTTCATGTCATAAATGCATATTATGGATGAATCTATTTTATTACCATCCTCAAAACATGCAAAATGATCAACAATAGACAGGGAAAAAATACTCCCTGTTGCAACCTATAGTTGGCACGGTATATCACCTTCGTGGGCAACTACTAAGACATTCCTTCTTTGGTCTTCATCTCTTTGCAACTCGTGTAGATAGCTAGAGTGGTTTGTCACCTAGGTCACTAACATACCTAGATTGTTGCTCTTCAGGATATCCACTCGTTTCCTCTTTTCATTGTTATTGTAGATGGAAATGGTATCCTCTTCCCAATCTGGGAACTCTAATGTTTCACCATCCAGAGGTTCGAGTGATATGTCTTTGTAGAAATGCCCATGTCTTGCAACACCTAGACATCTTGTAGTATTATTTTCCCTAGGTACCCATCTCATCACCTAATTAGTTAAATAAATTTTATTTATTTGACTAATTTGATTTATTCCCTATTTATCCATAATCCCTTCTTCTATAATTAAATAAATATTTATTTATTTAATTATTCATGAACAATTATCCTCTCTAATTAAATAATTATTTTAATTTTTTAATTAGTCATTTATCTATTCTCCTATAATTAGATAAATATTTATTTATTTAATTATCTTTTCCACCTTCATCTATAATTAAATAATTATTTTACATTATTTAATTATATTTCCACATCGTCCTTATCCTTTATTAGATAATGCTTTATCGTTATTCAATAAATTTATCATTTCATTATCCTTCCACATCATCTCTTTCCACATTCCCGCATTTGTTCATTGGATTGTGTGTAGCACAACTTTCATTTAAAATCCTTCACATGAACAACTAAGCACAGCTAATTTAAATAAACTTTTATTTAAATTAGGTCTCACCTATTTTCCTCCCTCCACTTGGCACATGACTACAACTTCCTTGAAGAGTGGGAATAACTTATCAGTCCTATTCATCCACATTATTTAATCCAACTTTCAATCTCAACCATCAATCTAAATTAGACCTTCCCTATAAATCAACCCTCTCATAAGCCATTTGGGGGGATTTGATTCTTCAAGCATTCTTATGCTTTCAAAATAATTCATAATCATCCATTTCTATCTATCATGCTCCATCTATCATCTCCCTCTTAATGTTATGCTGCTGAATTGAGCAACCAACATATCAAATCAATCGACCAATTCATTCATTGTATTTGAGGTATTGAGGATTTGGATCAAGTAATGCATGTTATTGTTTTATCATTTTTATTTATCCAAATTTTTCATATACATTTTGGTGAACCCGCTAGTACATTCTCCAAGGATCTAATCATTAGTTAATGCAGGTTTTGTTTGTCACAAAAATTTGCATGTTTTAACCCTTGTTCTGTCAAGTTTTGGGAGTGCATTGTTGCAGGATTTGAAGTGATTTTGGAAAATGGATCCACAGGCAACTTTTGGTTTTGAAAATGGATTTTAAATCATATATGTCTCATGACTTGCATGTTTATTCTAAGCATTATTTTGCAAGTTTTGGTGATCAAGTTCTATAGGTGATTGAGTTTTAGTGATCAAGTTTTGCATGTCTATTCTAAGCATGTCTATCATTTCCTCTACAGTATTATTGACTAGTTCCTTTTGCATACTTTTCTTACCATAGGGTTGATGATATTATACACTGGATCATAGTTGTTTCCACCACCAAAATCCCAATTTTTGCCTCCTTCAAACCCTACAAGCATGCCACATCCTAAAAATCCATAGTGCTATTATCTCAACTATAAAATTGTCCCCCTCGGGACAAATTTTGGGTAGTGCCTCTAGCGAAAAAACCTTCTACCTCTACTCCACTATTAATTTTTCTACTAAAACCTCAATGTTAGGGCACACCCACAAAGTCTCGGATCTTTCCTAGCACTTGATTCGCTCTGCTTCTCCTCCACTTCCAATGATGCCACCATCCACCTATTATGCCAACCTCTCATTTAGACTCCTCCCTGTCGTAGATTCTTAGGGCTTTTAGGCTCTGAGCCCTGAGTGGTGTAGACCATTGGTCACTATGGAGTAGGCTTTTAGCCCCTTTTCATTTTCCTTTCTATTTTTGTCTTGGGTCAGCCCTTGGTCACATGGGTGACCAGGGGTTAAACCCTTAACTACCAACATAAAGATTAACAACTAGTCTCTGACTTCAACTACCATAGTGCATGTGACCAATTCCCCACTCAAACCACTAGTGGCTAAAGCTAACAATCAACTTACCCTTTTGCTTCTACATGCCCTAGAAGGGCAGATTTTTTTCCTTTCACTATAACTAGAGCATACAATATCAAAATCTCACAAACAAATACTCATTGGAAAGACGACATGATGAACTACACAGTTGTGTAGAAATTATCAGATGATTGTACTATTTTCCTACCTTTTCTCTTGGTCAAAGTCAAACTTGCATGCGAACTTCAAAGGCTTATATCTTTTGCATTTTTGATCCAATTTTTGTGATTTTTTAAAAAATCACTTAGAATTTCACATACTTTCCATTCATGCAGTCAAATTTTCTATAGCAGTTCATTTTAATCAGATTTTTTTAGATTCTTAATTTTTTGCATATCAAGCTCAGACAAGTTTACTTATTTTTCAATTTCGTGGCTTGTAGGTGCATCTAAGGAGTTGGACAACAATAGGATCAATCATACACAAAATATTGGAAGTAAATATTTTAGGTGCATTCCTTCTAATATTTCATTTCTTATTAATCTTGTTTGTCACACATTTGGATTTGGGGCTCTTAAAATGAATCTTGTCTTCAATCACATATTAAAAATTGGGTCTAAAATTAAACATTGTCTTCCATCACATCTTCATTTGGGATCTAAAAAGAATCAGTGCCTCCATTATTTTCTTTCACATATTTCTTTTCTAAGGTTCAATAACAAGTGTGAGTGTGAATCGATTGCATGTGTGATTAAAAACACCTCACTTGGTTTTCTTTTGTCATATCCTTCTTAGGAGGCCTGCTTGGAGCACACACATCTCCAAGGGACAACTTCAATTAAGGTGTGAATCAAAAGACACGCCCCTTTGGGAGTTGAAATCTTGTCACTCTTGGCTAAGCTCCAAATAACTGTATACCTTTTGGAAGTGAAGATGAAGGGTGGGTTACCCCTTTCTCCAAGTTGTGTGGTAGGATTTTTCTTTCAAATCATCCCTAGTCAACCTTGTGCATCCTAGCTCAAGACCTATTTGTACATACCCACTTAACTAACATTAGCCTTGTTGTTGCGTATTCAAGTGTTTTCTTAATCATAACATATAATCTTGAAAGAAAAATTTATCATTTTGTTTGGTGTGTGTGTTCATTCATTTACATGTGAGATCTCGTGTTTGATATTTCCCAAGTCAAAACTATCAATAAACATTTTCCACATCATCTAATATTTCCAAGCTAAATTATCCTAGTCATTCAAGCACTCACATACTAATAATTTTAAATCATCATTGTAGTGACACCATGGAAACATTAGAAGACATAACACAAAATATCATTCACATACTTCACGAAGCTCAAACAAGCCAATCACCTTTAAACCAACAAATCATTAAAGCAATCCATGACATTATCCAAAAGATTCAAACAAACCAATCACCTCAAATGCAAAAAAACTTATAGCACAAGCCCAATACCTCATGGCCATTTTTCAAATACAACAAGCACAACATCAATTCCAATCACCACATCAACAAATTTCACATCAATCCTATGTGTCACCAATATTATCATATCAACCTCATACATCCATATATCATGTTACCCCTTCATCAACATATCACACCTCTTCCAATGTAAACCTTTATCCATATCAATCCCCCTCTCAATAACTATTGTCATATGCAACAAATCCATCATTATTACAACAACAAATCATACCACAAAAATTCCAAACAACATTCCAACCTCGCCACATTCAACCAAAATACTATGTATCACCTTCATCATCATGCCAACCTAACCTATCTACCTATCATGTCAATGAAACATCAACATATCCACCCATATAACAACATAGGAGCCCAAGTGCACCTTGGAAACTGTAGACATCGAAAATATACAAATTGTTATCGCACACTCGATCCTAATCTGCTAACATCGCCTCATCCTGAATTATCCCTCTATCTAACCATTTAATCAAATAGCCTTATTTGATTAGAGTCATCATAATTCTCCTTTTAATTAAATAAATCCCTCAATTTAATTAAATCATTGTCTTTGTGTAATTAGCTAGGTCATTTCATCTTCCTATCTTTATTTAATTAAATAATCCATATTATTTGATTAAATCTCTAAAGTTCATCTAATTAAATTAAATAAATCAAACATTTATCTACTTTAATCCAACATCACCCCCTTTGGTTAAATAAATCATCATCATCATCATCATCATGTCATGTCTTGTTGGAATCTCTTGTTTTCTTCTCTCTTTTTTTCATGCTAACATGGTACCATGACAGTTAATCATAAATCATCACCATTGCATCTACCTTGCATCCACAAAACCATCAACATACTGCATAATGCATATAATACCATATAGAAAACATTAA
>VDFB02379711.1:9135500-9269311 GCA_007258455.2 Sequoia sempervirens | reverse complement strand
TTTTAGCCATAGCAACAAAGGAAGTGAGCAGCCTTGATAAAAATGCTTTGGTAGACATGTATGAAAAATGTGGTAGCATAGAAAAGGCGACGAGTTGTTTGAAAAAATGCCTCAAAGAAATGTGGTCTCATGGGGAATTCCATCGCCATGAGACCACATTTCTTCAAGGCATTTTTTCAAACTACTCACTGCCTTGTCTATGCTATTGCTTACTACTATGCTTTGATAGATTTTTTCCAATCATCCATAGTTTGTTGGAAAGCACCTTTTTTAGGCTTTTAGCCATAGCAACAAGTAAATGAATTGTTTGATAAAGTGCTTTGGTAGAAATGTATGGAAAATGTGATAGTATAGAAAAGGCAGTGAGCTATTTGAAAAAATTCCTCAAAGAAATTGGGTCTCATGGTGATGGACGTCACCATGAGACCACATTTCTTTGAGGATTTTTTTCAAGCAACTCATTGCCTTGTCTATGCTATTGCTTACTATTATTCTTTCATATATTTCTTCCAAGCATACATAACATAGACAAGGCAATGAACAGTTTGAAAAGATGCCTTATTAAAAAGTGATCTCATGGAATGTCATTACAAGCAAAGGTAATTGGAAGCTGCTCCTACTTATTACTTATGCTACATGAAGTAATTGCATCACTGCTTATGTTGACTTTCTAAACAACTATATTGTAGTAGTCATCTATCAACATCTGGTTATTAGTTATGGAATGTGAAGTAATGCTTTGATTTTGAAAGATGTGCAATGCAATGTAATCAATTATATGAATATAAACTACACAAATCTATTAAGTACAATTAATTATTTAAACTATTTATCCTATTACCTGCATGTAGGTTTATCTAAATCCACTAGCACTGGGAGGTTTTCTCATGAAACCTCCAATATTAGCCTAGTCAACATCCAAAATTAGATATTAGAATACCATTCATATAACAATGCTATTAATATGTAATAAATTTATACTTTTTTAGTAGTTACATACCTCAATGGTAGATGCAGTGAATTAATAAACATGTGTAGGGTTGGTGTATCCAATATCAACATTCTGACCCTACAATTTTATTAAAATCATAAAACTAAATTAGTTAATCTTGCATTTCAATTTATTGAAAATTAATAAATTAAATTCAATGAACGTGCTAACATTTACCTAAGTATTGATGCCATAAGCCTCATTCAAAATGTTAGCTTGCCTCACCATCTCCATAGATGCAGACGTATCCTATGTAGTAGCCTCCTTAGTGTTAGTGGGGTCATATGAACAAGTCGCCCCACAAGCCTGATATGAATGGGATAGAATCCCACCACTCAAAGACTCCCCTAGGTGGCGTGGTAGTATAGGGTTAGCATGTTGGATGACACTATGGGTCAAAGAGGTGATAGTCTGCAAAGTGTTTACCTCGACACTCTCCTTCACAATGGAAGGGATAACAATGTGCTCATGATCCGGCCTAGTGAGAGCTCGTTTCGCTTGCCACCCATGAGGTCCTGTTGTGCACTCGGTCTATCTTGAGCCGACCCCCCATCTCTTCCCTAGAAGTCCCTCATATCAAAATAATTCAAGATTTTGTTCAGGATGAACTGACAATATAGTTTCCTTAGGAAATATTGTGGGACTTCACAATTGTTGCATGGTGGGTAATTAAAAAACCATGTACTGCCTATCCCAAAACGAGTTCCCAATCCCTTGGTGGTGGCACCAATATATAGGAAACATATTCGCATTGAGGCCAATAATTTTATTTGTGTGTGGGTTAATGAATAATGAGCACAAATCTAATTTTGTAATTTTTAGATCTTTTAGATCTTTATATGATAATTTATCCTCGTAAAAATTCCTAGCCACCTACCTCCTATCTTGCCAACCACTTAATTGTTTGTTGATTGCATCTACATGTTTTAATATTTCTTTAAGTGAATTTGCAAGTGTTCTTTCCATGGTTGAACCTGCTGGATCATTCAACCTTGTGATTAACTCAATTTTTTTTCTTCTTGTTTTCAATTACACCCATTAAATTTTGTTGAGTGCTAGGAGGATGTTGAGGGATTGGTGGAGATTGTTGTTGTGGTTATTGAACTTGACGATTTTGTTTATGTTGTTGTTGCTCTGGTTGTTGAGGATTTTTAGGAGGGTTTTGAAGAGGGTTTCTAGGATCATTATCATTTCTTACAAATTCAACAAATGAATGTCAAAAACAACCTACAACTAACAAATTCACAACAAAAAACAAACAATCCTTACCTATTTGACCTCTCTGTCAACATGGCGACATCTTGGTGACGAAATAGCAACAAATTGATGAAAAATTGCAAGATTGTCACCTCCTAGAATGCAAGTGCGCAAGAGAATGGTTTTTGGCCATGGGCAACAGAAAAAACAGTCAGCATACAAATGAATTTGATTTGTTTTTTGTTGTTGTTATAATAGCTCATAATGCAAGCACGTTATTCTGTGCTCACATTATAATGTGAGTGTAGAATAGGCTCAATGTGGTCGAGCCTTAGGCTTGACAATCCAAGCCATAATGCGCTCACGTTATAGCCTATCGGATTTTAAAAAAAAAATTGGCCACAATTTGGCCCCCTATCTTTTTGCACCTGCCCTACCCAAAATAAATAATTAAATTTTAAGCAACTAAGAAAACAAATAAATAACAAATAATGAAGAATATGAACACCCAAACATTAAAAACAACATCAAGGAATGGCAAGGAGAATAAAAAATTAAGGAGTTAGAAAAAGTAACAAATAAGCTCACTAATAAAATAAGCATATATATATATATATGTTATGAATGTATTTTCTTTTATATATGTTATTATTTTTTATTTGTCTTTTTATATTCGTGTATGTGTGTGTGAAAATATATTAATAAAAACACACCAAAATAAGAACACAAATAATAAAAAAGGGAACATAAAAAGAAATATAAATAGGAACAACTATAAATAAAAGAAAAAATTAAGAACATAAGTATAAAAGTATATATATAAATAAGAACAAAAATATAAAAATAAGAAAAAGAATAAATAAAGGATTTTTTTTATATACTATAAATAAAATATATATACTATGAATGAAAATATATAAATAAAAATAAAAGAATATACAAACATAATTATAAACTTATAAATACACAAATAAATGGATATATACGAATATATAAAGAACATAAACATGAAAAATAAGAACATAAAAAAGTAAAATACAATCAAATTTATATATACTTAAATATGCAAATAAAAGGATATACAAACATATTTATATATGAATTCAAAACATGAAAAAAAAGCATAAAAATAAAAAGAATATAATACAATATAAGATAAATAAGAATATACATACACACATACATACATACATACATATATATACGTACATATACATATATATACATACATATATACATACATATATATACATACATATACATACATACATATACATACATATACATACATACATACATACATACATACATACATACATACATACATATATATATATAAAATCACATTTATATAATCACACAAAATGCAAATATTTTATAAGAACAAATATGGAAAAAGGAAGAAATTGAGAGGAGGTTAGTGGTGGGATTAAGAGAGACTAAAGCACATAAAGGAGGAGAAAGAAGGGACAGGGGAGACAAGAGGTGATGAGGCAAGAAAAAGAAGGGAGGGGGTTAGAACAAGAAACATGTAGAATGGAGAGGAGGACAAGAAAGGAACATAGAGAGAAAGTAAGAGAATGCTAGGAAAGAGGGTTGGAATGGAGGGAGTTCAAAAGGAGTTTCCAAGCTAGACTTATGTGCCAATCTTTGTCCCAATTGAGATTGGAATTGTGGTTTTTGATGGCAATGGCTTCATGGAGTTTATGTTTGAAAAAAAGTATCCTTAACCACAACATGGGTGTTCTCAACAAAAATATGATTTTTGGTGAGACCATGGGAATGCTTTGCCAATGTAGACTTGGATATTTGATCATGCCTAATATTGGCACTGTGCTCTTTGATCCTGGTGCCGATGGACCAACCAATTTCCCCAATATATAGGGTTAAGGGAAATCAATCTTATACACACTAGAGTGGAGAAGCAAAGGTAAGGCGTCTTTAATAGAGGGGATGAGCTTCATAGTGGTGGAGATGGGTTTGAAGGGGCTCTAGGCCCAAGAATAGCAAGGGTGGGATTAGCTCAATTTTTTGCAACCTTGAAAGCTTTGTGGATGTGCTTGTCACAATAACCATTGAGTCTAAAGACTTGGTAGAGGTGTGATAGCTCGAGATCAAAATGGTCTGAATCACAAATGCAATAAGCACAAGTAGAAAGAGTGTTGAGGATACTATATTTTTGGGTAGAATGGTGGTGGGAGGAGACGTGCAAGTAGAGGTCAGTGTGAGTGGATTTCCTAAAGACACAACGTGCAAGGGATCCATCCTCCTTTCTAATGATGAGGACATCAAGAAAATGAAGTTGGTTATTGGACTCCAACTCCATGGTAAAATGGATGTTATCAACAAGGTTATTAAGGTGGGAGAGGAAAAGGTCAAGTTGGTCATGCCCGTGAGGCCAACAAACATTGGTGTCGTCAACATAATGTTTCCACCAACGAGGTTTCAACAGGGAGGATTTGAGCACAAGATCCTCAAAATACTCCATGAAAGACCATCCACTTGCTCAAAGACCACATTTTGGAAGGTGAAAAAGTACAATGAAGTAAAAGGTGAACCAAAGAAGCAATCTCACTATTGGAACCTTTGTGTTTGACAAGCTCTGGGTTGAGTCCCCAATGGGGACTTTAGTGAATAAGGAGACAACATGAATACTGACAAGAATCTTGTTACACTCAACCACTTTATCATGGATAAAATTAACGAAATGGTTGGAGTACTTGAGGAAGAAGTCAGACTTACCAATGAGAGGAGAGATCAACTTAGCAAGGAAAGAGGCCAAAAATTTAGGTGGGGGAATGGGAAATGTCAACAATAGGCCTAACTGGAATGCTCGGTTTGTGAATTGTTGGGGCACCATAACTCTGCAGGGTGATCTCTTTATGAGGGAGGAGGCGCTTCTTGGTGACATCATTACAAGGAGACAGAGAGATGACAAGCTTAACTTTTTGACAACCTTGGCAATCGGGGTGCTAGAGAGGGTTCTATAGCTACCAGTGTTGGATAGGTCGTCAATCATCTTGGAAACATAATCATGTTTGTCAAGAATTACCACGACATTCCCTTTGTCCGCCTTAATAATGATGACATCATCATACTTAGCAAGATTTCTGAAAGCTAAAAACTCATCTTTAGGGACGTTGTACTAGGGAGTTTTGCACGCTTGAGGGCAACATCACAATCTTGCCTAATCTCATCTGCCATTGTACCGACGAGTGATCGGATGGCCTTTTCAATTTCAATGAGGAAATCTACTTTGTGGATAGAAAGAGGAGTAAAGGAAAAGTTTACACCACACTCAAGAAATTTAAGGACTCACGGGTCAATTTGATGACTGCACAGGTTGACCACAAGTTTAGATTCCCAATCTTCAAGAAGGATGGCGGGATCCGGGTTGGGATTAGGAGAAAAAGAACCATAAAAGTTAACATGGGAATCGGGGGGTTCCGAGTGCCTGAGGGGGAGGATTGAGGGAATCCTGAAAAAAGAGGGGAAGACATAGGGGCTAGGAAGTTAAGGCTGGAACTGTTGACACTCGGTCTCGACACCTTATTGGACGAGCATAACAAGTTGCGGGACGCAAGGAACAAGGAAAGCCCTACTGAGCAGTTGGCTCAAGGCTCAAGGCTCAAGGCTCAAGGCTCAAGGCAAGGTTCAGAGGAGGCGTGAGAATTGAAAACATAACACTTAAACACTATAGGTTCCTCTTCTCTATTCAAGTGTTCAACCCTTCAAATACTTTAGCACTTTTTAAATTGTTACATTCAACTTAGCATTCTTCAAGAACCGAAAACATAACACTCTCATCTATAATCTTAAGTTTTCATATATGTATAAGAAAATAATTATAAAAACTAAAATAAACCATATTTCTTGAACTCAAAAAAGTATAATACATTTTAACATTATTTTTATATGATATTTTTTATATATAAAGAGAAAAGTAACTAATAAAATATTAATCTAATTGATTATCACTACTAAATTCTATAATATAGTAGTATAGTAGAACATGCATGTACTATTTATGTTTAACTATAATCTTGATAACAAAATGAATACATGATTTTTTTTATAAAAACAAATGCAATGTTTTTTCTTAAGCATTAAATAAGAAAAGTATCCTCAATTATTCCTAGTAGGATTCCTCCACTGAAAAAAGTTATTTTTGAAATAAATAAACTAAAGAGAAAATGGAGTTTGTTGTCCATACTAACATATATGAGGATTCTCTAGCAACAACTAAAATTACTCAGTGTGCATTTTACTTTGAAGTCAAAAGGAATTGAGTAGTGCTATAAGTTCTAGATCCTACAACTTATGAATATCATCAAACAATCCATCACAACATCTTGCTTAAAAGGCACACTTATTTTGCAATAGATTTTTAGTGTTTAAATTCTATTAAGCAATAATTTTTAAATTAAATTGTGCAACTTGTTTCACTTTAAATAATTAATAATTTCTCAGGAAAAAAATAATTTAGCATGATTCATGGGATGGATAGGGAAAATAAGATACATTATCTATGTAATCGATGAGGAAAATTTTAGCCTCATTGTATGTAAAACCACTCTTTACATTTATACTATTATCTATATATGTTTTTGCATTGGGGTGACCTCCTTTTACATATTATTTCATTTTATTACACACTCTCACACAAATGGGAGATCTTATTTGACTTGAATTCAAATAGTTGCATCTTACATTACTATACTTCTTTGAGTCATCTAAATTACAATAATAAAATGTTTATGCTAAGTTTTCTCCTTCCTTCTTATAGTCCCTTGCTCCTTATCATGGCTTTATGATTTCTATGTCGGGCTTATGCCTATTGTTTTAAATTTATGTCACCAAGGACTAAATTCCTTACTATCCTTTATGTGCTCACAATTTTAGATGCCAAATTGGGGTGCATATGCCTACTGTGGCACTCTACATGTATGTGTGTGTATTACTAGGCCACTAAAGGCCACACCATTTTTTTTTCATTCTAGGGAAAGATTCTTATTTACTAATTCCATCTCTAGGTTGTGCATTTTTACATGATGTATTATTTATAGTTATTTTCTACATTCACATGACTATATGCTCAAATGCTTATGTTAGATTTACTTTTCATTTACTATTTTCCTCTTCTAATAATTATTTTGTATTCTATGGATACAACCATTTTTAATGGGAGGCGTATATCATGCCACTAATGTTCTTAAACTTAGATAAGAAAATAATTGCATGTTTTTATATATATTCATCTTATACAAAATAAATGTACAAAATTTGAATACACATGATAATGTCCTCATAGGGTCTACTACTTTATATGGGCCCCATGGCATATCCTTTGAGGGTATAAGAACCCCATGGCATATCCTTTGAGGGTATAAGAATTTACTTTACATATATTCTTATTATTTCTACATACATGGAGAAACATGTTAATTCTAGGATCAAAATACCCCTCAATGTTGGTACAAAATGTAGTGATAATATTTGTAAACCCATTCCAAATCTCCCATTTAGTTTTGTGCCTATTTTAAGGGAGTGCTTTAATAAGTAGACATTGATAAATGATGTAATTTTGTGTAAAGATTTGTACCTCACCCCATGCTATTAGCCTACCATGTTACACATATTTGTATACACCTAAGACTTATCCCCTTTGCTATTTTCACATAAGGTGAAATAACAAACTTGCACTATCCTTTTTGTGAAAATGATTTTTTTCAATAGGTTTGACTAAACCTAGTTGAGCTAAATAAGTGTTCAGCCCAACCCTCACATGGAATAGAGATGGTGGCCTTGCATTTAAAGGAATTTAGTGGATTCATTCTATTCATTGAGCTATAAAGATAAATAATTCACACCTAGAGAAGTTTTAATTATTGTTGGAAAGGAAACTTAGTATACATAATCATTCTAGAGGCATTTGTATGAATGAAGAGAGGTTTTTTATACTATTCAATTTTAATGGGTTGACCAAATAATTGTTCCCTAGCATCTAGATTGTATGAGAACTCAACCATGGTATTCATTAATAGTGTAAATTCCCAAAAAATAAGAAAATGTGGCATAGAAGATGGAGTATTAATCAAATTTGTAGTACAAAGTTGGACAAATTTGAGACAAATTTAAAACACAAGTTTGTGGCTATGAATTAGTCCTATGTTGGTGATTTTTCGTTGGATTAGACATAGATCTAGTGTATAATTTTAAATAGTTATATTGGTAGAAAGATATCATTTTTTAGGGCTTTGCAACAACACAAATTATAAAATCATATCCATTTGACATTAAATTATATCTTGCTATTGTTTTTCTATTTACATTTTTCTACATGTCAATAGTTCAACATTTCCAATTCTTATCTCTCTAAAACCCTAATTAATTATTCTTATGTGCTTAAATTTTATTAGGTTGACTATGTCGAATGAAAACCATACTACATTTATTTTTAAGTTAAATTTTAGATGATACTTTTGAGGGATTCTAACTTAAATTTTCAACATGAAAACCTATTATCTTACCATTTGAGCACAACAACATGAATAATTTTATTTATTTAACATACAATAGTTTTTTATTTATTCATTTTTACTTGATTTTTTTAATGTTTTCTCTAAACTTGTAATATGTAAATATTCATTTTTAATAGTTATATTTCATTTAATTTATTATTTTTAATTTTATTTTTGATGTAATCAAAATACAGTTTAAATAGTAAGCACCTTGCCATCAATTGATCCATTAGTAAATGACACTTACATACTTACACTGTAGGGCTTTCCTCATAGTTTTCTTTCTTCAAACATTTAAGAATATTATAAGGTTTTAACAATATTTTTATTCAAATATATTCTCACCCATTTATTTTTTTGTTGGAGTAAGCATAAAAATTTACAAGAAGGAACAATTATAAGTTGTTATAGAACAGCAACAGGACAATCTGAAAGTGAGCAGCAAAAAGGTTGTAAAGTAACAGCAATACACAGCAACAAAATGTTGCCAAATTCAGTGAGGAGCAGCCCCATACCATAAATATTACAATACAATTAGGAGCTGACATGTAACAGCAACAAACTATCTGAAAGAAGACAGCTACAAGGTTGTCAAAAAAGTAGAATAAACACAGAACAACAAGAAGTTGGCAAGATCAGCCAAGAGCTGCATTACACAGGCCTACAAAGAGAACAATGCAGAGTATCCACCAGTAGCCACATAGTTTTGTAGAAGAAACCCAAAGTCCATAAAAATTCTTTCCATAGCATGTCCAATCCAACACTAGTTACTATCCACTAATGTAATGTGCAATAAAAAAAATGTGTGCATTAAAAATCAGAGGATTCCATTGTTCAATTAAAAGTATTACAAATAATAATAGATAGAATAGCCAATGAAAATTTGTCTAAAATTTAGGTACTAATTTCCTTTTAAATTTGAGCATTCTAATATTTTGAATTATGATAATTATTTCAAAGAAAAAAAAAACTCACCTTTCAATGAATTATAGATGTATCTCTTTATAGTGTCAGGTTCTTCATCCATGGAAACATTTTTTTTAAGATTGTATCAACTTTACTGAAGTATACCCTTCTCCAACTCATTTTTATCAAGATCAATGACACTACCGCTCCAAAAGCTACTCCATATGACAACCCTAGTGCTATGCCATACCAAGCATATTTGGTGCTTTTCTTTTCATTGTAAATTTGAACTGGAGGAGGAGGAGGAGGAATAAATTGTCGCCAAGAACAATTTTTGGGTAGGGGACAACCCCATAAATTAGGATTCCCAAAATAAGAGGATTCTCCAAATGTGGTTATCTGTGTTCCTTGTGGTATAATTCCTGAAAGGCGGTTGTTTGATAAATTCAAGAAACCTAAAGAGCTTAGAGAATTAAACTCTAGAGGGATTTGTCCTGAAAATTTATTTCTTGAAAGGTCTAAAGACTCTAGTTGACCCAATTTTCCCAAACTACTTGGAATAGTCCCATTCAAATTGTTGATTGAAAGGTTCAAAAGCCTCAGCCCCTTCAAATTCCCAAAATCAGAAGCAATTGCTCCCTCAAATTCATTATTTGAGAGATCTATGGATGTGAGAGTGGAAAGAATATATGAGTAGTGTCCATCTCTTCCTTTTGAATTCATATCCAATCCATCTTCATATAAACCCCAATAATTGATCTTTACAAAATGATCTTGGCTTTCTATCATCATTGCTTGCAATGATATGATAGTGTGTGGAATTGAACCTGAGAGATGATTGGAAGAAAGGAGCAAGATCTGGAGTTTCCCTAATTGGCCTATCTCTAAAGGAATGTTTCCTGTAAACTTGTTCTCCTTCATCACCAATACTCTTAGGTTTGAAAAATTACTAATCAATGCTGGTATTTCACCTTCAAATAAGTTGTTCCCAATATCAAGAACCTGTAGATTTAAACAATTTACTATTGAGGAAGGGAATGATCCCTTCAAGTTATTACTATGAACAACTAATGAATGTAAGTCACTTAGCTTATTGAATTCATGCGGTAAGCTTCCCTCCAAAATATTATTTCCCAAATTTAGGACGGCAAGGAAAGAGCAATTGGACAAGCTTGTAGGGATCACCCCCGTTATGTTGTTGTTTGCAAGATTTAATAGCCAGAGATCAAATAAATTGCCAAGGCTTGGAGGAATATCGAACAAATGGCCATTTGGGACGAGAGAAATGCAGTTTGCTGTTTGTTGTTTCTGTGGGAAATGCTACTCTTAAAGTGCATGCCCGTCAACAGGCCAACGATTTAAATTAATAATGAGACACGTCTCTTAATAATTTTTGTTAGCGATCCGAGTCATTACCATGCACTTTCTCCAATTTAGTTAAAATTAGGTGTCTACCATATTTGGACAATATTCCCGAAACATTACTTAATTTTACTTTTCCTACACCAAAATTTTCTAAAGAAATTATAATTTATTTGTTTATGATAAATTTTATATGTATATATGCTTATATTTGTAATGGTGAAATTTGCATATTCATGTCATTTTTCATTTAATATTATTTCTATTTTGAGGGGTGCACTTTCATACTTTGAGATATCAAAAAAAGTCATAATTTTGTGTAAGGTTGTGACCCTTGTCTTATGATGTCCATTTATCGTATTACATATTTTTGTATGTACCTATTACTTATCATTTTATTCATTATGATATATTTGATAATTTGATTATCATTTGCATCTATGAATCTAACTTTGTATAATCATTCTAGAGACATTTTCTTGACTAAAGAGGTTGCTTCTGATATTGTTCTATTTTAAGGAGTCAATCAAGGCACAATGTCCTTGTGGCTTAGCCATATGTGAACCTAACAAATATATTTATTAATTCCAAAAACCATACTAATATCAATAATCACATAAGAAATAAAGGTATATTGGGCAAAGAAAAGAGAACAAACTACAAATTACACAAGTGAAGTTTGTGAACATAGGGCAAGATCATGGTTGTGAATTTCTTCTTGAAACATAGACTAGAACCTACATAGTCACTACAAAATATTTTGATCCTCAAGAGAAATACATGTCTATTAGCTATTGCTCCAAATTCTACTATTTCTTTTTCTATTTACATTTCCCACATTTAGTTATTACCGTAAATTAATATCTACTTTTCATTTGTTTACCTAGGATTATTTATGTATATCAATATACATTTTATTGGATTCAGGCCTACACAACATTAAGGAAAGTTTATTTTTGTTCATATTTGGTGAAAGGTCTGTTTGATTTGACATTTAAAGATAAATATAAAAAATGTATCTTCACTCATCCACACCCATTGTATGAGTAATTGCCTAATATTTTTTACTACTTGCTCATCTTATAATAGCTAATAATAATAAGACTGGCATACCTCGAATAAGTAGATTGATTTAAATAGATTACACATGAAACTAATAATATAAAATAGACTTAAATTCATTTATATCAATTCCCTTAAATTTTTCTTATAATATACCCAATTTAGAATTCAATATACATAAATCTATAAAGGTATATTAAATGAGTTCTCACAAAATATTTGACATTGTTTGTATTGTTGAATTATGCATATTAGTAGGATCTAATCTATTCATAAACTACCAAGGGTGCATAAGTTAGATTAGTATATAAAATTATTTTGATCATATTGTATACCTTGGAATTCCTACTGCTCTAAATGTGCAAATCTAACTAAGAATGCAAGAATAACAAAATACCAAGGACACCTCAAGATTAGCCAAAAGAGTGGTTCAACAAAAGGAATGCAAATAAAATGAAACACAAATATTTTTACCTCCCTTGTTGTTGATACCTCTTTGATTGGCCCTTGCTTGGATTGGTTGTGTGCTCCTTAGATGATGGATTGAATGACTAAAATGCAAGCTTCAATATGCAAAATGATGAACAAAGATGGTTGAATGATTGAAAAAGGCTTGAGGATTCAAATGGACAGCATGTAGTTATGAGAGTGCAAAGTGTTGAGAATGCAAATTGGCAGCATAATGGTGCAAGATGGCTAAGTGTTCTAAATGCCCTTGAGGAGGGGGTATTTATAGAGGAATTTGAATTCTCTAGAGAATTCAAGGGTCAAGATTGATCCAACAAGGTCAAGATGAAGGGCTATGGTGGGTTGAGAACCCACAAGCCCTCACATCTTGACATGTGGAGGGTGAAGTGGACAAGAAGATATGAGGTGGAGATGAGTTGTCAAAAAGGTACATGAGGTGGAAAAGGACATGCACCTTGGGGGATGGGAGGATTTCCACAAAAAGGGATTTCTTGTCCCCAAGTGGGAGTGAAAGGGACATTTGAGGAATTTTAGAATTCCTCAAAAATCTACATGGGAAAAGGAAAGGTGGTTAGATAAATGTGAATTAAAAATTCACATTCCTAGGATGACCTAGAGGGTAAAAGGTGGGCTCCAAAAGGTGGGACTTGGTCACATGTGGAGATTGTGACAAGTCCAAGGTGGGTCACATGTGGAGATTGTGACAAGTCCAAGGTTCTAGAAGCCTTGGAAGGATGGAATGTGAATTAAAAATTCACATATAAAAGAGGGAATCTAGGAAAATAAAAAGGAATTAAAAATTCCTTTGGAGAATGATTAGGCTTAATTAATCAATAATTAGAGGATAATTAGGGGCTAATTAGGATTAAAAGCCAACTTGCAAAAGTTGGAGGATGTGACACATCCTAATCAAGGATTAGGCATGTGCACATCCTTAATGAAGAGATTAGGAGATGGATTAGGATTAGATGAAAATGACATGTGAGGAATTAAATAAATGTAATATTTATTTAATTCATTTGATGAAAAGAGGATTAAGGAGGGTAAGGTATTTAATTATTATTTAAATACCTTAGGGATTTGGAATTAAAGATATTAATTAAATAATAGTAATATTACTTAATTAACTCGGATAAGAGGATGTTTAGACGAAAAGTGATAGATTTGGATAAATTAAGTGTCCAAATTTGGATGTCTACACATATTACCAAGAGGAATGATGTATTAGTTCATTGGGCAATATGGTCAAAGATTGAGAAAAAGAAAGTTACATTAATGTAAAACTAAAATGGGAACCATATTACACCTTCCCATCACATTCTATGCAAGTAAAAAGAACTTTCACATAGTTAAGTCTACTTCAATGATCCAAATTCTCAAAGATATCCCATATATGTTGTTGTGAAAAACTTTCTCTCATACGTTCTTTTAAAAGAATATAGTTGCAACCTCAATGAACTAATCACCATGAAAATCGAGTCAACAAATGTTACCTTAAATACCTATAATTTAATTCACTAAAATATTTGTAGTATAATGGGGAGCACTTAAATAGGGGGAGGATCTTACTAGACTACACCTCTAGAAAATTTACAAGTAATGAATACATAGACCTAGATCTATAGATATAGTTTTTCATATACTAAAATTTATGGAACTAGAAGAAAACACTATATAACTTTTTTCTAAGGCCCAAATACAATAAATAGAAGTATAAAAATTGACCAAAAATTATATTTCCATAAGAGAATCACATATCTATATCTATACACCATGCTTTCTATGATCTTCTATCCTAATAGAAATAGTTACAAATCCAACATGCTATAGGGAAATAACCTCTTTTTCCATGCATTAACTCTCTTAGTAACAAACCACATTAATATTCGACTTTCAAGGAGGGGTAGAGAGATCTTAGTAGAATCAAATCTCACTACATGAGCTAGGAAGGATTCACTTCATTCAACATTCAAGCTCTTCCAATTACTAAACTCCTTAGATCAATTCTAACTTTTTTAATGTCAAAATAATCACCCATGCCTCAAAAATCTATTCCAATTTGAGTAGAAACACATGGTGTGATATTTTTTAATATCCATTAACTCCTAGTTACTACCTTCAAATCCCTCAAAGTAGTCCCCACTAGATTAGATTTGTGAAAGTTTGCAAGTCTACACTCAACTACTTGCAATGATCTAATAAATTGCAAGAAATATCAAATAATTTTTAATGGATTACAAAATTAGGAGCAACATTGAGCATTGACACAAACAAAATTTACATTGGATGGAATATTTTCTAAGTGCAAGGTAATGAGGCCAAAAATTGACAAAAGGTAAAAAAAAAATCCTATAAATTATAGTTTCTTATACTTGGGGAAAATATTGATAAGTGTGCATCTTTTTAGTCGTATCCTTTGATTTCAAGGATTCTTGAATCTTCTATTTATTTTCAAGGGGGTATTCAAATTACATGGTTACCCAAGAACATTGTTAGTGATATAGATAACAAGTTTTTCAATCAATTTTGGAAAGAATTATTCAATCTTCTAGGAAAAAAACTTTCCCCTAGCACCAATTACCACACTCAAATAGATGGGTAAACTAAAATTATCAAAAAATAGATCAAAGAGTTCCTAATATTTTTTTTTAGTAGAAAATAGTCTTGGACAAATAGTTACATTTGTAAGAACATTTTTATAACATCTCCCACCATGTGTCCATAGATATGTCACCTTTTATGAATTTTTAGATATAATACTTTATCCTTTGTTGATCTTGCAATCATATAAAATAGGGTACTTAGAGCTACATATATGCTCAAGAAAATTCAAGAGATATTGAAATATTGTAAGGACTGTCTTTAGCATGATAAAACTAGCAAAAGTTATATGAAGAAATTAGTGATTTACCAAAGGAGTATTCGAAGTTGGAGACCTTACTTGAGGCTGCAACCATATGGGCAGTCTTCACTAAAGACAAAATAAGCACAAAAGTTGAAGTCCAGATTATATTACTCCTATAAGATTATCAGAAAGGTAGGAGAAGTAGCTCATGATCTAGAGCTACCAAGAATAGTAAAATTCATAGCATTTTCCATGTTTCATTCCTAAAAGTGTTGGGATAGCCCATTGTACCTTACAATTACTTTCCACATTTGGATGATGAAGGAAGAGTCATTATCCTACCATAATCTATCATGGAAAATTATGAAGAAAAGTTGAAGAAGAGAACCATTATTGAGCATTTGATGTAATGGAAGGAATTCCCAACTAAAGATGCTACATGGGAATGAGCTAAAATTTTGAAACATCCAAATTTTAGTTGCTTTAGGGGAAGAAATTTTGAGGAGGGAGGACTATCATGTTCCCTTTTCCCATAGTATTTATGAATGTTCCATAAGCCTATTTTCCATTTCTCATGGGCTCAGGGAAATGAATTTATAATGTTTGTTTGTTATATTATATAGTAAACACTTAAATGTTTTTAAAGTGAGTGCCTAGGTTGTGGGGCCTTTTGTATCATATAATATTAAAGTATTACTCTCTTAAAGCAGTGTTAGAAAAAGAAATGTGTGAGGGTTTCTTTTGAATGGAAAATGAATGAATTTAAATGATTCCTTATAGAGGGAAAGTTTGGTGCCCAAGTGCCTACTTAATCAAATCCAAGGATGAAAGGTTTTTTGCTTATTTCATCAATTCATTCCCTCAAATAGATTAGATATCTTGATTTTCTATCACTAGATATTGGAGGATGGAAATACACTACTTTCCATAGCTAGTTAAGTGATCCCATAATAGTGGTTAAGCAAATTTTGGCCAAACCGGATACCTGAACATTATTATTTTTAACTAAATCTTCACATCTTCGCACCTATAGCAGCTAAATTGGAGGAATTTGAAGATGTGCAAACTAGGATCTCATCAATTTTGTCTAGATTCTAAAAATATTTTTCCAAAATTCTTGGAACCCAAATTGGTAATCTCTTTTTCCATCTCCCAATTTAAAAATTGATTTTTTTTAGAAATAACATTTTAAAAGTGCATTTTATTAATCAGATAACGAGTTAAATTCTTTTTCCATGAAGGATAAAATTCTAATTCTTTCAAATCTAGATTTGGTAACCTGATATCTAGTTCCACTCTTGGTTAGATAGTTTTTGATTGAATATTTTTCCTAATCAAGTTTCATAAAGTCAAAATGAATTACAATTCAGACATAGCTAACGATAATTGTGAATCCTTTTTTTTTGTATATGTCAAAATTTAATTTTATTTTTTTGTTGGATCAAGGACTTCACATTCGGCACTTATGTTTTTCTAATTTTTTTTTTGATAATCTTCTATTTTTCCACATGTGAAGAATAAAGAAATTCATTTTCAATGAAAAATCTATGTTTAATAAAACTTAAAAAACAAATACATAACAAAACCAAAACATATTAAAATTATATTCATTGGATAGCTTATTCTAAGGAATACCATAATCATTTGAAATAAATTTTAAATGAATTCATTTGATCCCCCAAAAGCTAAATCAAAAGTGATTTTTTATCAGCATTTTGATAGGTGTAAAGGAGACGCATTTATAGGTATGGTTTAAAACTAGCGAGGTTCTATCCAAGGGGGTTTGATCTAAGGTGATTTGATCAAACCTCTTCAATTGGAATCCTTAAAATGGAACTTTTTAAGGCTTAAATCATTATATTTTCTAAAAATATGTGATTTCAGCTAAAATTCGCTCTCCTGTGAATTGTAAAACCACTATTATGACAAAGACTCCATTAGTAGATGAAAACTCCTAGGACTCTAGTATTGTGCAATTACACACATGTATTTTTTTTATTCAACAATTTTCTAATTGAATGGTGTTTTCTCAATGCAAAGATCATTATTGGGGATGAGGTTCCTAAGAACCATTTCTATTGGTATAAGAGAACTATTACAACATGTTTTTAATATTTGGAAAACTCCTAAAATGCTTATTTATTTGTGTGATATGTGGCTACCTTAGTGCCTAGGGTTTGTAATTATGAGCTTTCTTCTTTAGCACCATTTATTATTGATTTGATACATTTTTATAATAATATTTTTATGTTCTTAAAAATTATGATAAAATTGAACCGATTGCATATTTAAATTGAGTTGAATAAATAGGATTAATCAATTTTATTATGGTTTTTCATGTTAATTTTTCATATATCTAAGGGCTTGTAATTTAGTTATGTATATTCTGATGAGGATAATATCTATAGCAACAAATCTAATTTTAAAATAAAATTTAGAATTTTTTGTTAAGTGGAATTGAATTAGTTGGATATCATATACTATTCCTATAAGGGATATTACAAAATAAGCTTGATATAGAGAGGGGGAAGAGAGATATGGAAGAAAATAATAGAGAAAAGATAGATAAAGGGATACAAAGATATATAAAGAGATGTAGAGAGATAGAGAGATAAAGAGAGATAGATAAATAGAGAGGGAGAGATAGAAATTATATATAAAGAGATATAGAGAGAGAAAGAGGGAGAGAGTGTACCATAGAAAAATGGATCTTGGACATTTTCATGGTCTTTTAGGTCTTTTTGTCATGATGCTTGGTCCATATTGCTTTGATTTAATGTTGCAATGTAACTTAAACGTTCACATTAGGTCCTAATTATTCAAATTATGATGTCTTGTGAAGGTGTTGTGAAGTGTTGTAAAACATTTCTACACTTTTCTAGACTCTTTTCATTACAATTCACCTAAAAATCACCTTTTCATCACTTATTAAGTCATATTTTGAAGTGTTGTAAAGTCTTGTAACAATATTTCATGTTTTTCTAGGCTTAATTTCACTATTTACACCTTTCTTATGCTTTATTTGACCCCTTTTATGCACTCATAAGGCTTAATTAAGCATTTTTTTGAATGTAGACCCGACAAACAACATTAAATGAAACTTAATTCCTGACACCCACTTACAAGTTCAAGGTGGGACCCATTCATCATGGGTGATGAATGAGTCCCTCTTGGCTCCAAATTCAAAATATTTCAAATTTTCTTTTAGTTTTTTATTCAAAACTACCTTATGTTGGCCTATGATGAGGTATCATTGGGTTAATAAGGCACAATTTTGTATAAATAAGATTTTTTTCTCCTCATTTTACATCTCATTCACTTGCATTCACTAAACATCAATTCACATTTGAGCACTTTGCATCATTCAATCAAGCATCAATCAAGTATCTTGGAGCAACCATTGACATAACTTGAGATTTATTCAACAATGTTGTGGTGAGTTTAGGACATTTGCATATTGTTTATTCATTTTCCTTATTCATTTCATTCCATTTCTTCATTAAGGGTTTGATTACCAAAGTCGGATTTGACTAAGGCAAATCCCTATAACCTAACCCTTAACCATTTTCCCTCTTTTGCATGTGTGTTTGCAGACTTGTGTATGCATATTTTCCAAGCAATTAGGTGTTGAAAGGTGGTCAAGAATTCAACAAAGTGTTTCAAGTCAACTAAACCCTATTTTAAGCTTGGAGACAACCTATAGTCCGTTTTCTGCAGATTTGACTCCATCAACCTGACAAGAAGACAAGTGCAGATTTGGAGCTATAGAATTGACCTATGATTTCATAGAATTTTGGGAGAGGACTGATTTTCCGTAAGTGGTGAATGAGTCCCACCTTAAGGATGGAAAAGTAGATTCTATCATATTCCATTTCTCAACAGTTGGAAACTAGTTTTCAAAAGTTCTTACCATAAGCAGGACTGATTTTCCATCAGTGGAGAATGAGTCCCATTGGTGATTTTCACTAATTTATGCCAAGATTTAGATCATTATGGATTCAACATTCATTTCCTAGGTGCAATCTGTTCATCCTTCTTTTCATTTTTTTTGCATTTGTTTGTGTTTAGTTCATTGTTTCCAATCACATTGTGTTTTCAAACATTGCATATATCTTAGGTTTTGCATTCATAATCAGTCAATTACATTACTTAGTTTCATTTATATTATATCATTTATCCTTAATCACATCACAAAATCTTCCATTTGAGTGAACTGCATTGATTTTATGGGGTTTATCTCTCTCCTTTTACGTGAAAACCCTAAAAGTGCAAGAGTAGCCTATAGAGCTCATTTAAAATATATGGTTCAAGGAGAAGTAAGGAGAGATAAAGATGAGATATATAGAGAAAATTAGATTAAATTTCAATAGAGTATCTATCTATGAGAAGGTACACTTATAGAAACATGGAATTTACTCAAGGATTTGATGATTTACCCTTAAGATCTCTCAAAAAATACACATTTCACATACACGCACACACACACACACACATATAGAGAGAGAGCCAAAGAGATAAAGACAGATAGATGGAGAGATATAGAGAAAAAGAGAGACATAGAGATAAATAGGGAGAGAGAAACAAAGAGAGATATAAAAGGAAAGATAGAACCCAAGAACCTATTCAATAAAATCCAAGGATCAAAGGTGGAATTCTTATTTTATCAATTCATCCCCACAAAAAAATTAGACATCTTGTTCATCTATCACTAGAGCTTGGATGATGAAAACCCCTTGATTTTTGTAGCTAGTTAGTAGACAAAAACTCCTAGTCTAGTACTATACAATTCCATATATGATTATGTTTGAGTTTCAATGGTGATTTTTCAAGGTAGAGATCACTTTTGGGAATGATGTTCTAAGGGATACTTTTTTTTTGTATAGGTTGATTGTTATAGCTCCAATTTTTCTATTTCGGTGGCTCCTAAAATATCTTTTTTTTTGGGTGATAAGTAGCTACCTTAGCATCTAGGGTTTTTAATTCTAAGGTGGCTCCTGTAGAACCATTTTCTATTACTTTTTTTATAATTTTTTAGAATGATAATAAATGTTGTTATTCTTGAAATTTTTGGTAAAATAAAATTGATTGTAAGTTAAAATCATGTTGAATAAATAGGAGTAATCAATTATTGAGGGCTGCCATTTTCATTGTACACATTTATAAGGGGTTTGCAATTCATTTTAGATATTTCATTGAGGATAATATCCATTGTAGTAGATCTAGTTTTGAATTTTTTTATTTTTTTTGTGAGTGGAATTGAATCAAATAGATATTATATAATATTATTAGAAGGGATATTATATAGATAGAGAGAAAAAGAGGGAGAGATAGAAATATAAATAGAGGAAAAGAGATGGGAAAATAAATAGAAAGGAGGAAGAGAGAAAGAGTAAAGAGGAGAGGGTAAGAGATAGAGAGATAGAGAGGGAGAGATATACATATGAAGAGATATATAGAGAAAGAGGGAGACAAACAGAAAGAAACATAAATATGAGAATAAAACTGAACTTTAAATCAATCATTTCTTCATTAGGATCTACACTCATAATAACATATCATTTTATGAAGGACTTGATAGTTCACCATGAAGACCTCTTAGACATGTCAAATGCATAAATTGGATAGAGAAAAAAAGAAAGATATATATGAAAGAGATATATAAAGGTAGAAAGATAAAAAGGGACAAAAGAGATGGAGATATATAGAGAGGGTGATTGATAAAGTGATATAAGGAATGAGAAATTAGTAGAGCTCAATTATGATTAGAGATATAAACTGAAAGAGGGAAAGATTTAGATAGAGGGAGATTTATAGAAAGGAATAGAGAAAGAGAAATTGATCAAGAGAGGGATATAGATAAGATATATAAATGGAAAGAGATATAGAGAAAAGAGAGAGCATGTGAGGGAGAGTGAGAGAGAGGGAGGCATAGAGAAAATAAATAAAATAGGATTGAGAAAGAAATAAAATAAAGAGATTTAGGTGGAAAGAGAGGTAGAGAAAAGAGAGAGTGAGGGAAAAAGATAGAAAGAGATGAATAGAGAAAGTGGAACAAAGTGGGAGAGAGATAAAAACTATAATTCAAATGAGTCACAATGGGATCACTAGATTTCTCTTAAAATGGTATGGCCTTTATAATCCATAAATAAAAAAAGTTGACACTTAAAGAGCAACAATCAAGGTTAGCAATATTGATTATCAAGGTCTCACATTACAAATAAATGAAGAACAAGAAATGTTACAAGTATTCATATATGCACTATCTCAACACATACCAAAGATATGCATGCATGCAAGTTACTCCATATGTTGTCTTAAGAAAGTAAGAATGATTGCTAAAAGGTATACAACTATTTGAAACAAAAGGTCTATAATTTTGTTAAGTTATACAACTATTCAAAACAAAAGGTCTATAGGGGTATTTATAGAGTTTTCAAAAGATTTTGATTGGCTGATGTGATCAACGGTTAAAATCGAGCTTGTCAAGATGAACAGTGAGAGATTTTAGAAGTTGAGAGAAAGATGGAAGGTTGAGAGAATAATAGAAGATGTTTCCTTCCCACAAAACCTTTCACTCAACAATAGAGGCAACTTGCCATTTGTCATCTTTAGTTATGAGTTGGTTTTGTAGTTGAAGATAATTACCATAATTAAATAAATTTATTTATTTAATTATATGTGAGAATGAATTTAGAAGTTTTCATAATTAAATAATTAATATTTAATTATGTGTGAGAGATGAAAATGGAAGGTAATTAATATTTAAATATGTGTGGAGTGAGAAAAGGTGTTGAATTAAATATTTGTAATATTTAATTTAACTGTGAGATGAAGAAGGTGTTTGGAGGAATATTCCATTATTTGAATTTAAACATTCAAATTATGAATAATATGATAATTAATTTAAACAAATTATAAAATTTATTTAATTTAATTAAGAGGAATATGGAAGATGGTAATAATTAAAAAGTTATTTATTTAATTAAGTGTTCGATATCATGAGAGATGGGTTCTTGTTGAACCACTACTCATGAAACATGGGTCAATGAGTTTGACTCGAAACTACACGGTTGAATCCTGATAGCAATATCATAAATAATTCATATTTAATTAATTAACAAGCTTGATTAGCCATGACCATTTTTAGATGTATACATTTTTCCCCTCTTTGAAGTGATGTGTGAAACACATTGCTTTGAAGAAAATATTCCTGCCTTTGAAATTTTCTATGTTTGATTTTACCCCTGGTCAGAAAAAATCTAACTAATATGTCCTTTTGATTTGACTCTAATATGTTTCTGATTGAAAAATGTTGTTGATATTAATGATGCCCCCTTGAGAGGTAAATCACCGATGATGAAAAAAAATGTTGAGTTGATGATGAAATTTGGATGATGAGAGGGATGTAGTGATTTAGCTCCTAATAATTGATTAAAAGATGCCCATGTTTGAAAAATAAGGTTAGAGTTTGAGAAAAGGAGAAAAATAAAAATAAAATGCCACAAAAACCCACCTT
Source organism: Sequoia sempervirens (assembly GCA_007258455.2). NCBI lineage: Eukaryota > Viridiplantae > Streptophyta > Pinopsida > Cupressales > Cupressaceae > Sequoia > Sequoia sempervirens. The sequence goes on along the minus strand of VDFB02379711.1, from coordinate 9,246,443 downwards.
GTTTGACCTTTAAAAGGTAAAAGGAGTGAAAAGGGAAAGTCATTTTCACCCTTTGACTTTAGTGATTTTGTTGCTCTGACGTTGATTTGGCGAGATGGAGATTCCATATCATAAACATAGATTTGAGAGGGCCCACCGATACTAGAGACCAGTCGCATATGGACCACCGGCGAGTCGATTCAACCCTGTGTTTGTTGAAAATTTGTGATTTTAATTGAATTTTGATGCATTTTAACAAAAAATTAGGTTTGAACATCCCATTTTAGCACATATAGAAAATAGATTAGTGCTTTTGATGTTTCTTTTACCGCATATAGGGTGTAATTTAGCTCTTTTAGGAAATAGATAGTTTAGCACATGCGATACACATAATAGCTCATTTAGGATGCCTATAGGAAATTGGTATTGTAGCACGTATAGGAAATAGAATAGTGCATTTATGGTTTCAATGCATTAGGTGGATGAAATGGCACATACGCATAGGGCTTTAGTGCATATAGGGAAGTAGCACATAGGGGAAAAACTTCAGCGCTTTTAAGGCACAAAATGGTGCATATGGGGATTTAGCGCATTTGGGGTGAACTTTAGCACTTTTGGGGTCTTAGCGCATAGAGGTTGTAGATTAGCGCATCTAGGAAATTTATGAAAAATGCATTGTTTGATGAAAGTGATGAAAAAATGATGATGTATATTACTTATGTGGTCAAAGGATAGATAAATTGTCTTGTCATCATGTTGATATGGATATAAATGATAGAAGATCTAATGATGAATTGATAACTTTGCTTCCCATAAATAAGAAAACAAAGAGTAGATTAGCTAATAACTTTGTTTCCATTGAATGAAAAACAAAGAGTAGAATGATTGATGGATTGTTTGATAACTTTTCTTTAGAAAAAAAAGAGTAGATGCTTGATATGAATTCTAATAAATTTTCTTTCTGCAATAGAAGAAAATAGTAGATGATGTGATTTAAAAATATTTGTATTTGTGATTGAAGTAAAAATAGGAAAATGATTGATTGTTGATAAATTTTCTCTTTTGAAAAAGAAAAAAATAGTAAATGATGATAGAGTAGATTGATTTGATATTAAGATAGATTGATTTAGCATTGATTTCATGATATGAGTCACTTAGATAGAACACTTGGTATGGTTCACTTGATATGAGTCACTGATATGGGTCACTTGATATGAGTCACTTAAAATGGTTCACTGATATGGTTCACTGATATTGGTCACTTGATATGGTTCATTGATATGGGTCACTTGATATGGTTCACTGATATGGGTCACATGATATGAAGTAGATAGATTGATTTGTATGATGTGAAGTAGATAGATCACATTGATATGAGTCTGATTGATTGTCCTTGTGATGACCAAAAATAGGAGGGTTTCAAAAATCTCCAGATTAGAGAGTGCTTCCTTGTAGGTTGGGATTAGATACAAGATCTGACACAAGAAGATGTATAGTTGATAGTGGCATGTGGGTTGGGACCTTTATTGTCTATGCCACCGATTCAGGTCAATAGGGGATTGTTAACCACACTAGCAGAGAGGTGGCATTCAAAGCATAACACCTTTCATTTTCCGACGGGTGAGATGACTGTGACCCCTGAGGACGTATATAATATTTTGGGGATTCCAATGGTAGGTGCTCTTGTGGTTTATGACCACAAGGAGCTAGGTGGTATAGATACACTTGGGAGGGTATTTGGGGATGCTCATATAGCAAGGTATTGGGTGCCATGGGAATATTTGAGAGGATATCCAACCTTACTCACCATTTTGGGTGCAATCATTAGATGCTTCCTTTTTCTGGACCACCAGTCAAAGGGATTATCAGTTGGGTAGGGGAGGATCCTTGAGTTGATGATAGATTAGCAGTAGAGATATGCTTGGGGGAGTTGCATGTTAGCTCATTTATATCATGACTTGCATCAGGTAGTATACTATGGAGGGGGAAGTCTATCATGTGGTGTTACCCTACTACAGATATGGGCATGGGAGCATATTGCTATTACAAGACCACTTCATCCTAGAGCTAGGCCACTAGGCAAGCCATATGTATATGCATATTCTAGTGCACTTGTCCAACCCAAGTTGGGCAAGTTAGAGTAGTGGCGACAGATTCTTGATGATATAGATCCAATGATATGGAGGCCATACATAGTTTGTGAGGCATGTGATATTGATCATCTAGAGATGCCATTTGTATGTATGCTTCGGTATCTGATAGGTCAAACCCCATTCATTATATAGATATTTTTGGCATTTTGAGTGTAGAGATAGTATGGCTATATGCAGGGGATGTCGTAGGGTTTTGCGCACTATGGGTGACGCAAGGATGATCCTGGATGGGGGCCATGCATTTCATATCAGCTGGTGTTTACAAAGTATACCAGTTTACAACCCAAGGCATGGGATTATAGGACAAATATTAGTGATGCAGGGATGTTGGATGAGTACTCAACTCATTTTCACATACATCCATTCCCTTGTTTTACATGTCTAGATGAGCTGACACCCATTATGATGGCACCTCAGCTAGGAGGGATTAGATAGGAGGATGTGGCAGAGGGGGAACAAGTAGTAGGTGGAGGAGAGGAGGAGGATAGTGGAGATGAGGAGAGTGGAGATGGGGAGAGCTTAGATGATGGTGGTAAGGATGATGGTGGAGACAATAGAGGGGATGAGCAGAGGCCAGTGAGGAAGAGGACAAACATCTTGGGCAGTGCTTAGATCATGTGGAGGCCAAGGACTGGTACTAGATGGCAGAGAGTGATCAGGGTCTCTTCTACAACACAACAGACACAAATAGCTATTCTATAGGCCTAGGTATAGATGCTTCAGGGGAAGCAGGTGCAGTTGTAGACCCAGTTGGCTCAAGCTTAGAGTTTGGCAGTGTAGTTACAGGCACAACTTGTGTAAGCACAGGCACCTCCTTCTGCCTCAGGTCCATAGGTAGCCCAGTTAATACCAGAGAGAGACTCCTTCAGATGGAGGATAGTAGAGGCAGAGGGTGTTGCTCAGAGACTTATGGGCACTGTTGAGAGTGCATCTTTGCAAGAGGCCATTGCAGAGGGATTTAGGATTGCTTGGGAGGTTGAGCATTATCATATTAGATATGAGGAGTTGTGCCCTCCCGACCACAAAGATCCTTACCCCTGGTCACATAGCAGATCTAGGAGAGGATCACAAACTATGACACATAGTAGAGGGGTCACAAGGCCTCGACAAGATCCCGATGCAAGGGGTAGTGGCTGGCCACCATCCTCTAGACCAACTCCATCAGGGGGCTCTACTAGCCATCTGTGAGATCTGATTTGTATTGATGTAGTATTATTGATGTACTTCACACATGTATATCATTTTTGGAGCATGTACATTGTTTTTTTATCGTATCTCATGTATCTCTCTATACTTTTAAGTTTCATTGGACATTGGACATTTTTTTTATGAGAAATGATATGTAACAACGATGAGTTTTGATGTGATATGCATGTATTTTTTCATGATGTAGTATGGATTTTGATATGCATTTTAATGATTTGATGACTAACATGATATGCAGGATGATTTGATATGATGATGATTTGTGATGCGTACTAATGATGTCATGCAGGTGGATGACCTAGGATGTTGATTATTAAAGTATGCAATGGGATATATGATATGTTTATGAAAAATGTAATGTTTTTCAAATGATGTGGAAATGTAATGTATGTATGGAATTTTTGTTTTTGGATTTTTCAATTGCAAGAAATAATGATGATGTGATGAAAAATGGATGTTGTGGTTATGAAATGCATCATGAATTCATAAGATGGATATGGATTAGGAAATGATATGTGGTATGGTTCAAATGTTATGTGAAAGGTGGCATGATATTTAAATGATATGAAGATGATAGATGAGTAAAGATGTGATATGAATGTAATGTGAAAAATGATAAAGAATGGGATGAAATGAACATGATTAATAATAATGAGATGCATGATAAGATGATAAATGAAACATAATGAAATGTAATGAAATGATGATGAAATGATAATGATAATGAAAATGTAATGAAATGATAAGTGAAATGAAATAGATTATTAAATGATGACACAAAGATAAATTATGAAAGTGAAATGTTAATGAAGATGATAAATGGTATGCAATTGTGTAGAATGAAAATGAAATGGATATTAAAAATGATAAGTAAGGTGTTAATGATATGAAGATGATAGATAATATGAAAATGAAAGTGATATGTAATACCTAATGGATAAACGAATGATATGAAATGATAAAGAATCTAAATGATATGTAATAAAATGAGAATGATCAATGGTATGCAATGAAATTATATGATATGAAAAAATGATAAATTATATGATAATCCATAATGATGGATAAAGGATTGAAATGATATGAGAATGAATTATAAATGATAAACTATATGATATGTACATGACATAGATGAAATGATATAATGATTAATGAAATGATGAAGAAGATGAAAGATGATAATGAAAAAAATGTCCGAATTTCCTCCACAAATAGTCCAAAGAGACATGACAGTCGATATTTTTGTTCAGCCTTTCAAAACTCTCATGCAAATCCAGTACATGCATATATATAATGATCTAAATGAAATGCAAAGAAACAAAACCAACTATTTTTTGAGCCCTTTGTTAGCTTTCTTGAATCATCATAGAGTGTTTAAAATGTTGAAAGTATGTACAAGCATCAGAAGGGAAATTAGCACCAATGATGACTTGAATACAACTTTCATGATTTTTGATATAACAAGTGAACACAAGCATCAAGGTATAAGTGTGTGATAGGGCGGATTTCATTGTTAGAATACAAGCAACAAACAAAAGAGAGAAAATAACACTAAAAACACCCTACACCTCAAGATTAGCCTAGTTGGATTCAATACAAAATAAAGACAACAAAATGAAACCTTTTACCTTATCTCGAATTGATCCTTTGGTTGGCCCTTTGATATTTGGTGTTGTATGCTCCTTGGATGGCAAGAGATGCAAGCTATAAGATGGATAGAAAATGGATGAAAGTGAATACAAGTATGAAAAATGGCTAAGTATGGCTCAAGGAAAAAAATTTGCAAGAGTTTGGCTACTATCAAATGATCTCCCCTAAAATGAGAGAAAAGAGGGGGTATTTATAGAGAATTTGGAATTCTCTAGGGAAATGGATGGTCAAGATTGAGCCACAAGATCAAGATGTAGGTCTAAGGTGAGTTGAGAACTCACAAGCCCTCACATCTTGACATGTGGCTTGCAAAGTGGCTTATAAGAGGTGATGTGTACATGAGGTGGAGGGATAGTACATGACATGGAGGGAGTACATAGTACCTTGGGATTGAGACAAGATCTCCTCATAAAGGAGGTACTTGTCCCCATGGGTGAGAGGACATGTGGGGAATTAAAAATTCCTCAAATATCCTCATGGGGATGAGAAAAGGAATTTTAAATTCCAAGGGATGCATTGGGAGATTAAATGTGAATTAAAAAATTCACATGGGGAATGGAGTGCCTTCTCAAAAGGAGAAAGCATTTAATAGGGTTGATTTAGGACACATGACATGGAGATTAGGTTGACCTAATTAAGTGATTAAGGTTTTGCAAGTATTTGATTAGAAAAATTAATTATGATTAGAAGAGGGTTAGATTCCACATGTGACTTGATGTGACAAGTCAAAGATCACATGGGGAAGAGAAAAAAGAATTTAATATTCCTTGAAAGGATAAAAAAATTAAAAATTCCTGGAGAGGTTGATTAGGCTAGTTAATGAAGGATTAGAGGAGGGTTAGGTGGCTAAGAGAGATTAGAGGCCAACTTGCAAAAGTTGGAGGATGTGACATATCCTAATCAAGGATTAGGCATGTGCACATCCCTAATGATGAGATTAGGAGAGTAATTAGGGTTAAGAAACGAATGTGACATGAAGGGAATTAAATAAATGTCATATTTATTTAATTGATTTGATGAAAAGGAGGAAGGTATTTAATTATTTAACTAGATACCTTAGGGATTAGAAGAACTTTAGAGGTATTAATTAAATAATAGTGATATTATTTAATTAATGCAGATAAGGGGATGCTTAGACGAAAGTGGATAAATTTGGATAAATTAAGCGTCCAAATTTAGGTGTCTACAAAGTGAACCAAGATGACCTAAGTATTTCTTGCCTAAAAAGACAAAGATTAACCACTTTCTTATGAAAATTTAGAGCTGTCATCAATGATACACTTTGGAAATCATGTCTTGTGACATATTTGCACTAGATTGATAATTAACCTCAAGACAACAGACAAAGAAAAATCAGTCTCTTTCCTCGCCACTCTAGTTCAGTACATCATCGAGTGTGCTTCAAAAGGGTGATATCGAAAGTCAAACAACCATTGTTCAAAATATAATACTGCTATTCCAAACATTATTTAGATTGTAGATCATCCAGATATGAGTCATGATATGAAATTTGTTGAAAACTGTGATATGGATCAATGATTGGATAATTGTTCATAGGATTTGATTGTTTGTTCATTTGATTGGATTTTATGCCATTGCCTAGCTGTTTCAGTAGAACTTGAAAGTTGATTTCCCCCGATATGTCAACATTCACCCCGAGTATTGTCAATGTTTTCCCCCAGTATTGGCACAACTTGTAAAAATGAATATGTACAACGATCAAGCTGTGGTAAGACGCTATCACTCTAGGAAAATGATGATTGTATGATGTTGTTATGGCCCTAAGATGATGGTGAAGGTTGAAAAGCTAAGTGTAGAACATGAACTAATAGATGGAGAGCTACAAATATCGTTTGTTTGCTAGATTTTTTCTCTTTTTATTGCATTTTTTTATTTCTTTTTTATTTCTTTTTTGTATTTTTCTTGTTAATAGACTACTCATTGCCAGGTTTTCACCCTATGATGATTTTTTTTTTTGTATTTTTTTGTTTTTCTTTTTCAGGGCTTTTTCTGATTTTGATGGGTTTTTTAAAGATTTTTTTGATTTTTATGGATTTTTGTAGAACTTTTTCTAATTTTTATGGGTTTTTGCAAGACTTTTATGGATGATGATAACTACTTTAGAAAAAGTACTTCTTTAGGTTCATGTTGTTGATGGGTTCATCAAACAGGTCCCCTTCTAGCATTGACAACTTGTATGCTTCTGAACCATATACTACTATGACCACGTACGAACCCAACCAATTTGGTTTAAACTTTCCTTCTCTCTGTCTTGCTAATTTCGTGGGTTTTCCTTCAAAACAAGATCACCAACCTGAAAGGTAGGTGGCTTGGCTCTATGATTATAGCTACGAGACATCATTTGTTGATATGCTTTCAAATGATTAGCTTCTCATTGTCTCTTCTCATTGAGGAGTTCCAACTCTTGCATTCGGGAAACTTTGTATTCATCATCTGTTGTGAGACCCTTCAATGATACCCTGAGTGATGGAATCTCAACCTCTAGAGGTAATATGGCTTCTGCTCCATGGACAAGAGTATATGGTGTTGCTCCTTTTTGCGTTCTGATACTAGTTCTATAGGCCATAATGTGAGATTGAGTTGAACATGCCAATCTTTCCCTGCATCATTCACAGTCTTTTTCAAAAATTTCAATATAGTCTTGTTTGAGGCCTCTGCTTGGCCATTCCCTTGTGGATAGTAAGGTGTTGAATATAGAATCTCTCACAAAGTTCATCAACATGTTGATTCTTGAATGGTCATCCATTATCTATGATGATGGAGTTGGGAATGCCATACCGACAAATGATATATAGTTGAGTATGAATGATGAGATTTGTTTGTCAGTAACCTTAGTGAGAGGTACTGCCTCAATCCACTTGGTAAAATACTTTTATGCTATGATGATGAACTTGTGTCCATTCGATGATGAGGGATGAATCTTTCCAACTAGATCTAACCCCCATTGAGAGAATGCTCAGGTTGACGTGAATGGTTGAAGTTCTTATGCAGGAGCATGAATGAGATTCCCATGAATCTGGTATTTAGAGCACTTCTTCATGAAAGTGAATGATTCCCTCTCCATCGTAGGCTAGTAGTAACCCATTCTAATAAATTTATTGGATAAGGTTAGTCCACTTGAATGAGTACCAAAAATGCCACCACGAACCTCTTGTAAAGCCTTATCAAATTTTTCACGTTCAAAACATCGAAGTAAAGTACTATCGAGACCACAGTGATAAAGGGTGCAACGATAAGAGTATAGTGAGAGGATTGGTGAATAGAGTTGCACTTTTGATTACGGGATAAGTCAGGTGGTAAGATGTCATCTTTTAGGTAGGCATAAATCTTACCATACCAAGGTGAATCAGATCCTACTAAGTGGCAAATGATTTGGCTTTCAAGTGTGTCATAGGCATGTGCAAATGATTGTTCCACCAAAAATTCATAGCAAGCCTAATTTTTTGGGAGTTGTAACAATAATGCAATTGTGGCCATGGCGTCAGCTACTTTGTTATCAAGTCTTGGAATCTGTATGAAATTGATATCCACAAAGTACTTGTTGAAGTCATCAACCATTTTCTTGTATAGCAATGTTCAGTTTGTCATCTTTTGTCTGATAATCATCATTGATCTAATTAATTACTAACTGTGAGTCACCATAGACTTGTAGCTATGTGATCCTCCATTCCAATGCTATCTTGAGTCCAGAGATTAAAGCTTCATATTTGGCTATGTTGTTAGTGCATGGAAACATTAGTCTATATGACCAAGGAATGGTATGTCCTTGAGGGATGACAAAGAGTATGCCTACCCCTGATCCATGTTGAGTGAATGAACCATCAAAGTATAATGACCATGGTTGTTTGGATTTTTTAGTGAAGACATCAGCATCTAGAAATTCAATGTGCATGGGATGCTTTGCTTGTAGTGGTTCTTTAGCTAGTTGATTAGCAATAATTTGTCCTTTGATTTGTTTGTGAACAACATAATGGATGTCAAACTCACTCAGGATCATAACCCATTTTTCTAACCTTCCTGTTAATATAGCCTTGCTTAGCAGATACTTGAGTGGATCAATCTTTGCAGCAAGATTGATTGTATGAGTTAACATGTAGTGCTGATTTTTTTGTGAGGGAAAGACTACTGCTAGACAAGCCTTCTCGATGAAAGTGTAGTTGAGTTCATGACTTTTTAGCATTCAACTAATGTAATAAATTGTGCGCTCCTTTCTTGTAGAGTCCTTCTATGCTAATAATGCCCCCAAAGATGTCTTTGTTGCAAAAATATATAAGATTAGCAGTTTTTCTAGATTTGGTGGTACTAGAACTAGTGGGTTCATTAGGTACTGCTTGATCTGATGAAAGGATATTTCAAACTTGTCATCCCATTTGAAAGGAACATTCTTATGTAATATGTGTCTGAAAGGTAGAATCTTATCTTCCAGCTATGCAATGAACCTTCAGATAGATTGAAGTCATCCTTGTAATGATCTCAACTAACTAATATTCCTTGGTGGAGGCATTTCCATAATTGCTTGTACCTTGGCAGGATCTACCTCAATTCCATTTTATGACACTATGTATCCCAAGATCTTTCCACATGTGACCCCAAAAACACATTTCTTTGGGTTGAGGCAAACTTTGAACTTTTCCAACCTTGCAAATATTTTGGATAATACTTTAAGATGCTCTTCTCTTGTGTTTGATTTTTCCAATATATCATCTACATAATCTTCCATGAATGTGTGCATCATGTCATGGAAAATTGTAGTCATGGCTCTTGATATGTAGCCCCAGCATTCTTTAGACTGAAAGGCATGACATTCCAACAATAATTCCCCCATGGACATGTGAAAGTTGTTTTGTCCTGGTCTTTAGGTGCATTCTTGATTTGGTTGTAACTAGAAAAACCATCCATTAGTGAATACATGGCATGGCCAACTGCCAGATCAACTATAGTATCAATGTGTGGAAGTGGGAAATCATCCTTAGGACATGCTTTATTAAGATCTCTAAAATCTATGCACACTCTAATACTTCCATCTGGCTTGGATACAAGAACAATGTTGGAGATCCATTTTGCATAGTTGATTGATCTTATAAATCCCACAACAAGGAGTTTTTTGAGCTCTTCTTTAACCAGTAGTGCAACATGAGGATGCATCTTTTTGATTTTTTGTTTCATAGGTTTAAATCTTGGTTTAAGGGACAAGTGATGCATTATGAGATTGGGATCAAGACCTGACATGTCTGCATAAGACTAGGCAAAGTTGACTTGATTTTCTCTTAGAAATTTCATGAACTCGTGTACTTCTTTATTTTTGATTGACACAACTAATTGTAGAATCCTTGGGTTTTCTAAAGTTTCAAGATTAACCTCTTTTGTAGGCTCAATCAAGATAGGTGATCGCTCATGATAGTGCTTGGGGAGAGTGCCAAGCTTCCCATCATTTGGTGCCTTAAAAAGGTTTTCACCATCTGATACACTCTTTATTTTATCTTTTGTTTGATCTAACACTACCAAATACTAGTTTTCACCATTAGATCTTTCTTTTTTTATTTTTACTTTTGCAGGTAGGAGACTTGACACTCTCCTGATTAAAGACTCTATGCTGAAAATCGCTAGTGGAACAATCATTTGTGTCATCTACGGAAAGGAAGTTCATGAAAGATTCATCGATTAGAAACATAGGTATATCAATAGGTTCAGATAAATCCTAGTCAATGAGATCTGGATGGATCAAAGGTAGAAGATCATTAGACTATGTGAAATCAGCTATGGTTATGACCATAACAAAGTTGTCTATAATATCTAAGGTATGAGGCGGATCAATGATGGTATTATTCCCATGATAGTTTTGATCATTTAAATATGACTCAGTATCACTAGAATCATAGTCATCTTGTAGTTCAGATTCTTGCGGTTGGGACACTGACCCTTCACCTTCGATTAGAGTTTGGGTATACTTGTGTATCACATTAACCTCTTTGTCCCTCTAGAACTCATCATTGTAGATGGTTTCCCACTTGTATTCGCCAAAGTATATATTAGATTTATTATCCATGAAATTATGAATTGTTGTCATACAAACTTCTCTCATATCAGAACCTTCTTGCAGTATGAGGATAGTATCATGCAACTGCTTGGATGTTATTTCTTTTGAGTTAGTATCATAACCTAGTCCAGGAAGGTGAATAGGCTTAGCTACTCCTTTTCTCTTTCAGATAGGATCATTACCATCATAGCCCATCTTCTGCATGATTAAATACCCTTTACCATATTGGTCAGTTGGCATTTTGACATTGAGGACTATTTCGTCTTCATCTTTATAGAGCCAATTTAGAACTTCTCTATCCTTAGGATCTTCCATGGGGAACTTTTCTTTGATAAATCATCCATTAAATTTTGTACTTGGCTTTGTTGGTGGTGGCATTGATGAACATTGATGTTATAGATATCTGATTTTGTGTGATAGAAGGTTTCCCATGCAACCGAGGTGATGTAGGAAGATTAGCAAGACATAGAGAGTACTCCCCAACTCAATTTTCCTTGAACCGTAGTTGTTTTTCAAAGATTTTGGTTAACTGATTGATTTGTGTATCAACTTTGGGAGAAGTCCTAGCAATATTTTTTCGATTGTTGGGAACCAAAGTATCTTGACTAGCTTTGATGTTGGCACAAGTCTGACTATTCGAATTATTAGCTGATATTAAGATCTCTTGTCCATCATAAGGAAACTTAAGACATTGATGATATGTGGATGGGACAACTTTCATTTCATGGATCCAAGGACAACCCAACAAGATGTTGTATGCAATATCACTTTGTAACACTTGACAAAAAGTATTCTTGATAATAGGTCCCACTCTGATTGGCAACATGATTAAACCCTTGGATGCTCTTTCCTCATCATCGTAGGCTTTAATTGTAATCTTTCTTTTGGGATCAATGGATTCCTCAGAAAATCCCAAAGCCTGAACTAACTTCATGGTACATATGTTCAAACCAGTACCTCCATCTATTAGGACGCGTCTGACACAAAACTTGTGAATCATGAATTCTAAGTATAATGATAAATTATGGGGATGTGTTATGGAAACATCATCTTTCTCAGAGAATGGGAGGCATGTGGGTGAGGACAAGTGTCCCACCATGGCTTGAAATTGGTCCACATCCAAATTAGTCAATACAGTTGTTTCGATGAGGGCCTTTTCTAGAATTTTCTTATGTGATGGGGAAATCTTCAAGAGTTCTAAGATAGAAATCTGAGTAGGAGTTTTTCGAATTTGATTGACTAAGTCATATTGATATTGAGGTGGGGGAATAGTGGATTTTGAAGAAGTTCCTTTTAAGACAACTTTAGCTTGTGCCCTTGTTGTTGCGTTGACTTGTCTATATTCCATCTTTTCGTTAACTTTTATAACATTGACCTGCTCATCGTCAGTGTAGATATGACTAATTATATTATCATTGATATGATTCACACTTTTTATAGAAGACCCATCCTTTTGATAGCTGGGAAAAGGATTGCAAAATTCTTGGTGGTCTTCGATTGATTGTTGGTGTCCTTCTATTGTGATGGTGCCATTTTTTATTAATTCTTGGATGACATTTTTCAAGGCTTGACAATTATTTGTGTGATGGCCCTTGCATCGATGATAGTCACAATAGTATGCATCATTCCATGATGGAAGCTTCACACTGGGTTCAAAGTTGCGTTGAGGTGGCAAAGTAAGAACATTTTTAGCCATCAACTCTTTGAATGTAGACTCTAAAGATTGACCTAGTGGATTAAAAGTTCTTTTGCTAGAGACGAATGAAGATCATTGTGGATTTTTTTTGGGGAATTTCCTAAGGCATTGTTGTTATTGTTTCCATGACAACCTTGATTATTGGCATTCCCTTGATTAGGAGTAAAAGTTTGATTCATGTTATTCCTCGAAGGAGGACAACTGTTTCCTTGATTGGTGACCGAGTTGACATTGTTATAGTTATTGTTGTGAGGAGCACTGGGAGTACCAAGAACAAATGGCTTAGTCGAGACATGATTTGCATCTACAACACCATCATTTACCACATTTTTGTTGTGAGTCCAAAACTTAGACTTGTCATTGTTGTTGGGGTGATTTGAAGAACTATGATTGTCCTTATCAATTTTAAGTAACCATCTCTTGATTAAGGCACCTTCAATGGTGAAGGCATTTTCAATCAATTTCTGAAAAGAGGGAGGAAAATGAAGATTAAGACGATAACTCATCTCTTGATCTAAGCTATTTATGAAAGTGGTGATATTTTCCTTCTTAGGAACATGATGTGGGTATATAGCAAATAATATTCTCCATCTCTAAAGAAATGTAATGAATGGTTCACTAGGTTTTCATTTAGCCTTGTAGAGATCAATCATGGTTATTTGATGTTCTATGTTGTAGGAATATTGTGATATGAACTCGTTAATCAATTCCTCAAATGTCTTGACAGGTGGTGTGATTTTCGATAGCCATTCCATAGATTGGCCTCCAAGACTCCTAGGAAACAAAAGCATCAAGTATGTGTCCTCATGAGCAAACTCTAAATTCATATTTTAGAAGTCCCTAATATGATCGATTGGATCCAATTTCCCATTATAACGATCAAAATTTGGAACTTCACAATGTTTGGGAAATAGGATCATGTTGAGATGTCGGTCAAAAGGATAAGATAAAACATATGTCTTTGTTGTGGATTCCCCTTGCATGTCTTTAATTTTTCCTTGTAGAGATTTAATTTGTTGAGACAAGGCACTAAGATTAGACAAGGGTGTTTCATCAAGACTTCTCTTTAAGTTCTCAGTATCAAAATCATGACACAATTTAGTTCCTTTGTCAGCCAAATATAGGAAATATTTTTCTTTGTTACGCACTAAATTTTTTTCTAAGGATTTGTGAAATTTGGGATCTTTCTTGGCCTCTCTAAGGTGACATTCTTCATCTCGTTCATCATCACTATCTACAAGAGTTTTGCTCATGTCCTTGTATTTGTTGTAAGGAAATGGATTTTCTTCTCTGTTATCCATGTTGTTGTTGAAAAGGGGATTATGAAACACACTATAAAGGGGATTACTACTCTCACCTTCTTCTTAAGTTTTCCAGGTATGATCTTCTTGTTGAATATCTTCTTTTAGCTTATTGTATTGAGATCTTGAAAAAATAGGCATATGATTCTAAAATGTTCTTCTAGACTTATATCAAAGTTTGATAAGTGCAAAAATGATGATCTTTTGATTTGATAAGATGAAAATATTATGATATGATCAAATATGCTTCTAATTCTTGATTGTGGCTTCCAATGATGAAGGATATCAAAATCTTGTTGGGGAAGTTGAATAAAAAAATAAAGATATTTTTGAAAGGTGCACTTTTAAGATTTGATCCTTGTTTTTGAAGAATAATAAGTATATCAAATAGCCTAATTAAACTCACTAAAGGATTTGATTAGGATTTTTTGGATATTCAATAGAAGGTTGTGGTAGATAATCGAACTTGAGAGGTTGATTGTGATTGTGTCATTGTGATAAAGCTCTTCTCTAGAAATAGGATCGTGAATATAAAGGCTCTACGTATTCTTCAGTAAATCCCCCAGCAAAATCTTGGTACCTATGGAGAAACTCACAGTAATGGAGCAAGGCGTTTCAAATTTTATACAAAAACTTTCTGCGTTGCAAGGTTTTCTTGTAACCTAAATGTTTCTTAGGTTTCTTTATCCTATTGGCAATAAATTTCTTAAAAAACTTGGTTGATTTCCACTCTCTAAGCATGAGAGAAATGTCAAAATGCTACTGGACCAAGGATTTTACAAACTTAGATATGTCAAAAGTAAAAATTCTAGAAAGTGACAGATCTGTTACTCTGTGCCCTATATGCACTGCAAAAATAGACACATGCGCTAAAGAAATAGTCAAATGCATTACAACAGACCTTAGATGCACTACTCTATGTCCTATACGTGGTAAAATAGTTTTTTGATGTAGTTTTCTAAACAGTTTTGAACAATTTCATCTAAGTTTTTGCATGTTCATTTTGGATGATCTTTTACCTAAATTAATGTAATTGAAGACACAACAAACATTATGAAAATAGTAATTTTTAAGCCCTATACTAAACATCAAGTGTATTTTCATTTTTTTTTTCAAAAAGTATTTTCATAGGTTTTGCACATAACAAAAAATTCAAGTAGACTCACTTTTAGTACTCAGTAGGTCATCATAATAACCACGACCCATATCTTAGAATTGCGTTGACTCACATAGTCATGTCACCCCTGAAGGGGCGCCAGTGTTTTTTTCTTTTCTAGGTGCATACTGAGAGTGACAGAAGTGGATACTAGATCCTATGAGAAAACGGTCCTTGGTAGTTATAATATGGTGAGTACCTTGGGCATATATTCTTCCCTCCCCTTACACTGTGATTATTAGGATGTTCAGAAACTGACATGACTAGCTTTTACACTAGGTTCTTAGTAAGGGTTTTCGTTCGATGGAAAAAATGATAAACTCCCTCAAGAGATCTCCCAACCTTTAAAACAAAGGCTTTGGTGATGGTTATCTTTCACACTATCATTGAATTGCATATTTTCCCCAAATTCACTTTTGATTATAGTGGGTTGGAAAACTTGGCTTTAGTTGTTCCCACTTAAGTCATTCCTCTCAGGTGAGTACTTTTTTCCCACAAGAGCAGACCCTCTAAAGGATGTAATAAAGAATTAAAATTGTAGAAATTGAAAAGGCAAGTCTAGTATTCTGATCACCCAGTTAAGGGGAGGGCATAGACCTATTGCCACAGACAAAGTAGACAGTGTTCTTTTTAGATCCCAAATGACAATGATTTAATCTATGTGATGATATTGCTTCACAAAAAGCATGGGATTCATTTTAACTGCAAAATCAATGTGTGGTGACTACCCTAGGATTGTTTCTTTTTAAATTTCATGTAGATATCCTAGGATTGGTTCATTTTAATTTAATTTGTCTACTCTAGGGTTGCTTCTTTTTAACTAGAGAAAAGCTCTATCTACGGAAGGCGGTAGACTCAGAACTTTGTTTAGTTACAACCCGCATGCGCTAAAAGATCATACACATGCGCTAAAACAAATAGTTAATGTGCTAAAATAGACATCATAAGCTTTGCAGAAAACCTTAAATGTGCTAAAAGAAATCCTAAGTGCGCTAATCTAAAAATGCTTTAATAATTTTGATGAAGTGAGCTAAATGTATATGCTATTTTGTTCCCTACATGCACTAAAGTAATTGTCGGATGCACTAAAACAGTTCCTGAATGCACTGAAAGACCTGCAGAAGCATTGAAAGAAGTCCTAGATGCTCTACAATAACCCACAGATGCACTAAAACATAATTTTTTTTGGAAAATCAAACTCCAGAACACGAAATCTTATAAAAAAAACTTGCAAGTAGATGTCAAAAATAAGGCAAATGCCCCACAGTGGGTGCCAAAAAATGTGTGATTGAAATTACATGTATCAAATGTAGATTAAAAACAAATCAAACACACCAATAAGACATTATATTGAAGCAAACTAATTAAAACTAAAACAAACTCTTAATAACAATAGTTTCTTCAATGATGTCTCATTGTCCTCTATCTTCAGTATTTTTGTTGATTCCAGCTTGCTCTCAGATGGTGTGCTAGGCTCAACAAACGGTCTCCTTAGAGAACAAGATTTGAAGATGAATGCATGCTATGCTAAGATATGATTAACATACTTAAACTAAACATGATTGCTAGAATGTAAGATTACACAATTATGAATGCTAAAGCTGATAATGACAATGCTAAAATGCTAATCCTCTGTCTCTAATGCATGTGTGTGTTTAACCAATGCTTGGATTCACATGGGTATTTATAGATTTTTCGAAAGATTTTGATTTGCTGATGTGATCAACGGTTGAAATCAAGCTTGTCAAGATGAATGGTAAGAGATTTTGGAAGTTGAGAGAAAGATGGAAGGTTGAGAGAATAATGGAAGATGTTTCCTTCCCACAAAAGCTTTCACTTAGAAATAGAGGCAACTTGTCATTTGTCATCTTTGGTTATGAGTTGGTTTTGTAGTTGAAGATAATTCCCATGATTAAATAAATAAATAAATAAATTTATTTAATTACATGTGACAATGAATTTAGAAGTTTTCATAATTAAATAATTAATATTTAATTATGTGCGAGAGATGAAAATGGAAGGTAATTAAATATTAAACATATTTAATTATGTGTGGAGTGAGAAACAGTGTTAAATTAAATATTTGTAATATTTAGTTTAACTATGAGATGAAGAAGGTGTTTGGAGGAATATTCCATTATTTGAATTTAAACATTCAAATTTAAAATAATATGATAATTAATATAAATAAATTATAAAATTTATTTAATTTAATTAAGAGGAATATGGAAGATGGTAATAATTAAATAAAATTATTTATTTAATTAAGTTAGAAGAATTATAAAATGAACAATATAAATAAATAATTAAATTTATTTATATGTAGATAACTTTAGAAGATTGATTAAATAATTCATATTTAATTAATTAACAAGCTTGATTAACCATGACCACTTTTAGATGTATACACATCTATTTCAATCCATATATTTTTTCTTGATACATTATCTTTATTCCAAGGCTTAAAATCATATTAATATTTTATCCCACTTTTTTCTTCATTTTCAAGCAACTTCACTTGTTTAATACATAGGCTCAAAATATGGATGTATAACTATTGCAGTCTATATCTATGTATTGCAATATGTTTGCATATTACTAATTTATATAGACAAGATTAACAACTAATGCTATTCAAATTTCTATTGTAATTCTTGTTTTGGCATCACAATAACCATTCTTGTAAGTAGTTAGTTTTTTATTGTTTTATTTACTTGATTTACTCTATGATTTTAAATGTTGTAACCCTATAATGATGTCCAATTACTTTTTTCTCTACATCTTTTTTTATTGGATCATTTCAATTAGTGTCAATTATCAAACCACATTATAGAAAAACACATGTGAAACTTATTAACTAATGCATAATTTCAACCATCTCTTCAAAATTTAATTAAAAAATATTATCCTTCAATTTTTTTTTTATCTCTTTTAATAAAATTCACATTATGAAAAAATAGATTAATTCATATTACTATAACGCAACAACACCAAATACAACAACGTAAGTCAGTTTTCTGAGACTGTTGGCTAGACTGTTTACTATTTTTGGAGACGAATATTGGATATTTTCTTTCTTGGATTGTTGATTAGACTGTGTACTGTTTTTGGACGATCATATCGCTGTTTGGAATGGAGCGCATTCACTTTACATTGAGTGCGTTGATCAGACTGTACAGTCTTGGAGTCCACAAAATTTTTCTTTTTAGTGAGTGCGTTGTCTTTAATAAAGTGGGTTTACTACATTTTCTACCGTTTCTTACTTTTTCCTCACTGAAAGCTTCTCTTCAGATGAGTGCGTTGTCTTTTCTTTTCTCTTTTAACAAAGTAGGTTCTCCTTTTTAATAAAGTAAGCACTTTTTCTTTCTTCTTAGTCTGGTCAAATTAGGAAAATATAGCATCAAGGATCATTAGATATCTTTTTTGTTTTCTTTCTTTAGTCAAATTTATGAAGAAAACATAATTGAAATTTTATGCTTTGTTGAATGGATTATCTTTTTTTTTTGTTTTGGTATTCTAATAAAGTGAGAAAACATAACATCAAAGATGATTAGATTCTCTTTGCTTTTCTTCTTCTTACTTTGGTCAAATATATGAAGAAAGAATTCATCTTTATTAGGGGAGATGGGTCAATCACTTGGTGGGGTTCAATTGTTGGTATAGTACGTGTCGCTATAAGATTAAGTCTTGCAACATATTGAAAGACATATCAAGTGAAATAAATCATCACAAAGTTACACTTGTAGAAATAGTGATGCACATCCAAATAAATTAAATGGCATAAAGTAGGGGAAATGGGGTTTTACCCTATACCAAGTGACTAGGTACTCATATCCATCATGTCACATAAAGTAGGACACTAAAGAAACCAAGAAAAAATGATCCATTTACTAATTACATAGCTCAAGAATAAGTGGGAAGCATGTGGATATATCAAATGGTCCTCTATGGTGTACTAGATATTAATATATCCCTTAGACACCCTATAGCACATGTATTTATGAAACTACCTTACACATCATAAAACATATAAATTTTGATGGCAGATTACATAATCCAAAAGGGAGAATAATTAATTTTCACAAAACATGTTTTTGATCTTGAAAGTAGTTTTCCATTTTTCATCCTATTTCACTCTTCTTTGATGAAACCTTGAGTTTGGATCCAAGAGGCTAGATAAATTAATGATGGAAAATTCTAAGATTAGTTAGAAGGTCCAATCAAAGATAAGAGAAGCCACATAAAAGTAATACCAAAAGTCGCATGAGGAAGAAGCACAATATAAAGAGGCTTCTTCAGAGCAGGAATAATCTTCCTAGTCTCCACATTTAGATACACCTCCATCCTCCATGTGGTTCATTAAGAATTTATTGGTGAGACAAAAGTAAATCAAACCAATGGAATCTTTGTAGCTACTTCAACTTCCACTAGTAGGATCATAGGTCAACATTAGCAACATCACACCTCTACAAAAATTCCAATTAGGACATATCGTACATCATACAACAAGAGGGGTGTTCTTGAAACAACATGTGAAAACATTTGATCGAATGGAGTAGATGGTTACAAAGGAGATACAAATCCAATTCCCACAACTATAAGGGGATTCATCCCAACCCTTAATGGTGCAACTCAAAAGTTTGATAGATGGGGTGATTAAAGATGCTTAGTTACATGAGAAGACCATGAAAAAACAAATTCTTGGGCAAAGCACCAACAACTAAAAATGGATCAAGAAAGAAAGAAATGTGCTACGACACATTTTTCCCTAGAGTCAGACATCAACACCTTAAAGAATATAGAAGGGGACCTCAAAGCTCTACACCAATTTTGTCTACAATGGCCTATGGTGACCACTCCAATCAAGGCACAAATGGATCAATTAGAGATATAGATACTTCAAAGAGAAAAAACCTATGATGACGTGAAAGATATGGATAGCCAATTTTGGGTGGAGATGAAGCACTACATGACCAATTTCAGCAACCAGAAGTTCAAAGTAATAAAAGCAGACATAGATTCCATCAACTCAAAGAGGTAGTAAGCTTAAGGTCAAGAAACGACACTGGGGTCCTCCAAGAAGCACACCAATTGGTGCAAAATATTCAAATCCCAAGTACACTTTTGGAAGTAGAGCGATTACTACTATAGGTCCAAGTCCAAACCTAATAGCTAAAATTGACCAAAACATAATGGGAAACACTTTTTTCCAAATTAAAGGAGATATATAGGGATATTCTCCCTACCAAGTAGAGTTGACTAGAGGATAAGCAAAACTTTTGAAAGAGGGGATGATGTTGGTAGGAAAGTACAACAATTCAAACATAGTTGAGTAAATCCTATCTCATCTTGCCACAAATATCTCATAAAGCATAAGATTCAAGAGATACCATATAGGGTAGGGACAGGATAGATGGGAAACATCCCATCCCTTAGATACATGTATAGGAAAAGATATATATGACAGAGGAGAGAGATAGGAAGAGAGTAAGTAAGATTATCAAGAAGAAAAAATGAAAATTATAGGTGAAGATATGTGATGAATGTAGATATGATGTATAAAGGAGATATAAGGATATAAAAATGTAATTAGTTGATATTGATAATATATTGATACTATAATTTTATCTATATTGTGTTATGTGATATTATTTTATGTTCAAATTAACTATTTGATGTTCTATCTAGATCAAACAATTCCTCCCTTTACATGACTAAGTCTGGGGTATAAACTACAACACTTAGAAAGTAATTGGGGCTTAGAAATTTGGTCTATGTTCCCTAGTTTTCTTGCTAACAAGGAGGTGGAAAGAATCTAGGATTGAGAATAAAGTCTAGATTGAGACATAACATTGTGATAGCGGCCAAGCATATTGAGGGATCAAACCCTATAATGGATCAAGAATTAAGGACAAAGCTAGAACTATGATTAATGGAATGATGGTAAAAGGGATTATAAATACTATGAATTATAATGGATTGAGGACTTGGTCAAGGATTAGGAAGTAGAGAGGACTTGGTACTAAGGAATTGGTACCAGAATCCAAGTTTCTCTTACAATCCTTATGTTTGATAGAGATGAAGGAATATTAGGGATGGGAGAGAAATATATTAATACTAGTACATCAAGTGAACTTAGAACCAAAGTACTTGGTTCTAAGTTCCACCCATAAGATTGAGGCTTGATGGGGAGAAAATAAAGGGAAGAACTTGGACACTGCAACAATCAAGGGAAACATGAAAGTGATACTCAAGAAAGGGGAACTCTAAAATTTTAATAGAAGGGAAAACACAAAGAAAAATATTAGGGTTTAATAGATCAAGGGAAATATATATTTGATATAAATGGATTAAGAAGGAAAAAACTATAGCACTGGAGTAGAAAACTTAGGCCGAGGATGGGGAAGATAGAATTTGAGGAGTAGGGGTTCCAAGGAAATGGCACCCATGGAAGTAAGTTAGGCTTGAAAATATATTGTATAAAAAACTTAACATGAATTATTAGAGTTTCAATAGGATTAATTAAATGGTACCTAGGTAAGGGAAACTTCGAAAGCCTTAAAGCCCATGAAATAAAGGGAAATGAGCCAAAAACATCTCACTTTGAATTTTCATGAATTTTTTCAACTACTAATATATTGATAGGAACACGTGGGATGAAGGGAAAAACACCTAAAAATTATAACCAAGGGAAACCCATTACAAAACATCTCATGGGTATGTGTAGGATCATGATGGGCCAAAAAGTGGCAATATGATGGGTATGTAGTTGATGACTATTTTTTTACTCAAAATTGATGAAACAAAAAGGGTTTTTAAAGGAGATTTTAAGCTTTCCACCAATATAAATTATGCTTTACTTTGAATTTAATAAGTAATTATTATTTATTTTCTATTCAAATTATGACTAAAGTCCTGATTGATAGGCTGATTGAAAAACACCTATATCTTTCAAATGGTATCACACTTTTTGAATCCAAAACATGCATCACATTCTATGTTTCACATACTATAGGATTAAAAAAATAAAAATTGAATTTCATGAAGTTTTGACTAAGTTAAGGTGGTCAGACATACAAGTTTTATATTTTTTTAAAAGTTGTAATAAAAAAATTCATAATTAATTATTTACCTAGAAAAAATTACAAAAAATATGCATCACATCGGCATGAGTCCTCTACTTATATCTAAAATCTTATAATTTTTTTATCATTTTATTGTGGTTAAGGTGGTCAGACAAACACCTACTTATTTTTCCCTAAAATTTAAGTACATTGAAATTTCAAATTTTCACCAAATAGATTTTTTTTTAAATAAACCTATTAGTTTAGAAAATACATTCAATTTTCTACAGATTCTATTCTTAAATATTTTGAAATAATATAGATAACTTATTCAAATTTTTATGTCAAGTTGCCTAACTTTGATTTTTTCGAATTTTTTGCCACTTAAGGGCCTATTTTTTCTATGATGATCCTGCACATACCCTCATATTAGTTATCTATGTTGCATAGAGCAAGGTCAAACTCTCAACCAAGGGGAAAGGACTCAAGCGAAATCTGGTATTGTTAAATTGAGTCCCAATGTAATGGATGTCACCAAAACCAACCTAACTACCTATATAAGACTATATAAATGATCATATTATTTAATGAATGATTATGTTAGTCACAAGTTAGTGGTCCACATGTCCTAATACAATTCATGGGTTGAAGGCATATCATAAGACATCAAACTAAAGAGGTTTAAATAAGTGTGGGAAAGTGTTATGATATTATAATGGTGAAAATTACATGCATTAAAATTTTACCTTTCACTATGGGTGTTGGAACATGTTTACCATTGTGTCAAAAGATTGCCCTGTTAATGCCCGATACAAATGCTAGAGATAAATAGATCAATGGGAGGCGGTTAGTCCATGTCACAAATCCAAAGGGAGATGATGGCAATTAGTCCAACAATCCCCCCTCAATGTCACCAAGGGGATTCAAACCCATGGCCATGACTCTAATACCATTTGTTGGAACATGTTTATCATTGTACCAAAAGATCGACATGATAACGCCTGATACAAATGCTAGAGATGAACGGATGCACTAGAGGCGGTTAGTCCATGTCACGAATTTGAAGGGAGACATTGGTGATAGTCCAACAATGAGCACATTTTCACTAGACATTGTTTCTAATGCAATGACTATTGTACAAGTGACATATTTTACTCTAAAATTTGGTAAATAATCTAAAATTTTCCTAGTTTTGTCTATGCACATTTGGGGGGAGTAGTCTTGATTCTTTCTTTTATTCATTCATTATGCTAAGTCAAATATTTAGGTATAGAATTGACTCCATATTTTGTGAGTGTAGAAACAACCCTAGAAATTATAAAATTTAAATTTATACTCAAGCCAACACAATCCAATGAATTATCATGAGTTGAATCGGGCATGGAATTTTAACTTGTGTATTAGGATGTTGTATTTAAGGATAAACTCTAATTTATTTGTATGTATTAATAATATCCCATTCAAATTTTTATAGTCACATACATGTAAAATTAGAGAGCATTGGTACTTAATCATCAACTTACATCAACATCTTAGGCATCACTACATGTTTACATTTTTTCCTTGATCATTTTTTAGAAACCATCAAGAATCAATAATATGATTGGAAAAAAGGAGAATATTCTTATCCTACCAACTCTTAAATGATATATATTGACCCTAACCTTCTATACTTTAGTTGTAAACATAAAGGTAATATATATTTCAAGCATACATTTCTATGAAGATCATTTTTTTGAGAAATTTCAAATCCATTGGCATAGAATTGAACTAGGGCATTAGACTATGAATTCAATAATACAAAGATAGCTATTTGAAATATCTTGGGACTTTAAAAAAATAGTGAATCAATTGAAAATATCTATTGTGGGAAACCTCCATCAAATTTTGAGCTAAAAATTATTGTTTCTACTTATTTGAATTCATCATTTATTTTAGTAACATTATCAATATAAACTCTATATATTTTAAAGTTGATTGATTATATTGGTAATTATGTATTTATCTTAAAAAGTTTAAAGAATATTTATTTTTCCTTTGAAGTTTTCTATCTCATAATTAGTGAACTATAAATAATAAAATTATACGTTAAGAGACATTACAATGGAATCAATGAGTATGTGTACATTTTCATTCTCAAAATTTAAATTGACGTCTACAAATACAATTACAAATATAATCAATCAACTTTAAAATATATAGAGTTTATATTGATAATGTTACTAAAATAAATGATCAATTCAAATGAGTAGAAACAATAATTTTTAGCTCAAAATTTGATGGAGGTTCTCCATGATAGATATTTTCAATTGATTCACTATTTTGTTAAAGTCCCAAGATATGTCAAATAACTATCTTTGTATTATTGAATTCATAGTCTAATGCCCTAGTTATGCTGAGAGACGTATTACAATGACATCAATGAGTATGTGTACATTTTTATTCTCCCCATGCAAATTGGCATCTACTAACCCATCGCAAAGTAAAGTATTTATCAATAGATCTATGCTTTTAAATCATATTTCAAATTAGTTTACATAATGCGAAAATTTTCTCGTTTTAGCTAAATGGAATTAATTATATGCACTCAAATAAATTAATCAATATTTTCAATTAGGTATTTATTTTTATTTTAATCTTCTATCACATTAGCACATTTTACAAGAGGACCCTATTACAACTACAGTAGATTTGATGAAAAAAAAAAGACTTCCTGAAACAAAAAAATCAAATCCAAGAGATTTGATGCAACAAAAAGAACAAATAAATAAATAAATAATAAAAACAATTCAAATATTTGCATAAACTAAAAGAACAAATAAATAAATAAATAATATTTTTTATCCCAAAGAGCAATTAAATATTTGATCAAAGATAAATCAATCAAAAAAGAAAATTAGAGAATGATAACTCTTGATGTATTTTATATATATATATGCTAGTTTATTTATTTATCTAAATTCAATAAATACTTAAAATAAGAGTGAGAATCATTGAATTGTCATTAAAAATAAAATGAATAATACTCATTATTAGTTGATTTTCGTATAGCCCTTATTAACTTAAAAGATTTTAAGTTCAAGCATATGTAATGAAATAAGGTAATGATACTAATGCTCATAAAAGGTAAAAATTTATGAGATTGAAAAATATAATGTAAAAACAAGATATTTCAAGTTCAATTCCAATAAATAAATAAAAATATAATTTTTTTAATACTTTACAAATCTTATTATATGTAAAATCTATTATGAATAGGTTAATAAATTATTTATGAACCTAAATTGTTATAATCAATTTGGACTTTTATATTGATGCCAAAGGCATGTCCTATATGAGTTCTACAAACTTGTTTTCTCCATCAATGAAAAAAATTACTTGAGAAGCCTAGCAAGGTGCTTCATTGAATCTCAACAGTTCATAATTTTTCACCACCTTTTACTGCCACCGCTATTAGTTTATGCTCCTCCAAAGGTATTGACCTTTATTAGGCACATATTTCCATAGCTACAAATTTTCTTTGAGTTCTTGGAAAGTACTAGAATTTACTATCTTGAATATTTTGCCATCCAACATACATAGACTAAATTTAATGGCCTAATGTCAGGGTAGTCTCTACAATCATCTATCGCAAGCACTATTTTTGAGGAGTTTAATCATATTCTTATTATCAAACAGATTGCACCCAAATGCTTGAATGACTAAATTCAACAATTTGTTGAAATGTGGGAACTATATTTAGGTTGTGGGTATTCCTATGGCGAAGATAGACCTCTAGATTCTAGGCTAGTTCCTATACAATTCTCAAATTGATAACTGGGTAACTTGTGCTGGAAAAGGGATAGAAGGATTGTAATAAATGCACGTAAAACTATAAATTGATGATGATACATCTAATTGATAAATACTTGCAACTATGATTCATAATGAACTTTAGAAAAACTATCCACACAAGTCAATTTGATAGTTTGCCAACAAAAATGATTCTAAGGCTTGAATAAACCACTTTTGAAGGAAAACAGAGTTTTCTCAGCAAAGAAGAATAGATTATTCTATTACACAATCCTAGACCTATTATTTTCACTATTTTGAATGCATGCAAATATAAATGAGATGATAATTTTAAAGGTTTTGATATTAAACACAGTAAAACTTCATCAAATTATTCATAGAAACAAGATAATTACAAGGAAAACTTTTGATTTCACTGAAATCGAAGGAATCTTTGCAAAATGACACAAAATGAACCTGTAAACTTGTTGTATTAATCGAAAAACTGAAAATTGAGTTACATGATATTTCTCTTTACATAATGCAAAGGCTGAAAAACAAGAACTAGAGGAAAAAGACTAACTTTTCCCAATAAGTACAAAAGGCATGCACAAAGCAGCCAAAAGGTGAGCTAAATGAGAACTGAAGTGAAAATATCTCCAATGTGAAATCTAAGCAGAAGAGAAAATCCTAATAAAAATAGCCCAAACTCATGCAAAAATGAGTGAACTCAAGTCCCAACTAGTTGTCAACTCATAACTGATCCAGGGAGCACTAAAACTAAACTGAAAATCCCTCGAAAAGTGGGTCCAAGCATGTGAAAACCACCCTTTTTTAACAACTCGCCCATGATGACTAAAACTTTGAAAGTCATGCAAAATCCTCAACTCCAAATGCACGTGAGTGAAATATTTTTATATATATTCTCCCATTTTTACAATAGTTGATTTGAAAAATTATTGAAAAACAATTAATAAAATTGCATTTAATAACTTTCAAACACAACTTTACAATATGGAATAAGGGGAAAAATACCAAAAATAAATGTTTTGCAAAAAAAAAATATTCCCCTTATATCTCCCCTCCATAACATATTTATACTTAGCACCTTAGATACCTAGCATTTGCATATTGCATGTTTACTTCATAATGCATTTAGCATCGCTTGGCCACTTGGCATATATTATAATGTTTCAAATTATTAAAGCATAAGCAATGCTTTAATACATGTGGTGATCATCAATCACATAATTGCTAGGTCTCAAATAGTGACCACATGATTTGAAAAGATCACAAGGCATTATGTGAAGAGCACGGGGAATAAAAAAAAATCAATTTTTTTCCTTTTAATAAAGCCTCACCAAAAGTCATGAAGCCCATGAATAGAAAAAGGGAAAAACTATCAAACCCTAATCACTTACTATCATTTTTTTTTCACTTCTGCTTGAATGGAGCTCTACTGCACCGCCATTCCTTAGGGATTGATTGATTGAAGCTTGAACTTTCACCTATTTTCTAAAGGTTTTCCAAAATATTTTTATAGAGAATGCATGATAATCTCCTTCTTGTCACAAAACTGAGCATTTTTTACCATTTTTTGAAGCATTATATAGGGTTTCAGTCGCGCCATAATCATTCTTCCTGATATATTTTCTTGTCTTTTGCTTGACTTTTTCACTGTCATTGTTATTTGACATTGCTAACCTAATGGGGATGCCATTAGAAGACCTTGACATGCAGATTAAAAATACATGCTATGAAAGGATTTTGGAAGATTACTCCATGGCAACACTGGTAAGTCTAATCTTCTCCATTTTGAAAGTATTTTTAGGATATTTTTGGCTTAACTAATTTTCATGGTTATGAGTAAAACTCAAAACCCCAAGTTATTTTCTCCTTATGTGGGCTTTTATCATCAATTAAAAGAACTAGTACAAGCTGGGAGCCATGCTTTTCTTGATCTGGGTATTTGAAATTATGAAAGTATCACCTTTCACCTTTTCTTGGGTCTGACCCACAACAATATCTATACATTTTTTGATGAGGGCGTAGCCCGAGACATAGAAAATAACCCACAAACAAGAGAATAATTTTATTATTAAGAAAATGGAGCTTCTTACATGCAGAGGATCTCAAATCCCCAAGTTCTACAACACATGCAAGTTATAGAAAGCTACAGAATAACCATTTAGCAATATGCGAGCTTGTCCCCAAAAAGCTACCCAAAAATTAGAAACCTGCCTATAAATAGAGCTCCTTTTTAGTTTGGAGCCAAAACAACATTCAAATTTTATTTTAGGCAGTTTGGCACCGAAAATTACAACTTGAAGTTCAAATTTCATAAGAACATTTGCAATTGTATCTTCTAGAAAATGCGCCAACTTCCCGGGGCCATAACTTTTGATCTGGGACTCCGATTCGCGAACCGTTTGAACCATTGGAAAGGTCTCAAAGTCAATAACGCGCTTGAGATCTACAATGCCAATTTCAGCAAGTTTCAGGGCTGTTTCAGGAACTCTAACTGCCTCAACTCTAACTCGAAAGATTTTTCAGGTGCAAATCTGGGAAACTAAAACTACAATATCTTTCAACCCAGGAATAGAAAGTAAAAACTATAAATTGGGAATTTCATTATGATGAAAAGGGTATCCAAAAATGTAAAAAAATCTAAAAACTGAGAAACTTGAAATTTAACTATTTTTTGGGTGATGCAAGATTGCCTTTACACCATTGGATGCTCCTACATTAGACACCCAGTGTAATTTGAGAAGTGACCCCGTCACATCTCAGATGGTTGAGGAAAACTCAACCAATCAACCACTGCCTTAGATAGCCAAGATGAATCTTCGACAGGCCTTCCTCTCCATTTCACCAAATATTCTTCATATTGTCTATTTCTGGTACTCCTTCCCACACGACTATCCAAGATTGCTTCAATCTCCTCCCCTTTTGAAGTAGATGTTGGAATGTCATACTGCCCTATTGCTGGTGCTTCCTCTATTCCACCTTCATGATACTCTGTCAAATCTGAAATGTTAAACACATGGGAAATGTTGATTCCATCAGGCAACTCTACCTTATATGCATTCCCTGAATCATGCTTCTTCAAAATATTATAGGGACCAAATTTCTTCATCTTCAATTTGTTATAGGTTCCCACGGGAAACCTTTCTTTCCTTAAGTGGAACATTACTTCATTGCCAATCTGAAACTCCTTATTCCTCATTTTCTAATCTGCCTTAGCCTTATATTGCATATTCATCCTATTCATGTGTTCTCGTACCTTCTCATGTATATTCTTGATGTGCTCTGCAAAATATTTGGCTTCAACACTTTTTTCTTTTCTTGGTCCATATTCCTCAATTCTAGAGTTGTTCTGGGGCTACCTCCATACACAATCTGGAATAGTGATCTACCAGTGCTTCTGTTGACAGAATTGTTGTAAGAAAATTCTACCTGGGGTAAGATCAAGTCCCATCCCTTGGGTTTATCTCCTTCCAAACATCTCAATAGGTTACCTAGACTCCTGTTAACAACCTTTGTTTTCCCATCTGTTTGTGGATGGTGTGCAGAACTGAACTTCAGCTTTATCTTCAGTTTCTTCCACAAGGTCCTCCAAAAGTACCCCACAAATTTGGTGTCACGATATGAAACAATACTCTTTGGCAGACCATGTAGCCTCACCACCTCTTTGAAGAACAAGTCAGTAATGTGGACTGCATCATGGGTCTTCTGACATGGAATGAAATGTGCCATCTTCAAAAACCTGTCAACCACCACAAAGACTGAATCATTCCCTCGTTGTGTCCTTGGCAAACCAAAGTCCATACTTATATCCTCCCATGGCCTCTCTGGTACAGGTAAGGACTGATATAAGCCTGTATTCTAGCTCACTCATTTAGCCATCTAACATACCCTATAGCTTTTTAAAAACTTCTACACATCCTGTGACAACTGAGGCCAATAATAATGCTCACTAATAATGGCAATGGTCTTATCCCGACCAAAATGTCCTGCCATTCCTCCACTATGCTTCTCCTTTATTAGGTTCTCCCTCATGGAACTCCTCGGGATACATAATTGACTTCCCTTAAATAACATGCTATCCTGGATTATGAAATCTAGCCACCTTGTCATGTCCACTATAACAGGTTCCTTGCAAGTTTTCCAAGCCTCTGCAAAATTAGGATCTTCTACATATAATGTCTTGAGTTCATTGAACCCAACCACTTCAATCTGCATCTTTGTCATCAATGTATGCCTCCTACTTAAGGCATCTACAACCCTATTTGACTTCCCACTCCTATGTTTCAAAACAAAGGTATAACTCTACAAAAGCTCTACCCATTTCATATGCCTCTGATTTAATTTTCCCTGACTATTTAGGTACTGCAAGGCCTAATGATCAATATATAGAACAAATTCCTTTAGCAACAAATAATGTCTCCATTTCTTTAATGCTTGAACTATTGCATAAAATTCTTGATCATATACAGAATACTTTCTCTTGGCATCATTTAACTTTTCACTGAAATAGGCAATGGGCTTACCTTCTTGGCTCAACACTACTCCAATGGCACAACCATTGGCATCACAATCCACCAAACACCTTGTTTAATTCTGGGAGGGCTAGAACATGTTGCTCTATCACCTTCTGCTTCAACAGTTCAAAACTTTTTTCTGCTCCAGTGCTCCACTTGAATTCTTTTCTATCCCCTCTCATTGTTTTAGTCAGGGGTCCACAAATACTACTGAAGTTTCTAATGAACTTTCTATAAAAACTAGCCAAACCATGGAAAGATCTCACCTCGATAGCAGTTCTTGGGGTAGGCCATTCCAAAATAGCCTTCACCTTCTTTGGGTCCATCTTGAGACCTTCTGCTAAGACAACAAACCCCAAGTACACTAACTCCCTCTTCACAAAACTGTACTTCTTCAAATTAATCAACAGTTTCTCTTCTCTTAACTTCTCAAAGGCTCTCCGAATATGCATCAGATGCTCATCCAACGTCTTATTGAAAATCAAAATATCATCTAAATACACAATAAAAAAAACTTCCCAAAAATTCTTTTAGTGCCTCGTTCATGAGCCGCATGAATGTGCTTGATGCATTGGTTAGCCCAAAATGCATGACTAACCACTCGTACAGGCCCTCTTTGGTTTTGAAGGAAGTCTTCCATTCATCTCCCTCTCGAATCTAGATCTGGTGAAATCCACTATTTAGATCAATCTTTGTGAAGTACTGAGCTCGACTCAAACAATCCATCAGGTCATCCATCCTTGGCAGGGGAAATCTGTACTTGATTGTTATCTTGTTTATGGCTCAAGAATCTATACACATCCTCCACTCCCCATCCTTCTTTGGTGCTAATACTACAAGTATTGCACATGGACTCAAACTCTCCCGTATCAAACCCTTTCTCAACAACTCTTGAACTTGTCTATTCAACTCCTCATTTTTTGCTGGAGTCATTCTATGAGCTTCCTTATTTGGAAAACTGGCTCTAGGAATCAAGTCAATCTGATGACTGATCTTCCTTATTAGTGGTAAACCCTTAGCTACTTTATCAGAAACAATATCCTGAAACTCATCCAACATCCCAGAAACTTCTTTTGGAACCTTCTCACTATCCTCCTTACTCACTCTAGGAATCAACGCTTAACACACATGCTCATGCTTCATACCTTCTAAATTTTTTCTTCCATCTACATAACAAATTCTAGCACTATTGCATACCTTTTCTTTAGTCTCCTTCACCTTGTGCGAAACAGATTCTTTCTCTATTCTAGTTCCTTTTCCTCAGTCACCAGGGCTCTCCTAATCACTAGGGTTTCTCCCCTTTTAGCATCATCTAAATGTTCAGATTGGGCCTCCTCATCTGCATGCGCAACCCTTCCATGAACTTCTGGCCTTTTGTCTGCCCTTGGTGTTGTGGACATTCATAGGCTCGATGCCATTCTTCACCACACTAGAAACACATTCCTCTAAAACCACCTCTTCCAGATCCTTGTCCATATCTCCCTCGTCCTCTACCTCTTTGATCACCACTGTTTTGATCATGAGGGCAGTAGAAGTTGTCATTCCTTTGGCTTCGGCTGGTACCCACATCTGAACTTTTCTTTTCATCATCATTTCGGCTTCCTGAAGGTCTTCCACTACCCCTTCCGCTTTGACCTCCTCGTCCTTTTTTCTTGCCATCAAATCTTTTGTTCAGTTTATCTTCCACCTTCAGAGCAAACTGATACACATCCTCAATGGTGGTCATTCTGACCAGGCTTAACTCTTCCTGAATGCTTAGTCGCAACCAATTAAGATATCGAGCTACCTTCTCCTTATTGGCCTTTGTGTGACACGTTTTGATGATTATGTTGTGAAAATTTTCAATATCTTCTTTCATAGATCTACTTCCTTGCTTCAGCCCTTGCAATTTCTTCAACAAATCTAACTCATAGTCCACTGGTATGAACTACTTCTTTAGTTTCTCTACCATGTGATCCCATCTGGTGATCTTGCCTTTTCCTCTTCGATTTCTTTCCAACTAGACCTCTTTTCACCAAATACGGGCATGGCCCTTCAGCTTCATTTTCACAAACTTAACCCGATTTGGGTCCTCTATTTCCTCATACTCAAAATATTCTTCTAGCTCGTTGATCCAGTCGATCAACTCTTAGGGTTTAGACTTCTAGAATAACTGGGGACTTCTACTCTGGGTCTTTTCCTGATCTTCAAAATGGTCCTTATTAGCCGCATTTGGTCTTGATCAATTTCTTCTTCTTCCTCTTCTACATTTGAACCTTCTTCCTCTCCTTCATCCTCACTTTCCTCCCTCGGGTTTAACCCTCTTCTCAACTACTCTTGTAACGCATCAATCTATCTCTGGAGGACTGCTAGTGCATCTCTTCCACCAGAATTTCTACCACCTCTAGCACCACCACGCTTACCAGGCATCACTCTTGGAGGCATCTTTCTTGACCTCTACCCACAACCATAGTCCTGGTGCGAACTGCCTCACGATCGGTGATTTGTCCACACACTCAAGAAAACCTGGCTCTAATACCACTTGATGAGGGCACAGCCCAATACATAGAAAATAACCCACAAACAAGAGAATAATCTTATTATTTAGAAAATGGAGCTTCTTACATGTAGAGAATTTCAAATCCCCAAGTTCTACAACACATGCAAGTTATAGAAAGCTACAAAATAACCCTTTCGCAATATGCGAGCTTGTCCTCAAAAAGCTACGAAAAAATTAGAAACCCGCCCATAAATAGAGCTCCTCTTTATTTTGGAGCCAAAACAACATTCAAATTTGAGTTTAGGCGGTTTGGTGCCAAAAATTACAACTTAAAGTTCAAATTTCAAAAGAACATTTGCAATTGTATCTTCTAGAAAGTGTGTCAACTTCTCGGGGCCATAACTTTTGATCCGGGACTCCGATTAGCGAACCGTTTGAACCGTTGGAAAGGTCTTGAAATCAATAATGTGTTCAAAATATACTACGCCAATTTTGGAAAGTTTCAAGGCTGTTCCAGGAACTCTAAGTTCCTCAAATCTAACTTGGAAGATTTTCATGTGCAAATCTAGGAAACTAAAATTGCAATATCTTTCAACCCAGAAATAGAAATTAAAAACCATAAATTGGGAATTTCATTATGAAGAAAGGGTATCCAAGAATGTAAAAACATCTAAAAACTAAGAAACTTGAAATTTAACTATTTTTGGGTGATGCAAGATTGCCCTTACACCACTGGATGCTTCTGCATTATTTTTTTGTATTTCTAACAAGACCCACTTATGGGTAAATTGTAACAACCACAAGTCTATATTTTTTTCACTAAAACCCAATTTGGGTATTGTAAAATGATCCCTCTAGGTTGTGGGCCTTGCATGCTCAAATGGATAACTTGTGCCTCTATACTCTCATAGTGCCATAGTAGTTTTTGTTATGCTTTACCTGTATCATATATTAATCCACTATATTTTTCCTTTATAATATATGATAACCTATGAGCATTTTCATTGTGGATGCACTGTCACATTATAATGTACCTGTCTTTGTTGTTCAATGAATTATGTGATTATGGAAATTTTAAGAAATTTGAATCTTCTATGAGCAAAAACTTCCATACCTTCTTAGCACAATCACTTGATGTTTGATAAGACTGTGAATACAAGGTGATTATTTTATGTTATAAAACCCTTGCTCCTTATTGGTTGCATTATCAACACACCTCTAACTTCCATGACTACCATTGTCATTTGAAAATCATGGAATATCATGAAACTTCCCTTAGACAAGCCAGTTTTGAAACATGTATGGAAAAACTCTAGGAATTGCTCTATGAATTTAGAATCTATTGCTTGTACTTGTTGTAGATTTCATGTATGAATGATGTGATTGAGGCCTGATGCTTAATTAGATCTAATGACTTCTTAAAACTTTATAAGAAGCTTGCCATATATAGATCATGGTTTCTATTGATAACATTAATACCCCTTCATGATGCACCATTGACATAGTTATGTCATGTATATGAAGTCATAATACAATATTGTCCCTTAAGACTTGAATGGTGAATGATGATTTTGTTATTATATGACTTTCTCAAGCTCAGTCCTGAACTGAATAAGTTTTGATCCAATTTATCATATAATTACAACTATGTTGATGTTGTTTTTCTTGACATTATAATGGTTGTTAATATGTTTGAGCCTACACAATTTTAGATGTCTTTCTAATACATGTGTTTTCTATTCATCTTAAATCATTATCACAGTATTTTTCATTTGATATATGGATTTTTATGGTTGTCTTGACTCACCATCTCATACCTTTGAGTATAAAGCTGCCTTAATTGAAATGACAGTCCCAACTTTACCTCTTTTCTATTGGTGCTAGTTTGAATAGATATTTTTCTTATCAACTCCATATCGTAGGTAATATGCTTGCTCTCTATTGTTTGATCATTGCTTCTTGATTTAATGTCATTACATTATCTTGAATTGTACCAACTAATTCTCCATTAATATAAAAAAATTATGTGTATGTTGATATATGTGATTAGTGAATCTATATTTAGTACAAAATATATTTACTTTCAATCTAATATATATATTTAATTTTTTTAAGAAAAGAGACTAGGCCTATATTAGATGTGAATGTAACCATTTTGTAGTAGTGAATTTGTATTGAATATAGGATATATTTACTTTATTGTAGCTCTCTTTCTAATCTATATATTTGATATGTGAAACAATAGAGACTAGATTTATATTGGATATAAATGTAATACTTATGTGTGTATACATACACATACACATACATATACATTTCTATAAATGTGACTAATGATCTGTATTAAATAAAAAATATAATTGATTGTAACACTTTCTCAAATCTATAT
Source organism: Sequoia sempervirens (assembly GCA_007258455.2). Lineage (NCBI taxonomy): Eukaryota > Viridiplantae > Streptophyta > Pinopsida > Cupressales > Cupressaceae > Sequoia > Sequoia sempervirens. Next base: position 9,211,000 of record VDFB02379711.1, on the reverse strand, counting down.
ATTTCATGTTTGTTTCAATAGAGAGCATGTTTCTAAATTTAATGTTTGTAGTTCAATTTTATATATGTATATATATACAAAATATACATCTAGATACATATTATGTATCTCTATATGTTCATATGTTTAAATTGAATACATGTACATGTGTATATGTATACACCCAAAAAAGCAAAGAATGTCTTTCCATTTCTATTTATTAGGAATTATACAACTTTGTGCATCATTAAGGGCACTTCTAGAAAATAGTCCTGCACCTAAAATTTATTTTTTATTAATTTCATTTGTTCTTATCTCATGTTTAAAACCTAACATTGTCTTCTAAGCCAATATTTGTGTTTTAAAGAGATGTCATCTCAATGTATATTCTAGAAGTTCTAAAATATAATAGGGAATAAGCTTATATATGATGTTTGTTCATATTTTTTAAGTATACACAACATATGTATATGTATATGTATATAAAGGTATAGGTACATGTATATATAGACATGGATGCATGCATGGATAAATATATACATATGTGTATATATGTGGAGGGTTTCTTTACTCCCATATGTTTAAGATTTGTTCACCGTGTACTAAATTTTGTAAACACTTTTCTATTAAAAAAGATTTAATGAATACACACACACACACACATATGTGCATGCAAACATGTACATATATGTATGTGTGAGTGTGTCCATGTGGATAGAGGTATAGAAAAATATACATAAGTAGGTAATGCATCTTGATTTCTATCAATTGTTGGGAATTGTATATCTTTTGTAACATGAATCCCCACACTTTTAGAAAATATTCTATCATTAAAAAAATCATGAGTGACTATTGATTTAAAAGGCCCAATGTAGTGTTTTATATATATATATATATATGTTCTAATTTTGTCAATATAGAAATAAAAAATTCACTTCATTCTAATGTGTGCATATCTACATGGAATTTTTTTTATATACATAACTAAAATTAATTTTATTATAACTATTTTAAATCAATTATATACAAGTAATTTTCCTTTATTTTGTAGTGAACTTGGATAAGCTATTTATTTATATAGATAAGAAAATTGTGATACTATAGTCAATTTTGACAGGACCCTTAAATAGTAGGGATTTATAGCTCAAATTGTGAAATTATATTACACAGTTTGATTAGTATTGGAAATGATTTAGGGGGTCTTAGTCCATTCTAATGAGAATTTAGTGGATATTATTTTTCAAATAAGATATAGTGTTCCAAGTTAAGTTTATTTATGTACTATAAAATAAAATGTATCAAAAAAAATCATCAATCATGATTATTTTTCATATTATGTAACTAGTCCTATTGTGAGGGGATATTAGGTCACTAGGTTTGTGTTCCCTTTGTTTTGCACATATGGTATGGGTTGGCACCTATAAATTTTCCTCATTTTCAATGCAGGATGACCCTCTAGTTGATGACAAAAACCTATTTTTAGGCCTTGTGGCAGCATGCTAGCCTAGAGCTACTAGAATTAAATTATCACAATCCATGACTTGTATTTATAATCCATTAGGCTAAACATTTGGAAAATTAATAAGGAGTATGCAAAGTCAATTTCATGGTTTTTGAAAAAAAAATGGAGGTCAATTTTAGTGTTTTTGTATTTTCAAGCGGGTTCATAGAGCTTTGTGAAAACATGAAAATATCTTTGTTTTGGTGATTTATGAGTGTTTAGTTGCAATCATGAATCTCCAGCTCTAATTTCATGGCCACCAAATGGCTTTGGGGGTCAAAAAAAAATTTATTTAAATAGCCTATTTGATGGCGTAGGTTACAAAGGAGCCTCCAAAAATTAGCTTGAACAAATTTTGGGTTGGAACAATTATCAAAATGAATTATAATTTCTCCATGCAGGTTTCTACACCTCCCAAATGTTATTTGTGCATGTGGTTCCAATTTCCTTGATTTTCCAATGAAGTTCTAAAAGTCTCCAATTTTAAAATTTTCTAAATGTTTAGTGTTTTAAATGTTTTATGGGAACATAAATAACAATTTTAAACATTAAATATCTCCCTCATGCAACAAGAACATTAAATGGACAATTTTTTAAATTAAAGTTTATAAAGTTTAATTCAAAAAATTTAAATTTAAAAACATTAGCAGCGCCCAAAAAAAAGTCTTTTGGAAACACATGGAGAGCAGGCGCTTCATTGCAAGGTTGAATGAAAAATGCAAAGAAAACTCCTAATGCATTGAATTCATGTAATGTCTTAGCCTTTGGTTGTTTTTTATGTTGGTATGGAGGGTGCTTAGTGGCCAAGTTTCTTTCTTCTCTCACCTGCATATTAATATTTTTAAAACCATGACAACTTGCTTGTCCAATGTATAGAAAATATTTTAATCTTTCATTCAATTTCAAAATGGAACCAATATTGTAGGGGAGAGGGCCCAGTAGTCGTGCACCCTAACTTCGCGCTTCTAATTATCCTACGTCAAAATTTCAAATCATTCCCAATTTTTTACAGCAGCTTACTTGGCAAGTTCTCTGCTTATAACTAAGGTTTCAGGGCCACATCATCAAATATGATGCCACATCAGCATGTGTTTTGTCAAGGTGTCCAAAAAGGCCCCAAAAAATAGTGAGACCAATTCTCATGCATTACATCATGAGTAGTTGAGTGCTGATGTGGTATCAAATGATTGGTTACTTTTTAGATCAAAAGCATACATTTTGTTTAATTATGGGTAGTCAAATCACAACTATTGGACATTATATAAACGACTATTGGGTATTATATTTATGATTGGGTGCACGACTATTGGACCCCGCATGACTATTGGGTCCTCTCCCCTAGTCTATGCTGACATGTCTTCGAAAAGTAAGTTATTCTGACTTGGGATGACCTATTTCACATGGAGGAGATGCAATAAATTAAAACCTACGCTGGGCATTGTATTAGTTGGTATTTACAGCGTTAAATTATTTTCTGTGTTAGTATCTATTCAATGACTAATGTAATATATTTTATAGGAAATAGTTAGAATGTTTGTGTTGTAGAGGGGTTAATAAGTAGAGTTGTATGACATTGCCATTAAAAGATTAGGTTATTGTAAGGAAGTAACATTTATTTGGGATGACCATTAAGATATGTTAAATGTTGTGATAAAATTATTCACATGGTATTGTCACTCTATAGCCCCTAACACATATTTGTTTTTTTTTCTTTCTTCTATTATTAGAAATATCTTTCAAGTTTACAAATCGAAAGCTAAATCATAATTTATTTTAAAGTATTTTACCTTCTCATACAAGGATTTGATATGTTACAAATATTATGGCCATTTGTATGATATACTATGTAAATCTTTGCCATAATATATTTGAATTATTTTGCTAAAGCATCAACTAGTTGTAATCACACATCTTTTTTTTACATTGTTAATGAGGAACCCACCTAGGTTAACATAGCCTAAAGTGTAGGGGAAATTTATCTTCAGGATGAGTGGCTCATTTCCTAACCTCGTATTGCCATTTAATCTAAGAGTTGGCTAGTCTTTAGAGGAAACTAAAGAATTAGTTGGAGGAACCAATAGATTGGTGATTTTATTAGGAAAATTTTTAAATTCATATATCTATTTGAGAGAGTCAAATAGTTTGAATACTTTCATAGAGAAAGTAATGTAGCTCATTTAAATAATTTATGAAATTACTCTACTAGTATATTGAACTCAAAAAAGTATTTAATATTTGAGAATATTTTAGTTCCTTGATTATTTTTTCCTCTATCGAGAAGTGGTGACTCTATGGAAGAACCTAATAAATTTTTGAGATTTTCCAAAGTTTGTGCACGAGCATTGCATAGGTCTACAAAATTTCTAGTTTGATGTAGGAGCATCCAATAGTGTAAGGGAAAGCTTGCATCGCCCAAAAATATTGTATTTTCATTTGTTTTTAGTTTCCTTGGTTGTTTTGGGGCCTATGGCGACTCTTGCAATCTTTCAGATAGAAGTTTGAAATAACCAAAAATTGTCACCTACTATTTTTAGTAAGTTGGCCTATTCAAGTTCCTATGGACATGAAAATTAAACCCATGGAGTGAAATTGGAAAATAAGATTTTTGGTGAAAGAATCATCTCAAAATCATGTATTGTTTGGAAGATATTAAATTTTCTTCCTGAGGAATTTCTCCAATGAAGTTTAAAACTAAATATTAAGGCCCTTCGGAGGCTTATAATAGGGTACAAAATATTTGATCTTTCAGACTTAGTGAAAAATGGTTATAGGTATCTTCACAAGTTTTCCAACGATATATTACAATTGAAAATATGATGATTGGATTGAAAGTTATGACCCCAATAAGTTGTAAATATATAAATATAAAATTTAAAGAAAAATAAAAAAATTCTAGAGTGGGAAATAGATGGTGGAATTTCTCGAGCCAAAATGGGGTTACACCTTGTAGAATATTCTAAGGCAGTTACACTTCTTGGATAAAGAGGGAGAATATGGGTTACAAAAGTGAGCACTGGTAGTGCAGGTCATGGTTTTTGGCTTATAGATTTCTATAATGAGAAGGCCTATGTAGCTATAGTATGTTATTTTCTGAGTATTGCAATTTCACTCCATCAAGATAATAGAAAGCAATTGTTTCTGTAAGAATTGGCTATGAAGGTAGCCGCCCAAGATCTAGAGGCCTAATAGAAAGCACAAAAGAGAGAGAATAGAATATGACAAGAATAAACTGTATTCAATGTCAATAATATGAGATAATGGTACAATGTACATAGGAGACCCCTTGGTTATATAGCCAAGGTGAGAACATAGGAGGGAATAAGATTATGACAAGTGTCATTATCTTATGAAATGTGACAACAAGGAAAAGTTATCACCCCATCTAAAGTGGAAAAGGATAATGTGATAATCTCCACAAAAGGTGGAGAGATATCACATGATGTGTCCACAAAAGGTGGAAGTGATGAGGTAATTACATGTCAAGTCCACCAAAAGTGGAAAATCTCCAACAACCTCCTATGTGGTCCCTAAGTAAACTTAGCTAAGGTGTAATCATGACCTAGGACAAGGTACAAGACATTTAATTACACCAACACCCCCCCTTAAGTGCAACTTAGGGAGAATGTACACAAATGAAAACAATGCAAGATGGGTCCCGGCTACTAGGCCATTTTAGGTACCTATGTACAAATGCAATGAAATCTCTCACAAGTGGAGTAAAGATAGAAAAACCCAGTGGGAAAAAACTACCCCCCAAAAGAGACATAAGATACAAAATCCTATGAACATAGCATGAGAAGGAAAAAACCCCATGTGAGGAAAAAGTCCCCCCCATACAAGAGAAGAAGAGAGAAAAGGTAGCCCCCCCTCAATGTAAAATGATCACCCATGGAAGATGCTCGAGAAGGAATGAAGAAGCTACTCCAAAATTGTCGAACAACGTTCCTCCCCTTAGGAAGAAACAATTCCAAAGTTGTATGAATGAAGTCTCCCCAATCCACAAGTGAAGAAGGAAGAACCCTCAAAATGTAAGAAGTCTTTGAAATCTGCTCAAATGTCCCTGTGTTGATGCTGAAAGATGCCTTTACCAAACAATGTGAAGCTGCAATGTAGTCACTTCCTAGAATCTGTGAGAAACCCTTTGCAACAACACTCTGATTTGCTGAAAAAGATAACTCAAGATCTAGCAAGGATGTAGGTAGAACATACTCCAAAGACAATGTCTCCTCAAGAGAGAAAGTGGCCTCCTCCAACTATTGTACATATGCATCCACAATCACATCAACCTCAAAATATTAATCATGTAGAGGAGGGTTAGAGTGTTCCCTCACAACAACTGAAGAAGAATCACCTTCATCAAAGAGAAGATGTAAACAATCAAGTGTGTCTCCCAAATCTGCAATGTAGGATTCCACAAACAAACTGCGAATGTCTAACAAGTAGTCATCCCATGAAGCTGCTACTAGAAGACAAGATATACACTGTTGTACTGAATCACAATGAACTAAAACTATCAGAACACAAGTATCATCAAGTACATCAGTCAATGTAGGAGATGGAGTATCAACAATTGGTTCAAGAACCTCAGGAGTAGAGAGCACTCCAAGATTCAAGTAACCATACTCAATCTCCTCAAGTGTGTCCACACTAGGGTGAACTGAATCATCAATAGGAGCAAAATATGAGAAGGTGTAGAACTGAGAATGATTATCAACCTCCCGAACTGCAACAAGAGCCCTGCTATGCAAATCCCGAACAATGACAAAATTTGGTGTGAACTCTACTCTCTTTCCTGTACCACTATGTGTAATCTGATAGATGGAAAGGATGTTCCTTGACAAAGTAGGCACAGATAGAACATCATTAAATGCTCCACCTTCAATGTCAATAGAACCCTTCCCACAAACTGCCAAAGAAGTGTTGTTGGCCATCAAAATGGGTGGTGATGAACAAGAATCAAATGAAGAGTACATATCCTTGGACGAAGTCATATGATGTGATGCTCCTGAATCAAGGATCCACTGATCTGTATTGGAATCTGCAAAAGCAAGAAATGCTTGCCCCTTATGTTTCTCATATTGAGATGATGTAGAAGGAGAAGAGCTTGATGTTGTTGCCATGAGAGTTGTTCCTTTTCCCTTAGAAGAAGAGGAAGGGGATGAAGCCTTCTCTTGATATGCAGCTAGCAAGTTGATGTTGTTCTTCTTAAGGATGTGTTTCAACTCATCAATTTTTTTAAAATGACAACGATGCTCATCATGACCAATCCTTTTGCAATATGCACATGTTGGTTGCTCTCTCTTGTTTGAATTATTGTACTTCTTTGAAGAAGATGAAGTTGAGCTTTGTTGTGGAGGAGTGGATTGTTTGTTCTCTCCTTGTGGCTTTGGTGAAGATTGCTTTTGGTCCTTTCCTTTGCTTTGCTTATTGTTTCCATGATTGACCACCAATGCTCTTGAAGTTGAAGACTTTAGAATGCCCATTTTCATCGACTTATTTTGCCCAAGAATCAAAAGATCTATGAGAGCCTCAAAAGATGGTGTTGTGAAGTTACTTATTGTCAATCTTTGAGTTTGAAAACTTGAAACAAAGGCTCCATACTCAACTAGAAGTTTATCCAACAAGTTTAAGACCAATTGATCATCCTCTTTTTCAATACCATAATCTTTTAGTTGTGCTCTTAATTCATTTTCCTTAGTGACATAATCCTGAATTGTATCAAAATCCTTGGGATCAAGGCTTATGAGATCATGTTCAAGTTTGTATCCCTTAACCTTATCAAACTTACCATACAAAGCAGCAAGCTTATCCCAAGCTTCCTTAGCTGTAGTACATTTATCAACATGGAAAATGAGATCATCTGGAATGAACTTTCTTAGTGTACCCAATGCCATAGAAGTTTTAGTGAGCCAATCTATATATGCAATTGGATCTGCCTTAGGATCTGAAGGTGCAGTTATGGTTCCATCAATGTAGTAAATTAAACCTTTTTTCCATTAGTTTACTCCATGCACGTACTTTCCATGTACCATAATTATGTGTAGTTAAGAGTGAAAATTTAGATGAACCCATGATGGAATGCAAGAGCACAAGAGAGAAAATAGGAATAATCACACAAGATACACCCCCCCAAATTCACTCAATCAAAGTACCCCCCCACAAATAGATGATTTTGGCACTTTATAATGTAGTGCATGTACAATAGGCCACTTGCAACTTGGCTAAGTGGGCTTATGATTTCTAATTTACAACTTGAAAATAAATAGGCTGATAATAGACTAGAACAAATAAGCAAAGACCTAAATTCAGATCTATGCAATACAAGTGCCAAATAGGCCAAAAAAGACCATATGCTGAAAGTAAAAAATCCACTCAAGATCGCTTCAAATTGATTGCAGATTCAAGAAGTAGACAAAAAATAATGCACTTTCAAAAAAAAGGCACCTAAAAAGAAGTACGTATGAGCCTGAACGAAGCCTCTGAAGTTATATAAATGGTGACAAGACAGGTACAGTGATAAGAAACTGAAAATTCTGGAAAATCTGTTCACCAAAATCAGAAACCGAGTACACCACTGTGAAGTACACGAAAAATTAGCTCAAATAAAAAAAAATTGCTTTAAAAAAGGAGCAAAAATGAGCGAGATATGAAGCTTTGAAGTCGGACTGCAAAATCAAAAACTTCATTGGAGAGGGGTCTACAAATTTTCAAAAGGTGCTGATGTAGTGCTTATGTCAGAAAATGACTACATTAAATTTGACGGTTGAATGCCCATCATAGGATGCATTGGTTTAAAATTGACGGCGGTTTGACCGTCGCCGTGCCGTCACTCGGACCTGGAATATTCTATCGGTATATTCTCTCAGAATCAATGCCTGCCGGTATCGTTTCGTTTGATAGAATATTCTGCTAGAATTTTGTTGATGGAGTCACTGGGAAGTGGGTTAAGGGGCTTGCGAGGGCTGGTGTAAGCCGCAGCGGCCAGGTAGAGGCCGACGGGTACAACGGTACCCTGCAGCAGGTAGGTATGATCTGAGTACCCTGCCTGCGCAGGGTACAACACAATTTTTTTTTTATTTATAAAAAATAAAAAAAATACAAACTTTTGATTTAGATTTTTTATAAAAATTTCAATACCAATTTTTTATTTTCTGATTTATGAAAAATGAGAAACTAAATACAAGATTTTTAATTTTTTTAATTTTCAAAAAATAAAAATAAACCCATATACAAATTTCCGAAAATGAATGGGGAAATTTTAATTTTTATAAAAATTTCAAAAATTTCGATGAATTTTTTTTTCAAAAATATTGAAATTTTTTGAAATTTTCTGACAAAATATTTTTTTCAGAACTATAGAATAATTTAGAAAATTGAAAAAATACCCAAATTGGAGAATTTTTCAGATCTGGAGCTCCCAATATCCGATTTGGACGAAACAAAAGGCAACCTTGACTGAAAACGGCCTCTCGAACGCAATGGTGGGCTCAGATTTGGCGTAGGATGCTCCAAAATGCTACTGCAACACAGATATGAAAATACACCACTCTTCAAATGACTAACCAAAGGCACTCTAGCAGCTCTGATACCATGTAAGAATTGGCTATGAAGGTAGCCACCCAAGATCTAGAGGCCTAATAGAAAGCACAAAAGAGAGAGAATAGAATATGACAAGAATAAACTATATTCAATGTCAATAATATGAGATAATGGTACAATGTACATAGGAGACCCCTTGGTTATATAGCCAAGGTGAGAACATAGGAGGGCATAATATTATGAAAAGTGTCATAATCTTATGAAATGTGACAACAAGGAAAAGTTATCACTCCATCTAAAGTGGAAAAGGATAATGTGATAATCTCCACAAAAGGTGGATCACCCACAAAAGGTGGAGAGATAATCAAATGATGTGTCCACAAAAGGTGGAAGTGATGAGGCAATGACATGTCAAGTCCACCAAAAGTGGAAAATCTCCAACAACCTCCTATGTGGTCCCTAAGTAAACTTAACTAAGGTGTAATCATGACCTAGGACAAGGTACAAGACAATTAATTACACCAATAGTTTCTTTATGTATTTTTTGTTTATCTCTCTTGTTAAGTTGTGTGTGTGTTGTTTTGTAAGGGGAGTACCCTGATCAAGTGGTATTAAAACATTTTTTTCTAAGTTTGTAGATAGATCGCCGAACGTGAGGCAGTTTACACCAGGACTTGTGGTTGTGGGACCATAAGAAAAGATGCCTCCATGAAGAAACTATGGTGCAAGAAATGTTGGGGTAATAGAAGAGGGATTTAGAGCCCTCTAGAGAAATGTTCAAGCACTACAAGAGGAGTTTTGTAGAGGAGCTAATGTTAGAAGAGATGAAAGAAAAGATGAGGCTAAAAATGAGGAGCTATTTGAACAAGTACATGATGTAATAGATCCTGGAGAAGTCAAATTGCTTAGGTCCATTTCCAAGATTGGAAAGAGGACAAAGATAGAAGTTTCTAATTTTTTTGGAAACCTTAATCCATAGGAGTTAATCTATTAGATCAATGAGTTGGAAGAGTATTTTGAGTATGAGGAAATAGAAGATCTAGAGAGGGTCAAATTTGCAAAAGCCAGCCTGAAAGTCCTAGCTAGCATATGGTGGAAAGAAGTCTAGTTGGAGAGAAATAGAAGAGGAAAAGATAAAATAACGAGATGGGATCAAATGGTGGAAAAATTGAAGAGACTGTTCACTCCTGTGGCCTATGAGCTAGATTTGTTGAATAAGATGCAAGGGTTAAAATTGTTGGGATAATGGATTGCACAGCCCCTGAAGCTCTGGAATCTTCAAAGAAGGACTTTAGCCATGAAAGATAATCAACCAAAAAGAGAAGTGTTGCAACAATGGAATAATGATTAAAAATTCTATTATTGATATGATGAAAAAGATATATTACAAATGAGCAAGATGCCTAAATATAAAGGAAAAAAGAAAACCCTATCTAGATGATTTTTAAAAGATGAGATAAGATCAAGAAGGAATCTTGTCCTACAAACTAGGAAGGAAATATTATCCTATATCTTATCCTATTTATTAAATGATTTTTCTAATAATGCAACCTAGGACTTAATTAATTAAATGCAAGACCTAAGTTAACTTATGCTAGTGTAATAATTAATTAATTGATTACACTAACAAAAACAAGTAGGAAAATATATTAAGGAGTATAAACAATAATTCTACCGAGCCCTGATTAGAATAGGCCATTCTAAGGTCAACAAGGAGAAAGTTTTCCATTACATAAATGGGTTGAAGCCAAGTATTCAAGAAGAGTTGAGTTTGGTGAGGATGACCACAATCAAAGATGCATATCAGTTTGACCTAAAGGTGGAAGAGAAGCTTAATAGAAGGGTTGAGAGCAAGCAAAGGGGTGGAGTTCGTGGTGGAAAGACTAATGAACGGTCCTATGGAGGCTGAAGTGAAGATTAAAAGAAGACTGAAGAATTTAGTAGCAATCAAAACTAGAAGGGATATAATACCTACCATCCTTGAGATCAAAATAATGGAGACCAAATAGAAAGAGGAAGATCTAGATGAGTACAAGGAAGAGGAGGCTTCTGTGGAACCTGTTTTCAATGCAAAGAAGAAGGACATAGAGCCTATGAGTGTCCTCAACATCAAGGGAGGACAAATAGAAGACCTGAAGGAAATGCATGAGTTGCGCATGTAGATAAAGATGGCGAGTCTTCACATTTTGAAGATGTTGAAAGAGGAGAGGCCCTTGTTGTCAGAAGAGCCTTGCTAAATGAGGAGAAGGAACTAGATCAAAGAAAGAACCTATTTCACAATCGATGCAAGTGTGAATGTAAAGTTTGTAATATTATCATTCATGGAGGTAGCAATAACAATTTTGTTTCAAAGGAAATGGTACTAAGTTGCAGTTGGAGAGGAGAAGGCATCCAAAACCATACCGGAGCACATGGTTGTAGAAGGACCATAGGGCATTGGTCAATGAGCAATGATTGGTAAAGTTTAAGATTGGTAACTATCAAGATGAGGTTTTATTTGATATTATACATATGGATGTAAATGTCACATGTTAGGCAAACCATGGTAGTTTGATCGATGAGCAGTGCATGATGGACATGCTAACACCTATTCCTTAACAAAGGATGGTGTTCCTCATAAGTTGAAACCCTTGAAGGAGGCTGAAGAGAAGGTATGTAGTAATGCACATATCTTTTTGGTTGAGGGAAGAAAGTTCCTAGAAGGTATGAGACACAAGCATATGTGTTTCACATTGATCCCTAGAGTTGATAAGGAAGATACTATTGAGGTACTTGTAGAAGTTTCAGATTTATTGAATGAGTAGGAGGTATTTTCCACAACATGTCAAATTATGATATTTCTATCAAGATTCAACCATGTAGTTTTAAGAGTCAAACTCATTGACTCATATTTCATGAGTAGTGGTTCACAAGAACCCATCTCTAATGATAATTAATGGTCCACTTAGCACTCATTGCATCTAGGTGATGCTCATAGGGGTGAAGAACTGGGCCTTCCCGGGAGCTCACCCATCCCAATACTACTCCAACTCAAGCGTGCCTAACCACAGAGTTACCTCCAAGGTTAAACCCACTTAGATTGCAACCCCATTTGCAAAACCTTCAGCAAGTGTTGTGCCTCATAAACCATTCATTATAGAGCCCCTTTATCTCATCAATTGATAAGTAGGAGGTATTTTGCATAGCGTGTCAAATTATGATATTGTGATCAAGATTCAACCACGTAGTTTTAAGAGTCAAACTCATTGACCCATATTTCACGAGTAGTGGTTCACAATAACCCATCTCTCATGATAATGAATGGTTCACTTAGCACTCATTGCATCTAGGTGATGCTCATAGGGGTGAAGCACTAGGAATTCTCAAGAGGTCACCCATCCCAGTACTACTCCAACTCAAGTGTACTTAACCACAGAGTTACCTCCAAGGTTAAGGCCACTTAGCTTGCAACCCCATTTATTATCATGAGAGATGGGTTCTTGTGAACCACTACTCATGAAATATGGGTCAATGATTTTGACTCTTAAAACTACATGGTTGAATCTTGATAGTAATATCATAATTTGACACACTGTGGAAAATACCTCCTACTTATCAATTGATGAGCTGAAGGGGCTCTATAATTAATTTTTCATGAGGTACAACACTTGCTAAAGGTTTTGTAAATGGGGTTGCAAGCTAAGTGGGCTTAAACTTGGAGGTAACTCTGTGGTTAAGTACACTTGAGCTAGAGTAGTACTAGGATGGGTGACCTCCCAAGAATGCCTAGTGCTTCACCCCTGTGAGCATCACCCGAATGCAATGAGTGCTGAGTGGACCATTCATTATCATGAGAGATGGGTTCTTGTGAACCACTACTCGTGAAAAATGGGTCAATGAGTTTGACTCTTAAAACTACATGGTTGAATCTTGATAGAAATATCATAATTTATTGAATGAGTTTCAAGATATTATTTCTGATAATGTGCTTGAAGGTTTGCCTCCAGTAATGAATATTATCCACCAGATGGACTTGATTCCTAGAGCTAGTTTTCTGAATAATGAAACTCATCATATGACTCTAGTAGAGAGCAAAGAGTTGAATAGAAAAGTGCAAGAATTATTACGAAAGGGATTGATCTATGAGAGTTTGAGTTCGTGTACAATAGCTTTAGTACTAGCACCAAATAAGGATGGGGAATGGTCGATGTATACATATTATATAGCCATCAACAAGATCCCAACAAGTACAAATCTCCCTTGCCAAGGATGGATGACATCATAGATTATTTGAGTGGATCTAAGTACTTCATGAAGATAGATCTAAAGAGTGGTTATCACCAAATTCAAATTAGAGAAGGAGATGAATGGAAAACAAAATTCAAGACCATAGAGGGCTTGTATGAGTGGTTAGTCATGCCCTTGGGGCTAACCAATGCACTGAGCACCTTCATGTGACTCATGAACAAGGTATTGAAAGAGTTTTTGGGTAAAATTTTCATTGTTTATTTGGATGACATTTTAATTTTTAGAAAGACATTGGAGGAGCATTTGATGCTCATCATCAAGTTTTTTGAGAAGCTTATGGTGGAGAGGTTGTTGATCAATTTTAAGAAGTGCAGTTTTGTGAAAAGAGAGTTGGTATTTTTGGGATTTGTTGTCTCAAAAGAAGTCTTAAGATGGACCCAAAGAAGATAAAATCTATCATTTAAAAGAGAGTTGGTATTTTTTGGATTTGTTGTCTCAAAATAAGGTCTTAAGATGGACCCAAAGAAGATAAAATCTATCATTGAATGACCTACTCCAAGGATTTATAAGTTAAGGTAAGATATTTTCATGGTTTGGCGAGTTTTTATAGACAGTATATCAAAATTTTTAGTAGTATTTTTAAACCTCTAATTGAAACAATGAGAGAGGATAAAAAAGAGTTTAAGTGGACTATAGGAGTAGAAAAAAGTTTTGATATATTCGAGAATAAAGTTACAGAGCAACCTATTTTGGCACTTCTATATTTCAACAAAGTATTTTGAAGAAATGGACAAGACAACTGAGAGGGGGTGAATTAGTTGTAGCAAATTAAACCTTCAAAAACCCTTAGCAGTAAACAAATACACAAGCATTCAATATACCCTTTCTCTGTTAAAACAATTAAACATGAAATACCAATAACATAAACTAAAATCACAACACCACACACATAAGAACACAAGATTTATGTGGAAACCCTAATGAGGGAAAACCATAGTGAGGATTAGCTCACAATATAATTAATAAAAAAATCATTACAAAGAGGCTCACTGCCAGAATATGATGCATTATCCAAAAAGGTTCATAACCAAGGCTCACTACCATGAAAATAATACAAGAAGATAGAAGAATAATGTTACAAAGAGAAACACTTCTCAATGCAACAAAGAGTCCACCACAATTGCTCGCACACTATCGTAGTCTTACATGAAAGATTTTAGATGCCTTTAGCTCACTTCCTTTAGGAACCCTAACATGAAGTTCATTACTGCACTACTCAAATTCATATTAAATACACTTTACTCACATTACTCTTCACATCTATCTTGCTTCTTTATCTTTCTCCCTTCTCTTGCATCAACACTATTCAAATTTATACCAACCTCTACCTGAAAACCTTTTCCAATGTCGACCACTAGCCACTATACATTAAAATTCAAACTAGGTTGGCACCCAAACATTCCCACGATGGTTTGGAATGAAAGGCGACCTACATAAATCCTTAATGAGGACCTAGATAGATCCCAACACACTTCAACATGCTTCCACAAGCCTCACATGTAGTGTTAAACACAAGGTCAGCCAACACCCATGCAAAACACCATAAACATTAAGTACACGCTTCCTTAGATCAAGTTGAAAGTTCTAAGCATCATAATTTACTTGAATTCAATCCAAAATAATCCATGAACTACTTAAGATTCATTGAATAATTTAATCAAGCTTCACATCAATACCTACTTTAATTTAGGACAACTAATAACCCTTGTTTGCATACTAATAACTAAAATTCATACTATACTACACTAGATCAAGTAAAAATTTGACCATAGAAAGATAAAGACATTATAAGAAGCTTCCCAAATCCACACAACCTAAATCCAAACAATAGAGAAATGTGAAGCAAATAAATTTCTCCAAGATAGCAGAAAACACCATTGAACTATTGCAAAGATGGTTCTTGTTGCACCAAAAGATCGACCTATTAATGCCCGATACAACTATTGGATTTATACAAGATCAAGATCCACACGAGGTGGTTAAACCATGTAATGAAGCCCAAGCACCACACTAGATTATGCCTACAATAGGAAGAGGAGACCAAGGGTCACACCTTGCAACAATCCCCCCAGCACAAGTGTGGGGTTCAAACCTGTGACCTCAACTCTAATACCAATTGTTGCAAAGATTATTGTCGTTGCACCAAAAGATTGACCTGTTAATACCTGATACAACCATTGGATTTATACAAGATCAAGATCACAAAAGGTGGTTAAACCATGTCATGAAGCCCAAGTGCCATGCTAGACTACGCCTACCACAGGAAGAGGAGACCAAGGGTCACACCTTGTAACATGAACAATTGACTCATACATTGGTGAAAATATCTCACATTGTACAAGGATCTATAAACCCAAATTTTGAATATAGCAACCTCTTTCAACCTTGAATAAACTGTAAGATCTACACATGCATAGTATCAAAATAGAAAGAATGTGAAGCACAATACGAGAGCTTATTATGACTGTTTACACAACACATTTTACTTTTTTTATTAAATTTTATCAAATGCCCTTGGAAACCAAGTACCAAAACCAACATCTCAACTCATTTCTCCAATCCAACTCATTTATAGACTTCTGCAACAAAAGAATAGCTCCATGTACTCACAACACTTCCTCAAGGTCTCAAATACACATGCACAACCTATTTTCCTTTTTTCACTATTTTCTCAATATCCTTAACATCTTCATCCCATAGTTGACATTAATGACAAGATAAATTAGTAGACTTCTTGTTGACATTAATGAAAAAACCATAATTCTTGCAACAATCTCCCCCTTTGTCATTTATGGCAACACAAGATGTGACAAGCCACCAAAGACCACATAGTTTTGAATGCTCTCTCTTTTCCCTCATACGAACTTCTCCCCTTGAGAAGATAAGTTCTCTCTTTTTTTCACAAGATTCTTTCTCCCCCTTTGACATCAATGGAAAAGGAAAAAATGTTTAGCATTATTCTACCTCTTTGACACCTAACCAAAATTACATGCTCTGAATAATCCCCCTTAGGAGTACACTCACTTAAATTAGCCACACAATGATAACACAAGATACTACCTACTCCCCTTGAGAGGTAGCCACCAATATCAGTCTAGAAAAGAAATAGATCCACAGATCTAGTAGGATGATGCACCTCTATATGCATCTAGTTCAAGAAAGGAGGGGCAATAACCCACAAATTCTCTCGAAGATACTCAAAAGTATCCTTAGGAGGAGCCTTAGTAAATATGTAAGCAATTTGATCCTTTGTAGAAACATACTCAAGCTTCACTTCATTCTCCATAACATTTTCTCTCAAAAAGTGATATCTAATATATATATGCTTTGTCCTTGAATGCATCAAGTTGGATTCTTTGAAATTTTTATTACACTTGTATTATCATAGAAGATAGATATAGCTTCATCAAATAGAATTCTGATATCCTTCAAGGTTTGCCTCATCCATAATGCTTATGTAAAACATGATGGTGTTGTAATATACTTAGCCTTTGTAGTGGATAAAGAAATTGAATCCCATTTCTTACTTAGCCATGATACCAATCTACATCCAAGAAAGAATGCACAACCACTTATACTTTTCGTGTTATCAACACAACAAACCCAATTTGTATATGTATAAGTATTTAATGTGAAATCAATATCCTTAGGATACCACAAAGCATAATCTGATGTGCCTCTTAAATATTTACATATTATCTTCACTTCTGCAACATGTGTTTCTTTAGGGTATTCTTGAAATCTAGTGACAAGACAAATTGCATGCATGATATCTGGTCTAGTAGCAGTAAAATATATCAGTCCACCAATCATAGACCTATACTTGCTCTGATCATCCTTAGGTGAATCATCATATTTTCTTAATTTACAACCAATTACCATAGGAGTACATATTGGTTTGGATTCATCCATTCCAAACTTCTTCAACATTTCTTTGACATACTTTAATGTGAAATGAAAATCCCTTTATTTGTTTGATTAATTTGTACCCCAACAAAGAAATTCATCTCCCCAAACATTGACATCTCAAATTATTTTTGCATATATTCAATAAATTTCTTGCACATAGCCTCATTTCCACCCAAGATAATATCATCCATATACAAAAATACTATCAAGATCTTGTCCTCCTCAATTTTAAATTAATGATTACTATTTGTGGAGCCCTTGCTGAAACCTTGTTGTATCAAGTACTTGTTCAATCTTGCATACCAATCTCTTGGGGCTTGGTTCAAACCATCTAGTGCCTTCTCCAACTTGCATACCATGTTCAATTGATCTGGAAATTGGAAACATTCTGGCTGTTCCATGCAAACCTCTTCTTCTAATTCTCCATTCAAAAAAGCATACTTCACATCCATCTCATAGACCTTGAAATCTTTGTGTGATGCAAATGCAAAAAACATTCTAATATCTTCCATCCTAGCCACATGAGCAAAATTCTCCTCAAAATCTATTCCTTCTACTTGTGAGTAACCTTTATACACAAGTCTTTCTTTGTTCCTATCAACTTCTCCATTCTCATTCAACTTGTTCCTGAATACCCATTTAGTTCCAATTATGCTCTTGTTTTCCAGTCTAGGGATCAATTCCCAAGTTTGATTCTTCTTTATCTGCATAAGTTATTCTTCCATTTCCTTTATCCAATGTTCATCCTTGCATGCTTCACTTATTGATTTAGGTTCAATTTTGGAATGTAAACATAAATTTACCTTAACTTCAATAACTTTGCTTCTTGTTAGTACACCTTTCCTCTTCTCTCCAATAACTTGATCTTCGAAAAGATTCTTTTGCACATACTTAGGGGTTTTAGGGGTCTTCTCTAGAGCTTCTTCCTCTTCATTTTTTACCACTTTTTTATCAATTATTCCTTCTACTCTTCTATAATCAAGCTCATCTAAAACTTATCCATCTACTACAATAGAACCCTATAAATTTCTATCAATTTTAATATTTGCACTTTCAACTATCTTTCTCAACCTTTTGTTGTAACATCTATACGATTTGCTCTTAATAGAATATCCAAAGAAGATACCTTCATCAGACCCTACATCAAACTTTCCTAAGTTTTCTTCATCTCTTTTGATATAACATTTGAATCCAAACACTCTAAAGTACTTCATAGTAGGAATCTTTCCATACCATATCTCTTAAGGAGTCTTTCTACTATTATATCTAGTGTTAACTTTGTTAAGTATGTAA
The DNA here is from genome assembly GCA_007258455.2 of Sequoia sempervirens. Taxonomy (NCBI): domain Eukaryota; kingdom Viridiplantae; phylum Streptophyta; class Pinopsida; order Cupressales; family Cupressaceae; genus Sequoia; species Sequoia sempervirens. The sequence goes on along the minus strand of VDFB02379711.1, from coordinate 9,192,492 downwards.
ACAAAACTATGAATAACTTCTCTTGAGTATACATATGGTAGATTTTCCTATTTCATCATAGTCTTTATAGCTTCCTAAATAGTTCTATTTTTCCTTTCAACAACTCCATTCTGCTGAGGAGTTCTAGGGGCAGACAAATGCCTCTTTATTCTATGAACTTCAAAAAACATGTTAAACTCATTGGAGGTGAATTCACCACCTCTGTCATACCTTAAATGTTTTATTTTCAAATCCATTTCATTCTCAACCAAAGCTTTAAATGTCTTAAATTTCCCCAATGCATTAGATTTCTCTTTAAGAAAAGTAACTCATGTCATTGTAGAGTATTCATCAATCAAAAGCATAAAGTACCTGCCACCTTGTATAATTATCATCCTTATAGGAGCACAAAGATCTATATGCAATAATTCTAGTAGTCTGGTAGTAGATTGTTCCTTTCCCTTAAAGCTACTCCTTGTTTTTTTTCCAAATTGACAACTCTCGCAAACAATATTGATAGGTTTTATGATCTTAGGTAAATCTCTCATAGTATGAGCCGAACTAATTCTTACCAAATTATCAAAATTCATGTGACACATCCTTCGGTGCCATAACCAACTATCATTAACCTATGACATAAATGAATGACCATCAACACCCTTAAACTGGTATATGTTTCCATCTATTCTCTTATCTGCAAAAATCACAGTTCTGAACCCTTTTTGGATTTCACATGCTTCATCCTTAAATACAAGAATGTATCCTTTGCTACATATTTTCCCAATACTCAAGAGATTATGTATTAATACCTTAACATAGTAGACATTGTCAGTATTATGATTTCCATCAAAACTGATTGAACATATTCCACAAATCTTAGCTTCTGAATCATTTCCAAATTTAACTAATCCACCATCATATTTTTCAAGTTTAACAAACTTATTACCTTTGGTCAAATGATTAGAGAAGCCATTGTAAAAAACCTAGTAATTCTTATCTTCTTTGACATGATAGGAAGATACCAAATTACCTTCAACCTTGTCCTTCATCTCCAGTATACCTTAGTTTACACAACTTTCAGGGTTAGGAAAAATAGATTCATCTTTTATAACCAAAAATAGACATTCATTATCATCAAAGTCTCCATAATTAGATTCATCATCAGAAATACCAACATCTTCTCTCACATAGTAAGCTTTCCTAATCATCTTCCCTTTATTTCCTTTGTTTTTATTGTTTATAACTATTTTCAGACATCTAGAAGCATAATGACCTATCTCACCACAACTAAAACATTTCAAAGGTAATTTACCTTGATACTTGTCAATGCCCTTTTTCATCTTTCTCATGAAGTTAGCTTCCAAATCATCAAGATCTTCTTCACCTAATTCTTCAACCTTCTCTTATTTCTCAGCCTTTAAAGAAGTCTCCACCTTTGTTCCTTTCTCCATTTTTTCATTTCAAATACAATCAGAGTACCAATCAACTGATATCTAGAATATTTATCAAAATCAATTGTTTCCTCAATAGTCGATACCTTTTCACTATAACAATCTAGAAGAGATCTGATAATGTTCTTCACCACTTTAGATTCTTTAACTATTACACCATGACCTCTCATATCACTTACTAGTTCATCAATTCTTTGAATGTAGCCTTTAACTATTTCATCCTTAGACATATGCATCATTTCAAATTATTCCTTCAAGTTCTGAAACTTTTCTTTCTTGACCTTCAGATCTCCTTCATAAATGCTTTCTAACTTATCCCATTTAGGGTATTCCAAGGGAATCTTGTTCACCATCCCAGATCTACCTCAAGTGGTTAAGCTTCTTCTCCAAGGAACCTTGCTTTGATACCAATTGTTGAAATGAACAAGACAATTAAGAGGGGGATGAATTAGTTTTAGAAAATTAAACCTTCAAAAACCCTCAGCAATAAACAAATACACAAGCATTCAATATACCCTTTCTCTATTAAAATAATTAAACATGAAATACCAATAAAAAAAACTGAAATCACAACACCACATATAAGAGCACTAGATTTAGGTGGAAAATGGAATGAGGGAAAAACCATGGTGAGGATTAGCTCACAATATAAGTGTTGATGGTCAAAAATAACACAACAATGTTAAAATACAATATTGCTACTCTACTTCTCCTGAAAAAGAAAAATAACATAAACTACCCATCTTCCAAGGTCTTTGTAGTTGGTTCTCAACTATGCTAATGTCGTTTAGTGGCCTATGGAACTATAATGTTCAAGGGGCCTACTTGTAAAGAGTACAAACTGCATAATACGAACTAATCTAATGTTTTGGGGGTGTAAATAAATAGAAAAAGATAGAACAGGGCTTAGAACAACAAAGCATGAACACATATTTTTTTTAATCCAGACATATAAACTTCATAATGAGCATTTCTTCTAACCAATTAAAACCATAAAATGATACAATCCATAGAATAATCTATACCATTACATTCATTGATAGTGCAAATTCAAGACGTACAACCATTCATCGTCACTTTTTTTTTAAACTTCATTTTCAAATAAGAACACATCACCAACTCATTACTAGAATTCATAGATCAATAAATATAAAGAGATATCCTTCACAAATAACTTAATGAAATAGTTTTAGATTTAGAATCTTCTATTGATTTTTATCAAATAAGAAACATTTATGCACAACAAAACTCACTAGAATACGAATAACTATTGTTCATCAACATTATCATTAAACTAACAAACTTATGAAAATAACCTAAACTGCATTAAAACTATAAAAGGTGTTTCTAAGTATCTTTGCATAAAAGTTGTAAAAAATCCTAAAAGCTGTAAATACTATCCTAAATCTCTCTTAGGTAGCCAATCTTGAATTCAATTAGCTGACCTTTACAAAATGGAGAGAAATTCCACATATAGATAGTTTCAACACTAATTCCTCTCATTGAAAACTAAGATCCACAATTTTTGTGACTCTAGTATTTGTATCTATTGTAATTGCTGAAGTTGAACAAGTATGAAAATTTCTCCTTTAACCAAAAATTCAACTTTGAGTCCTCACTTAGACTGCTGCCAATTACCACAAATCACTCTTGACTTGCCAATTTTATTGCCTAGTCACCCCTTTACTCAAAACTCATCCAAAAAGGTACTGTTGTTCAAAAGATAATAAAAAAAAAGTTAAATTTTCTTATCACCTTCATGCTAGACCCCACAATATTCATCATAATTAGCTAGAATTTGTTTCATTGTATCATCATCTGGTCCATCTAGCCAGTTGACCTTGAATTATGACTCTTCAAATTTCTTTTTTGTTGTATCGACAATTACTTTCATTTGACCTTGACATCCTTGGTTGCCCAGTATAGGTCACATCTGAGTTCCAACAATATATCCATGAGTGGCGATTCAATAGTATCTCCTATTAAAATTCTATTTAGTCATTCCTCCCATGCATCCTTGAAATCTCCCAATGATTCGTGTCTCTAATTTGGAGGTAAGGCTTTATCAATAAATCTTGAAACAAGTTCCTCAAATACACTCGTGTGCTCAAATATCTCACAAAAAATTTTAAGCATGATAATCTTGTGTTTGATAAGAGTCTGTGACTTAAAGGAAGATATATGAATAGCCTTTTCCACATATCTAGAATCTTTCTCACCTAAGATTTAGGACTGGACCAGCTCTTTATCAATTTTTTTTCAATTTTCCTCAGCTTTCCCAAATATTCTCTAAGATTTTCCTCTTCTTCCCACTATTTCTTCATGGTCACCTCTACAGTCTTGACTAATTTCAGCCCCCTGTAATAATACTTAAAACATTCTTCTAAAAAATTGTCCATATCAAATTTAAAGGTATTAAGCCAATTGTCAACCCATGTGGATTTCATTTTCAGTTCAATCAAACCATCTACCTCTTTTCTACTCATTAGAACAAGAATCTTAGATGGTGCAAACTGCTCAGGAGTAGATGACATCAACTCTTTCAATAAATCTTTCATTTTAACAACTTGAGCCTTAAGCTCATCTTTGGCCTGCTCGTCTTTGATTAACCTGGACTTGGTAGTAGTGGAAACAATATCAATTAAATTTATTTGTTGAATTCAGGTGTGCTTTCCTAGATTAATAGTACTTATCTAATAATCCTCTAGTTGCAATTCTCTATCATCCTTGTTAGCAGTTGGAGTGGCAATTTTAGCTACCAAATCTCCTTCATTAGTGAGTTTGGTTGAATGCATTGCACAAGCCTTCTTCATTAGCTTTACTTTTTCAATTTAATCCCTCATATCATCCCACATTATTGGTTAGGCTTGTATTTGCTGCCTCTTCTTTAGATTTAGTTTCAGCCAAGTGGGTGTAGCTAGCTAAGTGGATACTTGTTGAATGTTAGGAGGTGTAGTAGATAGAGGTACAAAAGAAATAACTCCAATTGTTTACTGGGAAGAAATTTTCTAAAGCTCTTCTTGCTGCTTTTGCAATCTTTCCCACTCCTTCCTTTCGTTCTCAGCTTTTATCTCTTTTATCCTCCTCATTTCTTCCTCCCATTTGGTAGCCTCTTCTTCATCTCTTAGCCTTTTTTTCTCTAATTCCTTAGCTCATAGCTCCACCTCTACATCCTTTTCTTGTGCAACTTTTCTTTCCAATTCCAAGGCCTCATCCTCTACCTTCTTCTATGCTTCAACTTCTTCCACTTACTGAGCTAACTCCTCAACTTTTCTTTTTTTGTTCTTCTTATTCTTGGGCAGCTTGTTCATCAGCTAGTTTCTGAGTACCTTCCATCAACTCTCGTTGTTCTTTCTTTGTTAGTACATAATTCAATTCCATTTCAACACTATGTAGGCTGCCAACTTCAAATTTAGCTCCTTCTCCTGGTTCTTCTTCAACCTTTTTTAAATACTCTTCCCATTCAGGTGCTTCTCCCTTTTGGGATGGGGTTCTTTTGAGATCCGAGGAGATATTGAATATTTACCTTAGCCTATCCTTCTTCCCCGATGATTGAGGCTCTCAAAGTTGATGGTATAGTAGGAGAACTTCCCTCAGCTTTTGGGGGAACAACAACTTGTCTCTCCATAGCACTTTCCTCACCAAGGTGAACAACAACCAAAGGTACAACAACAAAACCTAAAGTTACACTGCAACAACTACCTCATAGGCAGCCTTTTCTTTACGCAAAGCATCATCAAGCTTTTGTAATGAAATCTCCTTTTCAGTTTGTGGAGGCTCTTCAGTGACTATTTATGCCATTGCAACACCTTTATTTAATCTTTTATATTGTTTGATCTTTGCACATGAAGTGGGTTCATTGCTAGGACCTCTTTTCTTTGTCACTCTACCCCATGGTTGTTTTAACCAAAGTTCTATCCACTTCAAGCTCTTGTTTATCACTACCCGTGATATCTTTCCAATCTTAGTCTCTTCTTTCTCTACCCAATTGATGGGTGGCGGGGCTTTTGTAGCCACTTGATCAATATCACATCGGGGATCAAGAGTGATCCCATCATCCATAGTGTCATCAGGTATATCAGTTTTAATATCAAAATCCCTCATCTAGGGAATTGTTAACCTCCCGTAACCTCTTTTTCTTACCTCAAACTAATCCTAGAGGTTTGCCCAAAAATCCTCAAGAAGAGGAACATGATGAGTAAAGTGAGTAGAGTAAAGTACATGCATCTTCCTCTTAGGATCAAAATTCTTCCTAGAAGTATGTTATTGGAAATCTAAAGACCAAAATTCCTTAGTTGTTGTTTTAGCTATGAATGATGAAGAACAAGAATAAAATCCCAATTCCAAGGGAAAAGAATGTGCAACAATCCTATGCTTTGAAGAGAAAACTACATTCACCTCTGCAGCTTGCCTAGTAAATTCCATTAAAACCCACCTATTGCCACAACATCTTGGCAATTTAAATGGATGACCATCATAAGCAAACAATCTAAAATATGTTGACTTGGGGTATTGAATGAATTCCATGGCTTCCCGGGACAATCTAAAACCTATGTCCCCTGTGAGATGATTTATAATGACATGCATAAAAGCATCATTTACCCTTTTGAAGTGCTTTTCTAATTCCTTAATCTCCAATTGGTCATAGTTTTCCCATACCTTATTTTGATATGGTCCTTCTTCCATTGACCCTATAATATTCAGCCTAGGAAACCTTCCAATTCTTGTTGCACAATATATAACATAAGAAGACATGTAAAATGTCTTGGTTTGTGTTATTTGGAGAAACTAGGAATGAATATTATTTGAGATGATTTTCCCCAATCCAAGTGTTGATTTCCATCAAGTATCAACTAAATGAATGGAAACATCCATAGTTTGAAGACACAATAATTTTCCTTTCCAAATACCCTGGCAAATAATGTGATAATGTCTCCAATGTTCTCATGAAAATCTGACCTCTTCTGGTTATCAGGCACTTTATTTTTTGACTTCTTTTCCTTCTTCATCCATCATTTGTTGATGACTTGTTTATTTCCCTCCACATCTCTGTTCCATAGCTCAAGTACCTTAGCCTAATTCATCATCTTCACATCAGGGTAAGGAGGGAGGTCAAAGACAAGTCTAATAATGGCTAGAGTTAAGTCTATAATAACATTTCCTTGTGCATCAATACACTACCTTTGAGTAGGGTTATATGCCTGTGCAGTCATTAGAATGAACTCAAAGCATTTTACTGCAATAGGAAATCAAGCTACATGAGATAGTCCAAACTCTACAATTATTTTTTCTCTTAGAGTAGCATCCTTTGAAAATGTATCTTTCATGAACTGATCCAAATCCATATGTCCCACCAATGTGTTAGTTATTTTTGAGACTTCAGAGTCAAATTTGGATGGGGCTAGATTACCTTGATATTTATATTTCATTGTGTAGGGCAATTGTTCCAGCTTCACTCTTGGCTTTGGCCCTCTTTGATGCTCCCTTAGATGTTCCCTCAACTAGCAGTCCCTCAGTAGGTATCTCTTCCTTGGAGTCAAACATTGGTTAAATATCCTGCACTATTCACCATCATTAGATACAAAAAGGAAACATTCAAATAACATCATAACACCAGCCTTCATAGTAAATCAGCATCAAGTCAGAAATAATTTAGTTGAATAAGTTAATTTGATCATTTTTCAGGCTTCGGGTTTAAAACAATACCAAGAACTTAGCCAATTTTATGCATAAACTGAGTTCTGTTGAGAGCCAGGACTGGGTCATGGCCAGGCACCAGAACCATGTTTAAACAAGCTCAATGTCATTCCTTAGTCCAACCTCGCAATGTTTGAGGAATCAAGACCAGGTTCGGGACATGGATTGACACTAGCCATATGATGGAAAATGAGCTTAAGTATTGATCCGTAGTTTGATCCTGCAATGTGATCAGGGGTCAGGATCGGGCCATCATATGGATCCAAGCCTATGTTCAAAGAAGTCCAATGTCATATGAAAGCCCAACCCCGTAGTATTCAAGAATCAGGATCGGGTTATGGGTCATTACTAGACACTGAAACAATTGATAGTAAACAAGTCGGGTATCAACTCATGGTATGACCCCGCAATGTGACCAAGAATCAGGACTAGGTCGAGGCAAAATGCCAAACACATCAAAAATGGAGAAGTGTAAGTAAACTCCCAAGTTCTACACCTGGTAAGATATTGGGTGTTGGGATCGGGTCATCGTCAAGTCAAGTCCCAAAATGCATAGTGGGAATGTGGTAAGTTTAAGTTCCAATCCTAATTACACTTTGGGAATCAGGATCAGGGTATTGTTAGGTCCATGTACCAATTGGCGAGCTAAAGGTTCAGTCTTGAAACAACTCCTGACCCTATTGGTAAATGCGAGGGTCAGGCACGATACTTTGGAGAACATTTAATCAATGAATTTAAACTAAACTCATGGTAACGGTCCATCCCCTAATCCCAATAGTAATGTAGGGATTAGGCAAGTGAAAGAATTGATACCAAAGAGTTTATAAACCTAAGTGCTTGCTTGATTCTTGACCCTGACAATGATACATGATCAAAACACGTGAGGGTGATGGATAGTGAAGGCGATATCAAATATGACAGTTTACAAGAATATTCCTTCAGGATTGGGTCATGTTGTGGATCAAGAACTTATTTCCAAATGGTTGGTAATTCAAAATTGATAATTTTAATCAGTCCGACTGAATGTAGAGAGAAGCCCTAGGAAACTAGGACATAATGAGATGGACAATCCCACAACCAACAAACATAATGATGACACCAAAACACAAAAGAATGCACAACAAACCCAACATGAGTTTGAATGTGAGGGAAAAAATGCTCCAAATGGTGCTAATGAAAACACAGAGAAGAAAAACAAAATTGAACAAGGAACAAAAATGATAATAAGGGAAAGAAAACAAGAACACGGGAAAGAACAAACAACTAGAATGGAAAATAGAAACAAGAACACCTACCTTTGAATGCACCCAAGAATTCTAGTAGCATGTTGAGAAACTGTGGTGAACTAAAATCCTAGCTTTGTTGCTCTCGTTCTCATCTCCAAACTCTTGAAATAAGAATGCATGGAAATTGAGGAGCAACCGAACTCTCACTAAGTGTAACATTCAATCAAAAGCCCATGACTTGGTCCTGATGAAAAAACGAAACAACATGGGGACCGGGATTGGGACTCTGGAAGGAATGAGAACTTTGAAGAGTTTAAAGTTTGAACAGCCCCAACCTGAAGTCTGATCCCGAAAGAACAAAATGAAAACCAAGATTGGGGCAAGGGAGAGAATTGTAACTTTCACTAGGTGCAAAGTTCAAGTCACGTTCTGAAACCCAATCTTGCAAAGAATAAAGACAAAGGACATGGAAAGAGATCAAACCCCTAGATTAGGTTAGACATGGGAACAAGAACTTTGAAAAATTCTTGGTTCTATTTCTATCCCGAAACCTAAGTTTGAAAGGAATGAAACACGCAAGGAAAGAAGGAAACTAGGACTAGGACACAAACAGAAAATAACCCCCCACAAAAGGAACAAGTGCATGTTTTGGCCCATGACTTGAGCTCACAAAATAAAAGAGACAAGGAATTAGGAGGAAAAGAAGAACTCCTAAGGCCCAAGCAAGAAAACCAAGGACAAACAAACATGAAGGGGGACCCATTTTGACCAAGAAAAAAATGGGGTGGTTATGTAAGGCATAACAATAAGTAATAACAAAATTAGTACAAAGAGGCTCATTGTCAGAATAGGCACATTTTCCAAAAAGGATCATAGTGAAGGCTCACTGCCACAAAAAGAATACATGAACATAGAAGAAGAATGTTACATAGAGAAACACTTCTCAATGCAACAAGGAGTCCACCACAATTGCTCACACACTTTTATAGTCTTACATGAAATATTTTGGATGCCTTTAGCTCATTATCTTCAAGAACCCTAACTTGTGTTGGAGATTGTTGTACTATGTTTTCATTATTGTTGTCTTTGATGTAAAGCTATAGTGTTTATGTTGCAAAGGTAAAATATGAGGAAGATGATGAGAAGGTGTTAGAGGGGTATCAGGTTCACTTGGTTTCCAAGTGATTTTGAGAAAATTTGATCAAAAGAGTGTACAAGATGATAGAGAGGTTTTATGTGTTATGCTCCACTTTTCTTCATGGTTATAGTTGTGCTTGTGAGATTTGGATATGATGATTAGAGATGTTCAGAGGTGCTATATCCAGAGTTTCAATTTTTTTATCATTCAACAATGGACAAGGTGTTTGCCAATGTGTGGACTATGAAGAAAGGTTGTTTGGGAGAAATATAATTGCTCCATATTTCTCCACATTGTTGTTTCTTGTCTTGTAGATTTGGGAATGTTCTCATATTCGTTGTATCTACTTTTCCTTTAATTTTTTGATATTTTGATGTTTTACAAGGTTGGATTCATGTGTTGTGTTATGTGATAGTGTGTCTGGTTGCATAGAACAATAGTGTTCTTCAATTTTAAGTGGTTTTGGTCAATATGCTTGAATATTTTTATGTTGGAATAATTTGTGAGTATTTTATGATGTGGCTATGTGGTCCACTTGATGTTTTCAGACCTAGAATTGATGGAGTGTTCGTATTTATGTTGCTTTGAATGACTTAGTGTTAGTGATGATTATGGAAGTGTTATGTTGTTTAAGGAAGCATGATGTTGCATGTCGGTGTAGATTTGGGTCTTGGTTAACCCTTAGTGTGATTCACCTTCACTTATTTCCACTCTCGAAGTGTATGGTGTTGACCTATTTTGGTGTTTGCACGTTTGAGGTGCATATGCTTCATTGATGTCAACTTGAAAATGTTTTTAAAGTTATAGACAATATATAAACAAGGATAATTTTTGGAGATTTGTGTGGTGTTTTGAATGATGCAAATATGATTAAGTTTTGTGATCAGAATGTGAGCTTAAAAACTTAAGGCTACCAGAAGCAGTGAGAAGAAGGTGTCTACATTTCAAAGTGCCAAAAGTTACTGAATGCGGTGAGTTGAAGGTTTTGGATGGTGCAGAAGTTGTGGTGGATTTTCTTATTGTTGTAAGGTAATGAACCTCCATGTAGTAGTCTTCTTCTTTTCTCTTTCTATCTAGACAATGAGTTCTTGGCGATGATCCCTTCTTTCTTTTAGGCAGTGAGCCTTTCTGATAGTGAGCCTATTTTAATCAAATTTATACATCGATTTGATCATCACCGTGGGTTTTCCCTTATTAGGTTTTTCCACGTCAATCTAGTGTTTTATTGTATATGGTTTTTGTTGTGTTTTTGTTTCATTTGTTTCATGCTAAAAATATTTAAGGGTTTAAATATTAATAAGGGTTTGAAGGATTTAATATATAATTGATTCAAACCCCCTCTTAACTGTCTTGTGTGTCTGGTGCAGGAGCACCAAGCCTCCTGATATGGTACTGAATGGTCATGGATGGAATTTTGGTTATGATAAGAGAGTTTGAATTTTTTTGTTGCAATAAGGTCTACTTAGACTATTATCATGTTTCCAAAATTATTTGGAGTTTTCATTTGATAATTTGGCCATAACTTGTAATCATGTTAAAAGTTGTCAAGATGGTCAAATGTTGTCAATGTAAGTAGAGTGTTTTTTTCTTGAGTTGAGTCATTTTTCTTAGTTGAATGATGTCTCATTAGACCACTTCTAATAGTTTAGGTGATTAGGGGGGTCAAGAAGTGCAAACATTGCAATTTATGTAAAGGGGTTATTATCACAATGTGTAAAGGGTGTTAGTTTTTCCTCCAACAGTCATAAGGGGGTTTAAAATTTAGTTGAGAGTTAGTTGGTCATTTTTTTTGAAGTGGAGAAGCCTTTAAAGAGGCATAAAAACTTGTTGTAATGTTTGGCTTGAAGGATTGAAGCATTGGCAATAAGAAATCTCTATTTTTTTCATTTATTTTCTGAGTTTCCTTTACATTTGCAGACTTGTATTAGCCTGTAAAGCCTAATTTTACTATGTAATCATTGGAATTTCATGGTGGCCTATGTTAAAAATCGTTTGCATCCATTTTGAAGGAAATCCATAGACTTTGGTGGCATAAATCTTTATTTTTCATAGAGCAGATCGAGAATACCTTGTTTGAGGGTTTGTAACAAAGAACATGTTCTAAGGGCCCATACACTGACTATGAATATTGTGGTAAGTGTAATGGGCCCTAGGGAGCTTGAGTAGGAGGTAGGATTCTTTTCTTGAGTGGTAGTGAATAAATAAGGGAGATAGATCTACTGCCCTGTTGATTTTGTTAAGGAAAATACATGATAATGGTGATTTGGGTCAAGGGTTTGTTAAAATCAATGAGATTGGGGGAATCTCTTGAAATTTTAAGCATATTGGGGTCAAAATAGAAGTGTATGAGTTGGTGGCATTGTCAGGGGAGTTGTACAAGTGGGACTTTCAATAAACCCTCTTGGTTTGGCTAAAAATCAAGGGTTTCCTAGTTTGCTATGTTAGAAGGGTCAACTCTTGAGGATGATTATAGATTTAGTGGTTTGAGGGTATGGGAAATTCTGCCCCGAAGTTTCAATTGTTTGTGATAAGTCTAAAGGTGGGTTGCTTTGTAATTTAGGCCTAATTAGCCTAATTAGGTTAGCGTAGGAGTGGAGGTTTCAGGAGTTTTGTCCAAAGGACTTGTGTCTGATCCTGAGATATGTTTTATAACTCTATAATGGGTTTTTGAATCATCCATTGGTTTTTCGAATGTTTTGGGAAGTGTTGGAGTTAAGGGCCTAAAACTAGGTTTGCACTACTACTAGGGTTGCAAGGGTGAAAGTGGGAAATTATACTTCTAGTCATTTTCAAACTTTGGGAGTTGTTTGGATTGGTCTAATAGGCCATTTTAATCTTGTTAGATTCTTATTGAAGGAAGGTTGACACTTTGAGTGATTTTGGGTCTCCTAGTTCTGCATCAAAGTAGTATTAGAGCTTTAGGGACAAGATCCCTTATTGGTGATTAATTGGTTTTTTCAGGTAGAAGGTGAAAAGTTGAAAGGATGCCTCCAAAGGAAAAGAACACAAAAAAGGAGATGAATGAATTGAGGAACCTGAACATCAAAGAGATCAGAGAACTGAAGGAGAGATTGGCAGCCTTAGAAACCAACAAAAGAAGAGAAATAGTTGAGAGCTGTGAGTCAGAAGAAAAAGATGATAATGATTTTGAGGATGTTGAAGAAGAGCTTGATCCAGATGACCAAAGGATGGCAAAGTTGATAAAGGCTATAAAAGGAAATAAATACAAGGCAAAAATTGATGTACAAAAGTTTTGTGGTAATTTGAATGAGGAGAAATTGTTAGATTGGATAGCTTGTTTGGATAATTATTTTGAATGTGAAGAGATTCTTGGAGAACAGAGAGTGAATATTTCCAAAACAAAACTTAAGGGCCATGCACTTGTATGGTGGGATTATCTACAAATAGAGAGGAGGAAACATGGAAAGTCTAAGATTGTGGATTGGGACAAGATGGTGGCTAAGTTAAAAGGTAAGTTTCTTCCTTTAGATTATCAAGTTCAAATGTTTAAAAAGTTGCAAAATTTGAGACAAAAGGAAATGGATGTAAAGGCTTACACTGAAGAATTTCATAGATTGAGTATGAGGTCTAACCAAAATGAGAATGAAGATGAGAAAATTTCCAGGCACTTGAGTGGCTTAAGGATGAATATACAAGATAAGTTGGCTTTGACTAATCCTAGAAACATAGAGGAATGTTACAAAATGGCATTGCAGGCTAAAGAGAAGGTAAGGAGAAGAGAAGAGAAGGTAGCAAGAGGAAGAGGAAACACTTCTAGGGGCAGAGGTGCAACTTCAACATCAAGGTAGACCAAGGAAGACCTTGAAGAGGCTGATAGAAACAAAGAGAAAGCATCTGAAGCAAGAGGAGGATGGAGAGGTGGAAGGAAAAACTTCAGACAAAAAAGAGATTTCAATGAGTTATTAGGTAGATGTTATAAATGCAATGAATTTAGATACCCATCTTTCAAGTGTCCTCAGAACCAAAGTTCATTTTCAAGTGGTGATAGGAAGAGTGAGAGAAGAACTCAACTTATCCAAGAAGAAGAATGTGAAATTTCAAGCAGACCTATAGATCTAGAGGTGGGAGAAGCACTCATGACGAGGACCTTGTTGCAAGCACCTAAAGAGGAAGATTTGAGCCAAATAAGGAGTCTCTTTAGAACCTCATTCAAATGAAAAGATAAAGTGTGTCAAGTTGTTATTGATTCAGGTTCTCAAGATAATATGGTATCTAGGGAGATGGTAGACAAGTTAAACTTAGAGAAGACACCTCATGTAGCACCCTACAAAGTTTCTTGGGTGAATGATAGTCAAACCTTAGTGGTGAATGAGCAAGCCTATGTGGATTTCCAGATTAGGGAGTGCAAAGATAGGGTCTTATGTGATATATTTCCAATGGATTGTTGCCATTTGCTATTGGGGAGACCATGGAAATTTGATAGGAGTTCAATGTATGATGGTATGCAAAACACTCATTCTATTGATAAGGATGGAAAAATATTTAATCTAACTCCTTTGAAGGGAAATGAAAGAGATAAGGGTAAGAGTAAAATTGTCATTTTTGGTAAGAAGGAGCCTTTAAGGCTTGAGGATAGTGAAAATAAAATGTTTACAGATATGGAGCATGTTGTTGATGCTAGAACAACAGGAAAATCACTTGGAAAGGAAGAACATTTGAAAGAAACTTATATGTTCGAAAAAAAAGATGAGGTTAAGGAAGTTAGTGTAGTCATGAATGAGTAGAAGGAGCTTAAGGGTGTTGTAGTGGTAGATATGAGGAAGGAACCAGGTAAGAAGGTTGAGATAGTGATGGATTGGTATGAGAATGTCATGCTAGGAGTAGTGGTGTGTCCTTTGGTACAACAAGGTGTTGCCAGGATAGTGGGAATTGATGGTACAGGGATACCGAAGTCTGATTAGACTGTTACAGTCATCCAAAGGGAGATTGGCACAAAGGAGAAAGGTAGAACTAATAATGAAATAGTAACAAAGGAAGGGATAGATCAAAAAGCACCTACTAAGATGTGGTTTAGAGGTATGAGGACAACAAAATTCACATTTTTTGGTCAAAGGGCAGTGAGGAGACCTCCTATAGGTCTAATTTCTAGAAGGCAACCATATGTAAGAGCAATTCAAGACGTAGGTGCAAGGTGTGAACCAAGAATGCATTGTCTAAACCAAAGAAGCAAGTTTGCAGATCAATGAGCATGTGGAAGAAAACATGAAGATGAAACAAGTCATAACTCATGGGACATGAGTTCTTCTTCAGGGGGTTGTATGGTGTAGGAGCACCAAGCCTCCTAATATGGTACTGAATGGTCATGGATGAAATTGTGGTTAGGATAGGAGAGTTTTAGTTTTTTTTTGCAATAAGGTCTTCTTAGACAATTCTCATGTTTTCAAAATGATTTGGAGTTTTCATTTGATAATTTGGCCATAACTTGTAATCATGTTAAAAGTTGTCAAGGTAAGTAGAGTGTTGTTTTCTTGAGTTGAATCATCCTTATTAGTTGAATAAGGTCTCATTAGACCACTTGTAATGGTTTAGGTGGTTAGGGGGCTCAAGAAGTGCAAACATTGTAATTTATGTAAAGGGGTTATTATCACAATGTGTAAAGGGTGTCAATTTTGGCCTCCAATAGTCATAAGGGGGTTTAAAATTCAGTTGAGAGTTAGTTGGTCATTTTTTTTGAAGTGGAGAAGCCTTTAAAGAGGCATAAAAACTTGTTGTAATGTTTGGCTTGAAGGATTGAAGCATTGGAAATAAGAAATCTCTATTTTTTTCATTTTTTTCTAAGTTTCCTTTACATTTGCAGACCTGTACATGCCCATACAACTTAGTTTTACTATGTAATCACTGAAATTTCTTGGTGTCCTATGTTAACAATCCTTTGCATCCATTTTGAAGTAAATCCATAGACTTTGGTGGCATAAATCTCTATTTTTCCTAGAGCAGATCGAGAATACCCTATTTGAGGGTTTGTAACAAAGAACATGTTCTAAGGGCCCATACACCAATTGTGACTACTATGGAAAGTGTAATGGGCCCTGGACAGTCTGATTAGGAGGTAGGATGCTTTTATTGAGTGGTAGAGAAGAAATAAGGGAGATAGATCTGCTGCCCTGTTGATTTTGTTAAGGAAAATACATGAAAATGGTGATTTGGGTCTAGGTTTTGTTAAAATCAATGAGAGTGGGGGAATCTCTTCAAATTTTAAGCATATTGGGGTCAAAATAGAAGTGTCTAAGTTGGTGGCATGGTCAGGGGAGTTGTGCAAGTGGGACTTTCAATAAACCCTCTTAGTTTTGCTAAAAATCAAGGGTTTCCTAGTTTGCTATGTTAGAATTGTAAAATCTAGAATAAAATTATATATTTAGTGGTTTGAAGGCATGGGAAATTCTTCTTCAAATTTTTAGTTGTCTATGATAAGTGTAAAGGTGGGTTGCTTTGTAATTTAGGCCTAATTAGCCTAATTAGGTCAGTGTAGGAGTGGAGGTTTTAGGAGTTTGGTACAAAGGACTTGTGTTTGATCCTGAGATATGTTTTATAAATTTGTAATGGGTGTTTGAATCAACCATTGGTTTTTCAAATGTTTTGGGAAGTGTTGGAGTTAAGGGCCTAAAACCAGGTTTGCACTACTACTAGGGTTGCAAGGGTGAAAGTGGGAAATTCTACTTCTAGTTGTTTTAAAACTTTTGGAGTTGTTTGGATTGGTCTAATATTCCCTTTTAATCTTGTTAGATTCCTATTGAAGGTAGGTTAACACTTTGAGTGAGTTTGGGCCTCCAAGTTCTGCATTAGTGTCTAGCACAAAAATGGTGATGGTATAGTGAAAAACCTCTAAGGGCTTGGAGAAAAAGTCTCTGATTTAAATGATTTGAGAAGTGATCTTAGGATTTTTGAACCTTATAAATGTAATGGTCCTAGGTTTTTTTTGGCCCAAAGTTCTTCAAAAAAATAACTACCTCTTAGATCAAGCAACTACCTCCCAACTTCAAACCCTTGTAGATATGGAAAAATATGTCAAATTTTGATGAAATTAAAGCCAACTTTGATTTTATTAGATTCCTTGGACTAAATTTTGATCTCAGATTACCTCCAACATGTGTCAAAATTAACCTGCAATTGAAACCCACAAAGAGGAAGCCCCCAAAACTAGTGTGTTTTCAAGTTTTTTTGATTCTCCATATCACCATATGGTGTAAGAGAAGAGCATACTCAACCTTACTTAAATCCATCAATATCTCTCAAATTAGTAATAGCTCAACCCTCAAATTTGAGAAATAATTTGCATGGCTATGGCTTTGATACCATGTAGGAGTTTAATATTAGCTCAATACCCAAGACCACCTACAAAAATAATGAAAACCTTTCACAAAAGAGTACGAAAGAAATGAGCTTGCTTGATGTTAAGATCTATCAAATATAATGATGGGGTATATTAAAAAAGTGGACAATGAGCTTTCTTATATAGACAAGGTTTGATGAATAGCCTAATGCAAATATTAAATGACTTATGTTATCATTAAATGACCTAGGACACCAAAACTAAATAAAACTTAAAAAGATAAGATAGGATAATATCTTAAATCTAGACAATTAAGACTCATAGAAATATTCCTAGAACCTAAGTGGAGTTAACATGTAAATAGGACCCACTAATTAACTAGTTAGGTAAGATACCTATTTACACCAACGTAGAGTAATGGAAAATTTAAGGCCACCGATAAGAAAGTTGAGGAAATATTTTTTCACTAATGTTATTATGTTTAAATATAAATAGGATCAAAATTGATTAGAGAGACACATCTTATGTAAAATAAATGCATAGAAGGTGGTGTGGACACTGAAAATGTCCTGATTGATAATATGCATCTAATTCTGATAAATTAAAATCAATTTAAAATAACCATTTAATTGAATAATTAACATTATTTAATTAAATTCAGCAAATTCAGCTATTAATCAGATAATTAAATTTATTGGATCAATTCACCTTTCTTCTAACTAATTCTCATCATATTTAATTAAATCAAATTACTTAATTAAATCCCCTTTTAATCCTCCCATTTGATTAAAATCAATCAAATCAAATGTCACAATCACCTAATTCACTCCAACTAATTAATCCTAAATCACCTTTCTAATTGTCATTATTAATTCCTCCATCTTTTAACTCTTCAAAAGTAAAATCAACCCATGGTCAACTAACCAGGTTGCACATGGAAATAATTTCTATTAATTATTTAAATCCTCTAATTTCCCTCATAAAGTCATATTCCAAAGAATATTCCTCTTAACAACCTTGCATTCATTTTCCCTCCAAAGGTTTTCAAAAACCTATCATATCCTCTTACATTTGCAATAAATTCTCTTACATCCTCTCAATCTCAACCAATTTCATTCAATTCCTCTTACATCCTTTCAAATCCTCAACCAATTTCATTTATCTCTCATCCATCTTCCTCCACTTACACATTTCCCAAAATGTGCTCCAACTTCCTCCAATAGAATTGTGACACTTGGCACATTCTCATTGGCCCTCATTTTATCCCACATTCACCAATATCCTCCATTCTTCAACCCTTGGCTTCTATAAATAGATGCATACTTTTCATAATACATATCCACAATCCATGCAAAGTCATTATGCTCATTTCATCCATCAATCATCCAATTGCTATCACTATCTTTGAGGGAAATTGGATTTTATCAAATCCATTTTCATCCATAATCTTAGGCATTGTCACTCTACTCCAAATACATCAAGGATCTTGAAGCTAATCAAAGGAATTAGAAAAGTGTCACATTCCACATCAAAGTGACACCAATCCCCCTATGGGATGGAGGTTTGATCTATTTAGTTTGTTAGCATGCTTTCATTTGATTTCTTTTGTGCTTTTGTTTCATGTTTTCATCTTTGTTTGATCAAGAATCTCATAGAGAATGATGTTTTTGCTAATTTGAATGACTAACCTTGTTTGTGTTGTCTTTGTTTAGCTTGGTGTAGATCATCATTCACATTTTGGCACAAGAAGGAGGGATAACCATCTTAATTTCTTGATTTTTGATTTTTTGTTTTTGTTTTTTGTAGAGATAGGAATGCAACATCACCTTCATGTAATTGCGAGCTCGTAGAGTGTTTCCTTTGTTCTGTAGTGTTGCCTTCATCATGTCACACTACACTTGCTCACCTATGTCGCACCGCATATGTTTCAGTGTTGCATATGCATATTATATCTTTTATCTTAATTTCTTGTTAGCAGAGCGTTGCTTTGGAAATTGTGCCACATTTGTGCTATCTACCTTTTCTAGAGCATCGCTTTTGATTTTAACAAAATTCTGCTTATGTTTTCAATGTCACATTTGACAATTACAAAGTGACGCCTTTCCAGTAAAGCGTTGCCTTTGTAGGAAATAGGAGATAATCAAGTTGGAGGTTGAAAAACATTTTTCAATGCTTTTTGTAATAGCTTAGGTCTTTAATTTGTACATCTTATTTCCTGTTCTAAGACCAATTAGATTCAATTTGGGCTTAAAATTAACCTACAACTCAAGCTTTGCCAAAGTCGGTTAAAATTGAACCATAGATATTTACTAGAATTTTGATTTTGGACTAAAATTGAACAAGCAACTTCACACTTGATATTGGTGCTATAAAAATAACTCATTATTGCCTTTGAGGATTCAAAAAGAACTTATGCTTGCTTTGTTTTGTAATATTTTTTGCAATTTGTATCATTCGAATGTGTATGCACTTCTCTCGCGCTTCATGGTGATCTTGAGAATCAAAAACATTTTAGTGACATTACTTGCCTAAAATATTACCTACACATTTTAAATTTGGGTTTTAAAATTAAACAAATCATTTTAGTGTGAGAAAGAGACATTGTGTGTGCTCCCTCCTTGCACTTTACATGAACTGGGTGGTCAAACTAAAAGTGTACTCCCTCACTTTTGTTACCTTTAGAGGGGCCTTCCTAAGACCAATTTGAATGAGACTCCAACCAGTTTTACACTCGGGTTGGTATACAAATGGATAAGACCAAACTACCAAGTCCTCATGCTATGTAGGCCTTAGCCATACAGTGTCTTTCAAAATGGGATACTACTATCAAAAGTATAAGAGTCCCTAGTAGGATTGATTAAATCCTTTCATGGCTTGTTGGACACTCGCAAGGTGCCATGTCCCTAATTACCCTGACTAAGAACCAATTTGTATAGAATCCAAAATCTGTACTATTTGTGTGTGTAAGAAGGTTGTTTTGAAGCTGCTTCACATCTATACTATTCAATAGTAGAAACAAAAATACACCTTTTAATCTCTAGATTTTAAGGATTTTGAGATTTGGTGGTCCCGAGAAGTGTGTGTCATGGAGGAAAGCCAGTTTTACCAAATCTCTAATTGTTCGCTTTGTCTAGTGTTTGGAGAAATCTAAGTGGAGACTCAACAAATATTGCCTTTTCTACCCTAGGGTTGTGTAATCTATGAGTCAATTAAATAAATTGCGTGAAATCTCAAAACTTGGAAACAAACATTCAACAAGGTCATCAAATTTCAAACCCTTTGGAAAGAGCAAATACCTTTGAAAATCCCGCATATTACTACTTGTCCCTAGGGATTCTATCCTTAGACGCTTCTAAATATTTGGGCCTATATGTCAATTTTCTCTCTCTAAATTCAACATTAGAGAAACTATTGCCTTGATTCTCTTGATTTTCACATAATGGACATTGTTGAATGAAAAGAAATTGAGACATAGGAATTCAGTTTGAAAACTAAGCAAGAAAGTGTGGATTTGGTAAAAAAGAATTCATTTAATACAAATAAAAGATAATTTAAGCCCACATGTGTTTATCCAAATTATTTCCTGCAACGCCAGTCCAAGGGATCTCAAGAAACATCAGTCAACACTTTTCCAAGTTAGAGATAGGTTGCTCTATAATTTCTACAAACATGCTTCAAAATATAATGCAAACTTGTACTCATTCTATTATTATCGAAATCTAGCTCTTTTCCAATGTTTTTATGTATCTCACTTTGGGGGGTTGAAAGTAATAAAAGTATAGCATGTGCTTCAATACCTAGGTCTTGTAAACAAAAGTCTCTCTAGGTTCACCTAGGATCAAAATCAAAACCTTCATTTGTCACCCCATCAATCAAATCCCATCTCACAAACAACTTTTAGAACCTTGGAAAAATCATTCATACTAGACTTTTGGTAAATCCTTCAAATCAAAATAAAAATCACCTTGTTTGACTAAGTATGTGTGGATGAATCCTACCTCATATACTTAGTTAAATTATCATCCTTGTGGGAAAGTTTATTCCAAGATAACATCTAACATATTGGGGTTTATAATTTCATTATCCAAAATAAAAAAATCAAACCAATCCAAATCCAAAAAGTCCTAAAGTCTAGTGTTCCTTGAAGGGTCTTAAAATTTCAAACATCCACATCATTCATCACTCATTTAGCTCATCACCACCATTTGATCCTTAACATCCTAGATCTTCTTTTTTGTACCTAAAGTTTAGACCAACCTTAGGAGTTAGAGGTTTACCTCCCATATTCCTAAAAATTGATCCTTATTTTATGGTCCAAACTAGATCTCAACACAAGAAGAACATGGAAAGAAACAAGGAAAAATATACTTCAATCAATCAAGTCTAAGAAATCCTCCAGTCATGAATAAACTCAACATACCAAATCCTCTGAGCATGCCACTGATATCACAACATGTGGCATCAATCCAAGCAATAAAATCAATCATTACACCATCTATAACACCCTAGAATGTGGTCTCCTAAGGACCTAGCATGTCAACCACACCATCTACCACACAACCGCTTATCATCATTCACCAAGCACCTCAACAACCACCTCAACAAAACCTCATCACACCATCCCACACTATTCTAAATCCTCCACCGCCACCACCAAATCCAAACATGGAAAATCAATTCATCACTCTTTAAGCATCCTATCAAGCCTATCAAAAGGAACTTCAACAATTTGAAACTCAACAAGCCACACAAGTTTCAAAACAAGTGCAAGAACAAGATTTATTGCAACAACAACAGGTTGCACAAGCAACATAATCCACATAAGATGCATAGGCTACGTAGGAAGCACAAGTTGCGCAAGCCGCACAGACTACCCAAGCTACATAAGCTACTCAACAAGCTCAAGCTCAGGCACAAGACCAACATCAAGCACAACAAGCTCAAGCACAAGCCTTGTTATAGCAATAGGCTTATAAACACGCTTTGCAACAATACCAAGCATAGCAACAAGTAGCTTAGCTACAAGTCCAACAACTAGTGTTGTTAGCACAACAACAAGAAGACCAACAACAAGCATTGTTGGCACAACAACTATAGACATACCAACAAGCATTGGTGGCACAAAAAAACTTGCAACCGCCTCCCACAAACACACAAAACATCCCACCTATCACTCAAACAATCAAACTACCCCAAAACATGTTCATCCCACCACCCGATCCCCAAAATGATGTGTCTGCACAAATTAAATTGCTCTCACAACAAGTGTTGGACCTACAATCATTAAAGAAAACAAAATCACAAGGGAATTTGTGTCCCTATCCATTTGAAAAAGCACTGCAATGATGCCATTCCCACAAGGATTTGAGATACCTAAATTTGACAAATATCGTGAGATTAGCAATCTTGAAGATCACATCAAGGAGTTCCATGTACACTATATGGAAGTTGCATACAACGAATATTATCTAATGCGACTCTTCCCTCGAAGCTTGGCTAACCCATCAATGGAATGGTTATCCTACCTTCCCCCTAGAATCAAGAAGTTCCAAGAAATTGTGGACTTATTCATACAAAATTACTCATTTAACATAGGCATGGATGTGAGTCTAGAAGAATTATCCACCCTAAAACAAGCCAAGGGGGAAAAATTTGCATCCTTCTTGCAACAATGACGATCCAAGGTCAATAGGAGCAAGTGGGATATGCCAAAAGAACAACAAATCGAGACTATCATCTCCAATCTTGAAGGGACCTTGTCCTTCCATTTGAAAATGCAATGCATAACAACATATGACTAGTTGATCCCCAAAGCGCTCAACATCGAAAGAGCCCTTATTGCACAAGGGGGTGCACCTACATATCAAGACAATCAACCATCAACCAGTTACAATGAAAAACCTTGCACATGGGAAAAGAACAAGAATTTCACTAATAATGGTGTCATTGATGCCAAATTTATTATTAGTGCCCCAAGGAAAATACACAACAACAATCATACCAACAAGCACAAGCCAATACCCAAAAAACCACACAAATCAACCCATCATCAAAACAAGTCACCAATCAAACTATCAAAAACCTAAATGATCAAGGAGGACCACCCCCAAGGAACAAGTATCCCCCTAAATAAAAATACACACTGCTTGGGGAACCAATCAAATCTATCATGCAGTAGCTAGTACAAGAAAATCTTATCAAAATCCTAGTCTATGAAAAATTATCAAGAGCCTCAAGTTAAACCACCATGGTATAATTTGAAGAACCTTTGTGAATTTCAAAAGATAAAGGGACACACAATAGCTAGTTGTATGTGACTTAAAATCTCATTGACAATAAGACCATAACCATTGAACAACTAGCTAGCAACCAAGACCTCAAGATATACACTAATCCAATGCCATATCACAATAAGGGGAACAATAATGGTAAGGAAAAGTATAATAATGTCAACCATATTGTTGCATCCTTGGATGAATGGGTCACAGTTGTCAACATCAAGGGATCTAGAGATGACTATGGAGTCACCACACCTAGTAGTAGAATTTCCATTCTAGGACCATCAAACCACCCAAAGCACCTGTCACTTATCTAAAATCTATGCCTAATGGTTATAATGTCCTAGACCAACTGAAAAGAACCACTATGCATATCTCCATCATGGAGTTTCCAAAAATATCACTTGTGCATAGGGAAATCCTAGAAAAGAAATTAGCTACATCCTCTATCCCAACATATCTTGATGCAGACTAGTTCCAAGCTATGGTTAGACATATCACTACACCACATCTCCTAACATTATCTAAGCAGGATCTTCCAACCCAACCATCTCATAATTGTACACTCCATCTTGAAGTCTTAGTCCATAAGAATAAATTCAAATGAGTCTTGGTGGATGGAGGTGTAGGCTTGAATATTTGTACTCTCAAGCTAATAAAGAATCTGGGATTCTCTAAAGATGTCATTGAGAAATGTAAAGGTATCACTATCTAGGCATATGATGATCAAGGAAGAGTGTCTCAAGGAACCATTCAACTCCCTATTCAAGTAGGACCAGCAATCATGGAGACTACATACCAAGTCCTTGATTTTGAACTCCCATACAATATCCTAGTAGGGCACACATGGATCCATGGGATGCAAGTTGTCGCATCCACTTTCCATAAATGTGTTAAGTTCTTGTATCAAAACCAAGAAATCATAGTCCATGGTGATCCCAGACCATTCTATTATTGCAAAAATTTGGAGGCCGAGTACTGTAAGATCCCTCAAGTGTTGAAAAAAGATGAAGGACCCACATCTCCTTATGTAGACCCATCCATCGTAGCCTCCACTTCTGAGACAAAGACACCCTCCATTCTGAACATTCCTGATATTGAGGTTATTATCCGAGATAATGGGTGTGGAGACTATAAAATGAAAAAGAGTGCCTTTGTGATAGGAGAGTTACCTCAATCTCCTAGATCTCATGGAAAACCCTAGACCTTCAAAGAAGAACCTACCACCTTTAGAAAATGGGGAGACCTAAGTAAAGAGGTGGTGGATGAGAAAGATGTATTAAGCCTATTGTATCAAGATAAGAGACTTGTACCTGATCTCCCCATGGATGATGATAACAAAGGACTACGATTAATATGTGGATGGTGCTATAAAAAAAATAAGAAGCTCGAGAAAAATGACAGTGGCCTATTAGAACCCATTATTCCTAAGAAGCACCTAAATAATTTTGGTCTTGGATGTACCCCTAGAAAAATAACCATTCTTGTCAAAGGTGCCCTTGTTAAAAAAGTAAAAGCTCCTCTTCAATTACTGGTATCCATAGGTCTACCTCTAGATAACTATACCTTTGATATAACCAATGTATGTGACGAGGATCCCATTACTGACTTACCCATGGTGTTTGAGGATTCCTCCCTTCTTATGATCACTACCATGTCTTTTGAGTAGCGTAATCAAAAAACTGAACTTAAGATTGTCTACCTCCAATTGATAGACTATGACCAACGAGGACCACCGATCTTGGAAACATTGAAAAATGATGAGGCTCTCTCAAAATTCATGGGACTACATGATACTATACCATATGGGGATCATAATGTAGGATTTGATATTGAACTAGACACACATGCATACTATGGGGAAACAATTGAATCCCTTAGTCATAAAATTGAAAATCTAAGGGTAATATCTAGGTCTTTAAGTGAAAACCACACTATGGCACTTTATAACCCAAAAATAGTAAAACAAAAGGATGTATCCAATGGTGAAAACCTCTCTAAGGTGCTAAAGGATGAGGGATTCAATCTTCCCCTTAGTGCTATTCACTAGGAAAAATTAGCAATGCTAGCTGAAAGGTGCAACCCAGTCAATCTAGGAATTAAAGAAACACCACATATTACTTTCTATGCAAAATCACTTGTCACCAAGGAACAAGAACTTCTAGCTGCATTTCTGAGGGAAAGAAAGGTAAAATCTTCATGGACCTATGTTGACATGCCTAGTCTTGGTCCTGAGGTTGTAGTTCAACATCTAGTCATCTATCCAAAGGTGAACCAGTAAAACATAAGCTAAGAAAAATGCATCCATGGATCACATTATTGGTCAAACTTGAATTGCAAAAACTTTTGGACACTAGCTTCATAAGATCGATTTCTTTTCCAAATTGGGTCTCCAATCTTGGACCTATTTCTAAGCCTACTAGGGGCATCTGTATCTGCACTGACTTTAGGGACCTAAACAAATCATGCCCTGAGGATGATTTCCCTCTCCCAAATATAGACATGATTGTGGCTATGACTGCAGGGCATGAAATGCTATCATTGATGGACATATTTTTAGGGCACAATTATATTATGATAGCCAAAGATGATCAACACAAGACAACTTTCACTTGTCCATGGGGCACTTACTACTAGAACATGATGTCGTTTCGGTTAAAGAATGCTAGAGCCACATACCAAAGAGTTATGAAATTGGTCTTCCATGACATGATTCACAAATCTGTAGAGGATTATGTAGATGACATATTATCTAAATCAAGGAAGTGTCAAGATCACATAGCAGCACTAGGCTCCATCTATAAAAAACTCAAAGAATTCAAGTTTAGACTCAATCCTAAGAAATGTGTCTTTCATGTGCAATTGGGAAAACTTCTAGGGTACACTGTATCAATGAGGGGAATCAAGATTGACCATGCTAGAGTAAAAAAAAATTGTGAAATGGAAGCACCACAAACATTGAAGTAGTTAAGGGGTTTGCAAGGAAGGCTCCAATCCATTTGTCGATTCATAGCGAAATTAGCAGATACGGCTATCCCAAATTCTCATCTACTCCAAAAGGGGGTAGCATATAAATGGGATGAGAAATGTGATCAGGAATTCAACAAAATCAAAGAATACTTACTGACACCACCAGTCCTCATGTCACTAATCTAGAACAAGCAATTGATACTCTACATATCAGCAACAACAACAACCCTTGGCACTCTCTTAGCTCAACATGATGAAATAGGGAAGGTGAGAACCATTTACTATATCAACAAAACCATGGTGGGACACGAGTTAAATTACACATTCATTAAGAAGGCTTGCTTAGTAATAGTGTTTTCTACAAAAAAAATTAGGAACTACATGTTGGCTCATCAAATAAAGCTCATCACCAAAATAGATCCTCTCAAGTATCTACTTTCTAAATCAACACTCACAAGAAAAATGACTAAAGGGGTTATGATCCTAACATAATAAAAAAATGATTATGTAGAATGAAAAGCCATTAAAGGACAGGTAATTGTAGATCAACTAGTAGAAGCACCTATATATTGATAATTCCTCAATGAGTCAATATTTAATCTAAGTGTAGCGGATCACTAGAAAGTATATTTTGACAAGTCCTACACACATGTGTCAAGAGTGGGAGTATTCTTCATCACACCACAAGGAGATTGCATACCAAAGCCATATAAGTTATCTTTTCCTTGCACCAACAATATTGTTGAGTATGAGACCCTTTTCATAGGACTCAAAATTGTAGTATAGTGGAAAATCATGGCCATTAAAATTTATGGAGACTTGCAGCTAATAATAAATCATGTCAATGGTAAATACCAAAAAAAGGATGAAAATCTCACCCCATATAAGAAACTAGTGGAAATAATAAAGGAATTCTTCATTAATATCACATTTGAGAAAATACCAAGGGAAAACAATAGAGTAGTTGATGCCATGGCAATGATTGGATCACTACTAGATATCCCACACAATTTCCATAAACATGAATTCCTAGTTGAGCAGCTTCTCGTACTAGCTTTTGAGGTACTAGAGTTTGAGTTCATGTGTGAAATCATTGGTCTCAATGATCCTTGGTACCATGATGTATACACCTACCTAAAAATAGGGGTCCTCTTTTCCGACATCACTCCAAACCTCAAGAGAACCTTTATTAAGAAGACATTTTGTTTTGTTATCTTAGGTGACACCCTATACCGTAGAAGTATTGAGGGAACCCTCTTGCGATGCCTTAACCCTAAGGAAGCTTTGACTGCTTTAACTGAGTTACACAATGGTATTTGTGCTTCACATTCTAGAGGTATGACCTTGGCCAAGAAACTACTGAGGACTGGTACTACTGGCCTACGATGGAGAGGGAAGCTCATGACTATGTCTGAATATGTTTGGAATGTCAATAGCATGGGGACCTCATCCATGCACCAGCTCAGGGGCTCCAACTGATTATAACACCTTGGCCCTTTTCACAATGGGGGCTCAATTGGAAAAATCACACCCACCTCATCCAATGGACACAAGTTCATTATCAACACAACAAAGTACTTTACAAAGTGGGTAGAGGCCATCCTAATGACCTATATTATAGGGAAGCAGATCTCCAAATTCATCCTAAACTACCTCATTTTCTACTACGGTGTCCCACCAACCCTTATCTAGAATAATGGGACACCTTTCAAGAATTAGGATGTTCAAGAGATATGATTTTTTTCTTTACTATTTTCAATCCTTTTTCTTTATTGGTTTCTAATAAAACCATCTTAAAAATCCTCAAGAAGATAGTCAATGAATTTGGTCATGATTGGCACCTATAGTTGAATCTTGCCTTGTGGGCCTACCGAACGAGTATCTGCACACCTATAGGTGCAACACCATTTTCCCTAGTCTATGGATCAAAAGCCATACTTCCCTTTGAGATCGCGCTCCTATCCTTAAGAATATCATTACAGAATCTCATTACTAATGAAGAATATTGGGTGTCATGGTTGAACGAGCTAGAACTACTGGATTAACAGTGCATGGATGCTTTAAACCGTCTATAGGTCTATCAGAACTATCTCAATCAGAGCTTTAATAAAAATATCAAGAGTTAGACCTTTCAAGTCAAAGAGCTCGTGTTAAAGGAGAATTAGAAGAATTTTCCAAATCTAGACAACAAGGGAAAATTTGAACCCAAATGGTTGGGACCCTTCATCGTCACAATGAGCTACAAATTAGGAGCATATCAACTATCTACACCTGAAGGGAAGCCTCTGAAGGAGCCTATCAATAGATCCCATCTCAAAAAGTCTTATGCCTAAACTTACAAGGTATAAATCCAAAAAAAATAAAAATCCAAAAAAAAAGAAAAAAGAAAAAGGATTGAAAACAGTAAGAAAAAAATCATCCTCTAGTGAGAACCACTTTGGTGGCGCTTTGGGCAAGTACCTCGGTGAAAACCTGGCAAATAGACTCTTTATGTAAATAAACACTTTACATCCACCATGATATCTATGATTTTTTCTGCACCATTCATCCATCGCATTCCATTGATCCTTTTGACACACATCCATGTCTGCTTCATAGATTGATCCTATGTTTGTATTGTGTTCCCTCCTAGTACTACTTGGCACATTCCTAAGGTCAATTTGTCCTGCCTGTAGACACTAAAATTTGGTCTAAGCTTGCAACTTCAATTTGTTCATAATTTGTAATATCATGGTCGTGATTAAATAATGTAAATTATTTAATTACTTTCTAAAGTCTTTTCTCATCTATTAATTAAATAAACTTAATTATTTAATTAATTCGCATTATCTTTATTCTATCCTGATTAATTAAATAAAAATTCTTTATTTAATTACGTCACTAATTAACTTTGGCCTCCTTAAATTAAATAAATTCTTATTTAATTTATCTTTATCATATTTCTGACTATAATTAAACAAATACTTTAGTACTTTAATTATTCATTTAACCTATTCTTTAGTCAAATAAATAAATCTTATTTATTTAATTTCATCCCTAAATGTCGAATGTTGAATTAAATAATCATTTAATTCATAAAAGTCTATTTTTGACATATTCCTCTATATTTAGATAAATGTTTAAAGTTATCTAAGTATTCATTCCCACTTGCCACAAGATCTATTTAAATCAATCAGTTATCTCCTGATTTAATGTCTGAGTGTCTTTCGTGAATAAACTCTATGTCATAACTAGCCAGTTATCTAGCTTCAACTCTTATGCATGTACACATTTATTAATTAAATATCTTTAATTAATTAATTTATTTATGTGTGTGTTCGAACATATCATTTCTGTTATTCTATCTTTATCTTTGTCATGCAAACAATATTCTTCTAATTTTTGAACGCTTTCAACTAGAGATTAAATTATTATTTAATCTTGATCTCTATTCTTAGGTTTTATCAATCATGTCAGTACTAAGACTTATCTCAATGCATGTATAATATTTTAATCTGAATCATCTGTCTATCTTTTGATCTCGGCCTCTCATTCGAATGATCAATTTTCTATAAATTGATCTGACTCACATCATTGCAACTCCTCTCGAAATTATATGAGCTTTGGATCACTTGTTAATATTTGATATTTTTCTATAATCACATCTATCAAGGCTATACTTTCACACATACTAAAAATATGAGGGAAAGAACACCATCATGATGAAATGGAGGACAACTGAAGTCATTCATGGAAGGATGTAGATACTAGGTGAGATTTCTCTTTGTTTATGTTTATGCTTTCTTTGTACTTTGTTGTTTAATCTTAGATTACATTAGAGTTTATTAACTTTTTAGTTTGCTTTAATCTTTCCTATTTTCATGAAGTTACATTTGGTGAACCTGACATGAAGACACATTCTTCACAAATCCATAGATGTTTTATTCAATTTTTGTACATATCGTATGACCTGATGCATCTGATGGAAAAAATGATGTAACTAATATTACAAATTACATTTGATATTACAGTCACGTCTATCATTACCTCTATTACTGATAAACCCATAATTGTTACATTATGTGATGCATCTGAATAGGTAAGCCGCATTTGCATTTTGGAATGATGCATATGCCCCTATCACACACGCAACCTAGTTTTACTAGTACACAATTAGAGTTTTGAAAACCACATTTGATTAGTCCTAAGTTGCAATTAATACACTGAGTCACATCTACTACAAAGAAAACCACATGTGTCTGATACCTAAGACTAAATTTACTAGTAAACTGCAACTAAGAAAGAAAACCGCATCTATTAAATTCTACAACGCATCTACCTGAGTATCAGAAAACCATAATTCACTATGACAGACAGAAAAAAATAGTCAAACCAATAACTGACTTATCTTTTTTCACTGATTCTTAGATAGAAACCAAAAATTTTGCTCAAAATTTGCATGAATACATCCTTTAGGAATCATTCAGTCATAGCGATAGGTACCCTAGTCATAGATCTTACTTTCATCTTAGGGGTCTTTATTTCCTTTAGAAAGATCATCTTTTATAGATTTTAGGATAGGAACCCTTCATGCTTTGGATAAACCCTTGATTCAACAAATGTTGGCATTGAACCTAGTCATCATATCTTTTGTCCTACAAGTGAATCCTTTCAACTCATCAGTCTAGTTTTGGAGTTCACCTTATCTTTTGGTCCTAGTCCTACAAAGGTTCCTTGTCAAAGCTAAATTGAAACTTGGGTTAAGCTTTAGCTGATAGATAACCTCTTTTAGAATCTTTCACATTGATCACTTAGACCTTTTGCATATTTAGACATTGTCATCCTAGAATAGCGTCATTTTTTACATATCATATTTGCAGAGAAAATACCAAAAAAAAAAGTTGCATACATATATTCAGAAAATCCAAAAAACATAGATTAGACTCATAATCATCCATAGACTTAGCTTCTGCATCACTTGCACTTTGATTTTATATTATTTGGTTGAAACAAGATTGAAAAGGAAAGAAAGAGAAAAGATGGTTGATCCCAATGAATTCATCAATTCATTCTCAAACCCCTTTTCAAGGACATCTTCATTTAGACCTCACAAGAATTTGTTAGAAATATTTGTTACTAGAGACACACAAGGACGTATTGTAGTGGAAGACATAGAAGTTGCTTCACAAGACCCTGAGTTTGCCTCTTTTGTAGATGAGTACCTAGAAAATGATCATGAATGATACTTGCCAAATTGTTAGAAGAAGGTTCCAAATTACCTCTTGGTTTTGATATTTGTACCCTAAAAACTACATCTACTCAAGGAAAAACCACTACCACTACTAGTGCTACTATACCTCAAGTGACTATCACTATACCATTTGGAGGACCTACACAGAGTGCCTCAACAATACACATATCTCCATTTGGTATTCCTAGCTCAACATAGGGTCTAAATTTTACCATTGGGGCATCATCATCCAATCCCTTCAGTCCTCTTGGTGGGAAGAAAAGATCCAAAATGTCAACTCCTACACCAAGTGTCAATGTTAGTAGCACTATTCCATAGACAACAACTATACCTAGTGTCAATGTAACTACTACCATACCACAGATTGGGGTCTCACAGACAAGAAACATACCCTCCTTTCAATATGGAAACTGACCCATCACTTCACAAATTCCAAATCAAAATCCATTTTCACAAATTCTAAATCAAAATCCATTTTCACAAACCCCAAATAAAAATCCATTTTCATAGATTCTGAATCAAAACCCATTAGCTAATATTTTGAATCCAAATCCACTTTACATACCGACATTTAACCAAAACCCATCAAAAAACATTGGATTTCAAAACATGTACATAGACCCAAATAATCTAACAAACACATCATTAACTCAAATTGACGTCTTGCAGGCACAAATGCATCCACTTCAAACATAGATGGATAACATAATAGTGTCTAACAAGAAAACCTTTTCAGCAAAGGATTTATGCCCATTTCCCTTCGATAAATCAGTATACATGACACCTTTCCCTCATGGGTATGTCATACCAAACTTTCCCAAGTAGAAAGGAAAGCGAAATCCAGTCGATATACATAAGGGAATTTTCCACGATGTGCATAGATGTTGCCTACGACCCCACTTATCTTATGAGACTCTTTCTAAGAAGTCTTATTGGAATTTCACTAGAGTGGTTTTTAGGTCTTGACTATGGCATAAAATCATGGGGTCAACTAGCTAAGAAATTCATTGAACAATTCTCCTTTAACATAGACCATGAGATTAACATAGCAACTGGTGCAGGAGCACCTAGGAAGCATTAAGTAGCATTAGGAAAATTTGTGAGCCTAGGATGGAATTTTGTGGTTTATTTGTTTTAAGGTCATGTTGACCATTTAGTTTTGGGTTAGAGGTGTTAGAATATGTTAGGAGGAAGGTTTATTAGTAACTCATGGTAGAAACCATGAGTTTCACAACTTGTTTTCACTAGGATTCACTAGGAGTTGGAAATAAAGCCCAAAATGTTGCATTTGTGCAATTTTGGCCTAATATGGTGGTTATGTCCGACCAAGGGGAGAAGTAGCCACTTTATGAACCTTTAAAAGGTGTACCTCGATTTGGAGTTGAGGTTGGAATCATTGGAGGTTGTAATTAGTTTGGAATCAAGAAGACAATGAGAATTCCAAGTGTGCATTTCCTGTTTTGTTCCTATTTTTGAATCTATAGGTAGATGGATTGATCAAGGAATTTGTTAGATTAGAATGTCATGAAATTGTCTTAAATCATTTTTTGGTACAATAGATAGTTATTTACTCACTTCTAAGTGTTCTTGTATATTCTTTGTTCTTTCTTAAATTGCAATTTTGACTGGTAAACTGTGAAAAATGGGGTTTTAGTTTGCATTTCCACTATACCTAAAGTATGGGTTTGCAAGGAATGTGGCTAAGCTCCATGTCTGTACATAGGTTAGAGGTAGAGGTCTATAGGAGTCCAAGAATCATGGTGAAAGTCTTTTCCTAGGCGAGCTTGATAGTGCCCAGTTAGGAAAGACAATGGAAAACAAGCACTAAAGTTGTAGGGGTGTCAATTCCCTGGAAAACCTAGGTGTGTGGTGGATGCAGGAAGCCTTACAAAGGCTTGGCATAAAGGAAGAGGTTTCATAAGTCCGTTTAGTGATTGAAATAATTTGACAGATCGTTGTGTGGTCAGGAAATGGCCTAAAAAGCCCTAATTCTTGGAAAATGGGAATTATGCCTGTGTACGGATAGTGAAGGACTATAACCTCAAAAATATTGGAGAGGTAGGAAAATGAACCAAGATCCCCAAAGGAAGTTTGGAATGATCTTTAGAAATATTGGAGATTAGGCCACTTTTCTCAGGTTAGGAGGCCTAATTGGGGCTCAAGGCTAGTAGCCTTTTAAACCCTAAAAGGTTTGATGATAGCGATGGAAATATGGAGCTTGGGAGAGCCTACAAGAACCCTAGGAGGAAGGTCTTGAAACCATGGGAGACAACACACACCCCTACATCAAGTTAGTGAAGGTTGGAGGTTTAGCTAGCCTTTGGGAAGATTAAGGGCTAAGGAGGGAATGGTAGAGAGAGCACCAAGATTGGCTTGGTTAGGGAAATGGAGATGATAGTAGGGTTGGCTAGGAGAACCAGGGGTGCCTAACAAGCATTAGGGCCTATAGATTAAGAAGGTGGAGAGTGGCACCAAGGGTTCTGCCAAGGTGAGACCCAAAGCATGGGATAGTGAGTGTTCCATCTAGCCCTACCCTATCAGCAACCTTGTGTCATACTACACAAGATGAAGGAAAAACTTTTATTGCCTTCTTCTAGAGGTGGAGAACTATAGCTAGTCAATGTCTTGTCGAGATACCTGAAAAATAGGTCACTATCTTCCAAGAAAATCTCAACCCAAAATTGAGATGTGACTTGAGGGTACATTTTTGCAAATCCTTTACAAAACTACTAGAGAAGGGGCTCATTCTAAAAAAGCTTTCATTGACAAAGGAGAACTTAAGACACAGACACCCAATAGAAATCTAAATGTGCAAAACACCCCCAATGACATAAACAAGTTTTGATCTTAGAATAAAAATGTTACCAACAATGGGGTAGTTGATGCAAATACTTTACAAGAAAGACTTGTCATCATGTGCTTA
Organism: Sequoia sempervirens; assembly: GCA_007258455.2. Classification (NCBI taxonomy): domain Eukaryota; kingdom Viridiplantae; phylum Streptophyta; class Pinopsida; order Cupressales; family Cupressaceae; genus Sequoia; species Sequoia sempervirens. The sequence goes on along the minus strand of VDFB02379711.1, from coordinate 9,158,309 downwards.
GAGTAAATAACCCCTCTACCAACACACTCAATGTCATCACCCAAACCCCCAACACTACCCAAAACACCCAATGACCACAACAATAGAGAAGATTTCCAAAATGCAAGTTCACTCCCCTAGGGGAACCCACTGAGTCAGTCTTCAAACAACTGTTGCAACACAATCTCATACAGCAAAAAGAGAAAAGATAATACGATCCAAGGAAATTTAGACCATTGTGGTAGGATGAAAATTCCTTTTGTGACTTCCATCAGACTAAAGGACATGGCCTATAGAATTTCCAACAACTGAAAACATCATACATGACTTTTTCAATAATAGAGCTATTGAAGTCAATGGACAAAAACCTTCAACTTCAAACACTGATCACAAGGTCTTTTTAGTTCTGCATGACCATGGGAAAGGAAAATCCCCCAGTTTGAGTAACAAGACCAATGGTTTGGCTAACTATGCTAATGTTAAGCATGATTATAGTGGCAAAATCATTAATCACCTTTAGGTTGCTGATGAGCATGTCAATACCATTTCCATAAATAAAACTCTTGAGTGTGTTGTTAACACTTGCTGGACCAAGATCACAATCCTAGCCCCCCCATCAAACCAAACACCACAGACTTCCAAGTTGCAATATAACTTACTTGATCAGTTGGGGAAGGCCCCAACCCAAATCTCCATCTTGGAACTATTGCGTATCTCCCTAGAACATTGATCTATTTTAGATAAGGCCTTACAAAGCATTACTATTCCTAATGATCTTGATGTCAATAATTTCGAGGAAATGGTAGGCTACCTGACTAATAATCAACTTGCCACCTTCTTTGAACAAGACTATAAAACTATGAAGACAAATCATAACGACCCATTACACCTTGAAGTCCTTGTTCATAAAACCAAAGTTAGACAATTCTTGGTAGACAGAGAAGCAGGGTTAAACCTTTGCAGTTTAAAATTGGTTAAGGAATTATGCTTCTCAGAAGCATGTGTAGACACCACCAAAAGCATTGTCATTAAGGCCTATGATGGTGAGGAATGAAAATCAAAGGGGGTGGTAACACTTCCTATCAAAATTAGTCCTGCAATTATGGCGACAAAATTCCAAGTCTTGGATCCCACCCTACCATAAAACCTTCTGCTAGGCAGTCCATGGATTCATGCCATGAAGGTAGTCCCTTCCACATATCATCAATGTCTCAAATTTTCCTACAATGGCACTGAAATAACAATAGATGGTGACCTAGATCCATTCCAATATTGCACCAGTCTATGAGAGATGCCCCAACGCCAAGTGCCAATAAATCAAGAAGCTTCATCATCCAATTCATCTCACTATGTTGATCAATCCACTCTCTAAAGCGCCCACCTCATCATCACTACTTCCACTCCTAGGGTCAAGATCCAATACAATGGTTGTGAGGAATATCACATGTAGACATCTTATTGTGTTAGCCACTTGGTTCCTCCTAAATATTATGGTTTACCTATAGCAGATAGGAGATAGTCAGTGGTCACTATACACATTCCTCCTACAACAACCTTTACAAAATGGCGAAAATTAAGCAAAGAATCCATAAATGTAGATGATGTGACCTCTTAGTTATATAAAAAGGACAATCAAGAACCTCCTTCTCCTACTCACATTCCTACAGAAGAGTATGGAAAGGGTTTCACCATCATGCAGAGCAAGGGATATAATGGACATAATGGCTTAGTCTTACATCAAGATGGGAGAACATAACCCATTAATGTTTCTAAATGGTTGAAAGGCTTAGGGCTTGGGTTTCAACCAATTCATATTGGCATTCTTAGTACCACATCACCTTTACTTGAGGAAGTAAGTGCTTCTGAAAATATAGAGACATCTAATGAACTAGTTGACCAAATCAATTGTGACTCCCTTGACTTTAATGAATATGAGTAGGATTCCCTATCCTCCACTTCTGCCATGGACCTTGATAAGTTGTTTGGAGAACTTCACTTAATGCTAAAATCCTCACTAGATCCAATGAAGTCCTGTCCACATAAAAATTTGACAAAAGAGGAATGGTTTAAACATTACTATTGTGAATCTCTTGATCCTACCTCTTGGGAACCTAAAAAATCCACTTTAGATAACCAAACCTTGGCACTAAGCCCACCCCAGACTCCACCTATACCTAAGAAAAAGAGCAAAGAGGATTTGGTAAAAAAAAATTGTGACTACATGAACAACTCAACTTTTACCTTGAGCCTGTTGAACTTTGACAACTCTGATAATGGCATGCCTTTAGTTTATCCCCAACTCATTGATTGGGACCAACAAGACACACTCGTCTTAGATATTTTTGAGAGCGATGAAGCAATTTTTGAGTTCTTGGGATTATGAGAAGGTATACCTAGTGGAGATCATAAGGATGAATTTACCATTGAATTGCACAACAAAGCATATTTTGGGGAATCTGTTCAACCCTCTAGTCACAAAAATAAGAAAAAAAATGAAAAAGATAAAAATGATGAGTCTCTAGGTGAAAATTGAAAGGCGCCTTTAGACAATGAAAAAGAAAAAAATAAGATGCATATGAAGGATAATACCTCTCTAAGGTACCTAAGGATGGAGGTTTGAACATTCTCCCTATTGCATAGGAAAAGTCACCCATGCTAGTTGACGAATCAGTGGAAGTCAAGATAGGCACAAAAAGAGAATCCCTGACTGGTATATTTTGCAGCATGATTGACAAAAGCAAAGCAACCATAATTATGCAAATTCTTTACACAAAGATAGATTAATTTTTCCTGGTCATATGTAGACATGCCTAGGATAGATCTTGAACTTGTACTACATCGTTTACCTTTGCAACTAGGTATAAAACCAGTAAAATAGAAATTAAGGAAAATGCACCCATAAATTGCTTTACTAGTCAAGGCTGAGCTGAAGAAATTGTTAGATGTTGGATTCATTAGATCAATTGACTATGTATATTGGATTTCCAATCTTGTACCAGTCACCAAACCAATAGGGCATCCACATATGCACAAATTTCAAAGATATAAATAAAGCCTATCCTAAGGATGACTTTCTTTTGATGAACATTGACATGATTGTTGACTTGACAGTAGGCTATGAGATGTTATCCCTTATGGATGTATTTTTAGGGTATAATCAAATCAAAATTACAACTATAGACCAACCTAAAACAACTTTCACATTTCCATGGGAAACGTATTCCTGGAATGTCATGCCCTTCAGACTCAAAAATGTTGGAGCAACCTATCAATGTGCCATGACCACTATTTTTCATGACTTTATACACACTCTTATGGAGGATTATGTTGATGACCTAATTTCTAAATCAATGATAAGGGTTGATCATTTACAGGTCTTAGTCAAGATATTTCAAAGCTAGAAGAGTATAAAGTGAGACTAAATCCAAAGAAATGTGTGTTTGGAGTGAAATTAGGAAAGCTTTTGGGTTATATCATTTCTAGACAAGGAATTGAAGTGGATTCAACCAAGGTAAAAGTAATCATAGACATGCCTCCACCAGCTAATCTCAGATGACTAAGGACACTACAAGGGAGACTGCAATCCATTAGAAGGTTCATAGTGTAGTTAGTAGATAAGACACATTCATTTCATCATTTACTTAGAAAAGTAGTACCCTTTGTGTGGACAGGTACGTGTTAGGAATCTTTTCAACTGATTAAGGATTATCTACTCACACCACCAATCTTAATGCCACCCATTGAGGGATGACCATTGATTCTCTAGATTTCAACAACACATTCATCACTATGAACATTGCTTGCAGAAAACGATAATGAAGTTCATAAAAGAGTAGTCTATTATATCAATTGCACCTTAGTGGGTTATGAGCTCAATTACAGTACCATTGAACCTGCTTGTCTTGTTGTAGTATTTGTTACTCAAAAACTAAGGCACTATATGTTGAACCATCAAACAATGTTGGTTGCAAAGATAGATTCTTTAAAATATAGCCTAAGCAAAGCAACATTAATAGGGTGACTAGCCAAATGGGTGATGATACTCATTGAGTATGAAATCTTGTACGTAGAGAAAAAAGCTATCAAAGGAAAAGTCATTTTTTATTAGTTGGCTAATACATCGATACATGCAGATCACCCTTTAGTGGCAGATTTACCTGATGAGTTTATATTCACCATTGACACAAAAACAACATAGAAATTATACTTTGATGGATCTCATACAAATCATGGCTTAGGGGCTAGTATATTGTTTACCACACCACAGGGTGATTCTATCCCTAATTTATTTAGGATTGCATTTCCATGTACCAACAAGATAACAGAATACGAGGCTCTTGTCACAAGGGTACGTATGGCAGTCAAATGGAAAATCAAGAACCTACAAGTTTATGGTGGTTCTCAATTGGTAATCCGACAAGTAAATGATGACTATGAGACTAAGGATGAAAAGCTTACTCCCTACAAACACATGGCAGATAGTTTCAAGGAGTACTTTGAAAAAGTTGATTTTCATCAAGTACCTCATGTTCTAAACAGGGTAGTAGATGCCATGGCTACTATTGCACCACTCATGGACATACCTAGCAACGTGCCCAAGTTTGAGCTTTTGGTAGAAAAATTTGGTCCCTATCTATGATATGCCAGATACAGAGATGGTGTGTGATATTGTTGGTCCTAATTCCCTATGGTATAAAGACATTTATGACTACCTCCATGCCGAGATCATACCCCCTGACCTTTCTAATAACTAACATAGGACATTCCTCTACAAATCAACCAAGTATACCATCTTTGGAGACAACCTTTATAGATGTTCCTTAGACAATACCCTCCTTAGATGTCTCAATATTGAAGAAGCACAAGCAACTTTGTGTGGGGTACATGAGGGTATATGTGGATCCCATTCTAGTAGTCCTACCTTAGCTAAAAAGATTATGAGACTAGGTTACTATTGGCCTACCATGGAAAAGGACTCGTATATCTTTATATATAAATGTCGTCAATGTTAGGTACATAGAGACTTGATACATGCACCAACACAAGAGCTCTGTCCCATAATGTCACCATGGCCCTTTGCCCAATGGGGACTCGATCTCATCCGTAAGATACATCACACATCATCCAACATCCATAAGTTTATCATTATTGCCACTGAGTATTTTACTAAGTGGATTGAGGCTATTCCCATGACCTACATCACCATCACACAAATTTCTAAGTTTATCCTAAACTATAATTTCCCCTAATCTATTATCATAGATAATGACCATCCATTCAAAAACCAAGAATTCCATCATCTCTGTGAAGAGTTCCATATCCAACATCATTTTTCCACCCCATATTACCCACAAGGTAATGACCAAGTTGAGGCATCTAATAAAACTATCATCAAAATCCTCAAAAAGACAATCAATGATGTTGGTTGGGATTGGCATTTACAACTTAATCCAGCCTTGTGCACTTATCACACAAACATTCGTACTCCCATTGGCGCCACTCCATATTCCTTAGTATTTGGTTTCGAGGCCACTCCTATTGAGGTCAAGATTCCTTCCCTGAGAGTATCCTTGAAAGAGCACATTAATGATGAAGAGTACCAAGTTTCAAGACTACGTAAGTTAGAATTCCTAGATGATTGAAGACAAAAGGCATTAGATCATCTCCAAGCATATCAAAACTGTCTTCGTCACACCTACAACAGGAAGGTCTTGAATAGAAACTTTAACATTGGTGACCTAGTCTTAATGGAGAATCCCAAGAATCAAATTGATAGAGAGAAACTAGGAAAGTTTGAACCTAATTGGTTAGGACCCTACATTGTCACAGAAGCCTTTGGTTCAGGAGCATATCAACTCTTTACTCCTGAAGGAGAACCATTGTTAGAACCTATCAATATTCTTCATCTGAAGAAGTTCTACATATAGCTTCTAAGAGCCTTGTCTTAATTATCCAAAATACAAAAAAAAATCGTTACCTAGGTGAAAACCTGGCAAACAAGCATCTTAGTAACATAAAAAAAAATCAAAAAATCAATAAAATAGTAAAGAGAAATAAGTTTTCCAATAGTGAAAACCACTTCAGTGGTGCTTTGCATAAGTACCATTGTGAAAACATGGCAAAAAGGTGTCATGTGTAATTGAATTTTCTCCTTTGTCTACCATTATTCTAATTTGACTTCATTGTACATACCACCTATCCCTGTACATATCTTTCCCATCCATCACTTGTACATACCATTCATCATAAATAGTAGTCTTTCCCATAACTTGGAGCAATTGACATCGAGTGCACTTCATGTCCCCCATCTTATCCTATTCATAATCAATTGGTCTTATACTCGATTGGGAACAAGCACTTGACTTATATCCTATTTGGTTCCTACATTAGATATCCTGAAGACGTAAAAACATCAAAAATTTCAAAAAAACATTACAAATTGTCTTGAAAAACTCCAAAAACATTAGAAAACTTCAAAAAGACAAAAAAAATCAAAACATGTGAAAAATCCAAAAATAGAGTTAGGGTTAGTCACACTTGTTAGTCTTTGTCATGTGTCGAACTACATTGCCTCTACGATTGGACATAGGCAAGGCCATTTGCCAATGTTCCCCTGAGGCATTAGGTCAGTCCTTTTAGGTTTGTCTATATAAAATCATGATTCAATCCATTTGTCTATATGATAAGGTCACTGTTCATGTCAAACTATGAGGTCTCTATGTGTATAATGTAGGCAAGGCCATCAATCGATGAGCCCCTAAAGCCACACTAGGTCAGTCCATTAGGGTTTATCGCATGCACTACCACACACGTCAAATATCTTCATACAAATCAAGATTTTATAGTTAGTCTTGTTAGTGAAATCCTAGTCAAACTATGAGGTCTCTACATGTATAATGTAAGCAAGGCCATCAATCGATGAGTGCTTGAGGCTGCACTAGGTTGGTCCTTTAGGGTTCCTCATCACACACAATCAATTGTCAGCACATCACATTAAGTCACACATAAACAAGATGAAAAAGTACACAATCTCATCAAGTCAAATCAAATAAATTTCCAAAGCAACAAACAAAACAAGTCAACTTATGTCTGCTACAAGATGTGTCCTTGAAAACATACATCATCAAAACAATCAACCTATGTCTTATACAAGATGAGTCCTTCCTGAATACAAACACTGTCAAACAGTCAACATGGCCTCACACAGGTTATCACATCAACAAAATTAGACTCAACGAACATCTTATATGATACATGTCTTTCTGAAACTAGGCTTTTGTCATGCCTTATATAGATAGTCATAAACTCGAAACAAGACTCAATGTCTTATCCGCTATGTGTCCTTCCTAAAACCAGGTCTTATCAATTAGTCACCTTATCAATCAAAAAAATCAAACAAAACAAATCAAGTTTTGGAAAATATTTTATTGACTTTTTGACTTTGTGGCTTGTTTATCTTATCATTTTATTTAGCTTTAATTTGGAATCCTATTACTTGCTTTCTCAAGGATGTCCCATGAAGGATTTAGAGAAGCAATGATGTATCATAATTCTATTTTCTCTTACTTCTTTTTGTTGACTGTCTTTTAGCTTTGGATTTTGATTCATGTTACTAGTTTCCTCAAGGATGTCCCATGAAGGATTTAGAGGATGGATGATGTCTCATGACCCATCTTTGATTTGTTTGTTGTTTGTTGTTTGTCTTGATAAAAATACTAGGGCAACTATGCCCTTAGTATGAGTAAAGACACTCCTTGTCTACGACTGTCTATTGTTAGCAGGTGGAGGAACTTGCACACCTTCATCAATGTCATATCATGGTGTTTGTCTCCATTTTTATTAGTTATTTCCCAATGACAATAAAGTGCAAAGCCTTTTGTGATTTGGAAAAATATCGAAGATTGCTAATACTAACATCCATGTCTTTTATTATTCATCTTTCTTTCCACACTAACATTTCTTCTTTCTTGCAATATGACAAAGTCCTGTGACACACAAAAATATAAAGAATCATGCATATGCATTCATGTTAGAAACATCATCTAAATATCATACATATATCTTGCATTTAAAAAACACAAAAATATAAGCATCTATCATATCTAGGAAATCATGGCATAATAGGCATTCATCATCATATATCTTACATCCATTATCATCAAACATATTGCATCACATGTAGAGAGAATTATATATATAAACATCACATTGCATCTCATAATCATAAATTGCATACATAACATCGAATGATACCATAAGAAATCAATGCATACATTATCATAAAGAATATAAATCACATCATAGGCTACATAAAAACAACATAGTGTAGATATGATCATCCATAACATATGCATATCATATAGAACACAAGCATATTTAAAAGACTACATAATCATAAATAGAATTGCATATCATAGGAATCTTTGCCAAAATCATATATATATCGAGCTCAAAAAGTGTCACATCACAATGTCATAATGTATCATTAAATATGAAGCTCACAGGCTCAATGATCAAAATACGATGTCCAATCAATAAATATCATAACATGTCCCTATCTAGAACTATCACTATTTCCATGTGGAGAATGTGAAGATGACTAATGGTGGGATCTTGATGACCTATGTGTAGAAGGAGGCCTGTCATATGGCCCAGATCTACGAGGCCCCTCCACCCCCTCTGTACTCATTGTCCTGCTCTGCGTCCTACTCTGAGACTTGTTTCTATGTTCCTGAGAAAAAATGGGATCCTGTCTCTCAGGAGGAACCTCTCCCTTATATAGATCCCTGTAGTAAGTGGCTCTCTCCACTACATTTTTGGCTATCAAATTGACTAATCGGGATTATTTCCATTTTTTTTGGAATTTTTCAAAAAATTGTCAATTTTCCTATGGGGGCATACCTTCACCTATTTTACACTAGGGCATGACTGGGGCATGTTTTTGATTGATTTTATTTGACACAATGCTGAAATGACATTGTATCAAAGAGGTGCAAAATGTAGACACTAAAATTTGGTCTAAGCCTATGACTTCAATTTCTTCATAATTTGTATTGTCATGGTCGCAATTAAATAATGTAAATTATTTAATTACTTTCTAAAGTCTTTTCTCATCTATTAATTAAATAAACTTAATTATTTAATTAATTCACATTATTTTTATTCTATCCTAATTAATTAAATAAACATTCTTTATTTAATTATGTCACTAATTAACTTTGGCCTCCTTCTTAAATTAAATAAATTCTTATTTAATTTATCTTTATCATGTTTCCAACTATAATTAAATAAATACTCTAATTATTTAATTATTCATTTAACCTTTTCTCTAGTTAATTAAATAAATCTTATTTTTGAAATTTAATCCCTAAATGTCGAATGTTGAATTAAATAATCATTTAATTCATAAAATTCTATTTTTGACTTATTCCTCTATATTTAGATAAATGTTTAAAGTTATCTAACTATTCATTCCCACTTGACTCAAGATCTATTTAAATCAGTCAGTTATCTCCTGATTTAATGTCTGACTGTCTTTCGCGAATAAACTCTCTGTCATAACCAGTCAGTTATCTAGCTTTAACTCTTATGCATGTAGAAATTTTTTAATTAAATATCTTTATTTAATTAATTAATTTATGTGTGCATTCGAGCATATCGTTTCTGTTATTCTATCTTTATCTTTCTCATGCAAACAATATTCTTCTAATTTTTGAACACTTTCGACTAGAGATTAAATTATTATTTAATCTTGATCTCTATTCTTAGGTTTTATCACTCATGTCAGTATTAACAGTTATCTCAATGCATGCTGAATATTTTAATCTGAATTGTCTATTTATCTTTTGATCTCAGCCTCTCATTCGAATGATCAATTTTCTATTAATTGACCTGACTCACATCATTGCAACTCATCCCAAAATTGTATGACTTTTGGAGCACTGGTTAATCTTCAATATTTTGTTATAATCACATCTATCAAGGGTATACTTCCACACATACTAAAAATCTGAGGGCAAGAATACCATCATGACAAAATGGAGAAGGACAATTGAGGTCATTCATTGAAGGATGTAGATACTGGGTGAGATTTCTCTTTGTTTATGTTTATGCTTTCTTTGTACTTTGTTGTTTAACCTTAGATTACATTAGAGTTTATTAGCTTTTGAGTTTGCTTTAACTCACTTTTATTTTCATGATGTTACACTGCCTATATCAAAGTAGTCTACCACATCACATTGGGGGCATGTACTTACACCCTCATTGGATCGATTTCATATATATTCTTGAAGTCTTTCTTAAAATCTGAAAATCCAAAAATATTTAGAAAATCCAAAAAATCCAAAAATATTCAGAAAATCCAAAAACATCCAAAACATATCAAAAACCCAAAAACAAGTCAAAAATAGAAAACGTCAAAAATAGAGTCATCATGTTGAACTATGAGTAGAGCTCTAAGCTTGAACTTAGGCAAGGCCATTAGTGATGTGCCCCTGAGACACATTAGGTTAGTCCTCTAGGAGTCTATCACAATAACTAGCATCCATTTGTTCATATCTCATCAATAAATGAGTCTATGTCAGTCAAACTATGTGGTCTCTACATATATAACATAGGCAAGGATAATCTTTAATAAGCCCCTGAGTCCCCTAAGATAGGTATTTAGGTTAGGTTCTTGTTCAAAATCTCAAAAAACACTAAAAAAACAAAAAAAATGAAAATCAAAACAGTTGTAAAATGCCTCAAAAATACCAAAAATAGCCTCAAAACATTTCAAAAATACCAAAACTATTCAAAAAATCCAAAATCATCCATCCCACTTCAGTGATCACCCACAATAAATATTCGCTCATTATAAATGGTCATCACCCCCACCTTTGGTAAAACAATCAAAAATAGGTATAACAAATTGAAAGTGAAAACTCAAGCGTTAAGGTCTCAAGTCTAGGTTAGTAGGTAAACAAGTCAGTAAACTCTTGGTATCAATAGCCCATCATCCCGTTAGTCTCAAAATCATTTGATAACATCATGTCCTAGGATGCATCCTTCCTACAGTGGACATCAACATCAGACCTCACCGCAGTTTAGTCTTGGATAGAGGTATAAAAACATTAGCTTGTTTACTTGATCTTTTCTTTTGATTTATCTTATTGTGCTCATTCCAATGACCTCCCGATGATGTCTATCAAAATGATTTAGAGAGAAAGGAATGGGGCATTGATCATTATATTTTGTCTGTTGTGCTTGTTGGATATTCTTGTAATATAACTTTGGTCATGCTTATTTTTTTTGGTTTGTAGGGGAGGGTGTTTTGAACAACTTACATTAACTATTACATTGATAGGTTATGCCTTTCTGTGTTTTGGTCCTAGATGTTTGAAACTTTTGAAGGGCATCCTAGCAAGGCTTTTGTATGTCAAGTGTGAACAAGAATACTCCTATTTGTTTGTCGAGTCAAATTCCATGGCACTAGATATCCTACCATCTTGGTTGTCTATACCTTGATGCATTGTATCTATGTGTTTTTATCAAACATAAGGAAATTTGTGCCATTCGTGTCCCAATCCTTGGATAAGCAAGTCATCATCACTCATCACCATATCTAATAAAGTCTTGACGAATCATGGACTTGTTGGACTTCTGCATCTTCTTAGAATCAAGGGTTCATCCATCTTATTCTTCTACTTATATCCATCTTATTCTTCTCATTCTTATATCTCTACTAACATTTCTATACAAGTATCAAATTAGTGTGTTATATCAAAATATATGTGAGGCTACCCATGGTCACTAACTCTATACATCATCAAATGTTCAGGCTTTCTAGTCCTCTCTGAGCTAAACTTATCTCAAATATTTATCACAAGATCGACCCTAAAATCAAAATTTGCGTCTAATCTCTTGAGGGGGTAGTGTAGCAGCATAATCTCTTCCACTAGGGCAACAATGGGGCATCTGAAAAAGTCAGATTTTTTTTTAATTTTGATCATGGTAGTGTTATTCTTTGAACCAACACAACAAGTACCTCATTTTAAAGAGGGGAAAAATGTAGACACCAAAAAAGTCTTGATTGATACTATGCATCTGATTCTAATAAATTTAAATCACTTCAAAATAACCATTTAATTGAATAATCAACATTATTTAATTAAATTTAGCTATTAATCAAATAATTAAATTTATTGGATTAATTCACCTTTCTTCTAACTAATTCTCATCATATTTAATTAAATCCCCTTTTAATCCTCTCATTGATTAAAATCAATCAAATCAAATGTCACAATCGCCTAATTCACTCCAATTAATTAATTCTAGATTAATTAATCCTAAATCACCTTTCTAATCATCATTATTAATTCCTCCAACTTTTAACTCTTCAAAAATTAAATCAACCCATGGTCAACCAACTAGGTTGCACATGAAAATAATTTCTATTAATTATTTAAATTCTCTAGTTTCCCTCACAAAGGTTATTCCAAGGAATATTCCTCCCAACAACCTCTCATTCAATTTCCCCCTAAAGGTTTTCAAAATCCTATCACATCCTCTTACATTTGCAATCAATTCTCTTGCATCCTCTCAAATCTCAACCAATTTCATCAATCCCTCTTACATCTTTTCAAATCCTCAACCAATTTAATTTATTTCTCATCCATCCTCCTCCACTCATACATTTCCCAAAATGTGCTCCAACTTCCTCTAATAGAATTTTGGCACTTGGCTTATTCTCATTGGCCCTCATTTTAACCCACATTCACCAATTTTCTCAATTCTTCAACTCTTGGCTTCTATAAATAGAGGCATCCTTTTCATAATATGGATCCACAATCCATGCAAAGTCATTATGCTCATTTCATCCATCAATCATCCAATTGTTATCACTATCTTTGAGGGTGCAACTGGCTTTTATCAAATCCATTTTCATCCGCAATCTTAAGCATTATCACTCTACTCCAAATTCATCAAGGATCTTGAAGCTTATCAAAGGGATTGGGAAAGGGCCACTTTCCACATCAAAGTGGCACCAATCCCCCTATGGGATGGAGTTCGGATCTATTTATTTTGTTAACACACCTTCATTTGCTTTCTTTTTTTCTTTTTTGTCATGTTTTCATCTTTGTTTGATCAAGAATCTCATAGGGAATGATTTTTTTCCTAATTTGAATGACTAACCTTGTTTGTGTTCTCTTTGTTTAGCTTGGTGCAAATCATCATTCATAGGTGGATACACATTATAATATCTTTAGAGGGTCCACTACTCTATATGAACCACATGGCATACTCTTTAGGGTCTAATTATTTACTTTACATCCATGCTTATGATTTATAGACACAGGGAGATAGATGTTAATTATAGGATTAAAATACCCCTCAAAGTGGGGAAAAAACATAATTAAAAATTCCCATTACCTTTCCATCCTCCATTTAGCTATGTTTGTTTTGAGGGAGTGCTTTAATTGATAAACATATTGATAAATAAAATAATTTTATGAAAAATTGTGTCCCTCACCCCATTCTATTAGCATTCATGATTGTAAATATTTTTGTACACCTAATACATACCCCATATCCCATGTTCACATAAGGTGAAAGAACAAACCCTTGTTACCTTTTTGTGTAAGTAAAATTTTGCAAAAGGTTTGACCAAACCTAGTTGAGCTAAATAAGTGCTCAACCCAAACATCGATTTCCATTGACATGGTTGCATTATATTTAAATTAATTTAGTGCCTTCATTTTAATAATGGAAATTTAAAAATAAATCATTTTCATCTACTCACTTCCATTGCTACTCTAAAGGGAACCTAGAATTTCATAATCATTTTAAAGAAATTTTTCATGATTAAAGAGTGATATTTTTTATATTTTTCAAATTTGAGGGATTGATCAAAGCATAGTTCCATAGAATCTAGGTTGTATGAAAATCCAACCATGGTATTCATCAATACAATTTGTTCTCGAAATTTAAAGAAATGTTAGGTAGAAGATGGAGTATTAGGTAAAGTTGTAGAATAGATTTACACATATGATCAAGACAAATATAAAGCACAAGTCTATGGTGATGAATTGATCTAGGCTAGTGAATTTGTAATATAATTGGACACAAATTTAGTATATAATTTTGATTATTTTCATTGATCGAAAGACATTTTTTATGGTTTTACAACAACACAATTTCCAAAACCTTATCCATTCGACATCAAATTGATTGTCTAGTTAAATAATTTTACACAAACAAGCATATCCCTTTAGGGTATAAATATTTAATTTGCATACATGCTTATGATAACTACATATATGAAGATACATTTTAAATCTAGTATTAAAATATCCCTCAAAGTGGGTGCAAAATGTATTTGTAAAATTTTCATATACATGTCATCTTCCATTTAGTTTTTTGTCTAATTTGAGGGAGTGCTAATAGGTATACATATTGATAAGTGAAATAATTTTGTGAAAAGTCATGTCCCTAATTCCTTATATTATCCTATATTATTAAACATATTTTTGTACACCTAACACATACCCCCTTTCTCATGTTTGCAAAAGGTGAAAGTACAAACCTATGTTACCATTTTGTGTAAGTATTTTTTTTCAATAGGTTTGACGAAACCTAGTTGATCTAAAAAGGTCCAATCCAAACCTCATGTGGCATTGACATGGTGGACTTATATTTAAAGAATGTCTTCAATATAATAATTGATCTATAGCAATAAATCATTTGCATATACTCACTTCCATTTCTACTCTAAAGGGAACCTAGAATTGCATAATCATTTTAGAGGAATTTGAATGATTGAAGAGTGAAATTTTTAATATTTTTTAATAATTAAGGGATTGATGAAAGAATAGTGCCATGAAATCTAGGTTGGATGAAAACCCAACCAAGGTATTGATCAATAGCATTAGTTCACAAAATTTAAAGAAATGTGAGGTATAAGATGGAGTATTAGGTAAAGTTGTAGAATACATTTACACATATTATTAGGATAAGTTTGAAGCATAAGTCTACGGTGAAGAATTAGTCTAAGCTAATGAATATATCCTCTAATTAGAAATATATTTAGTATATAATTTTGAGTAGTCACATTGATAGAAAGACATATTATTTAGGCTTTTAAAATAACACAAGTTCCAAAAACTTATCCATTTGACATTAATTGATTGTCTAGTTAAATATTTGTATTAGACATGAATATCCCTTTAGGGTCTAAATATTTTCTTTACGCTCGTACTCATGACTGTTACATGCATGAGGATACATATTAATTCTAGTATTGAAATACACCTCAAAGTAGGGTCAAAATTTAATTGTAAAAATTGCATACCCATGTCATCTACCATTTAGTTTTGTGTCTATTTTGAGGGAGTGCTTTAACATATAGACATATGATGAATGAAATAATTTTGTGAAAATTTGTGTCCCTCACCCTCTTTTATTATCCTACATTATTACAAATATTTTTGTACCCAAAGTGTCATTGACATGGTAGCCTTATATTTAAATTAATTTAATGTCTTCATTATAATAATTTAATTATAAGAATAAATCATTTTCTTCTGATCACTTCCATTAGTGCTCTAAAGAGAACCTAGCATGGCATAATCATTCTAGAGCAATTTTTATGATTGAAGAGTGATATTGTTAATATTTTTTTAACTTTGATGGATTGATCAAAGAATCGTGCCATGGAATTTAGGCTACATCACAACCCAACCAAGGTATTCATCAATAGAATTACTTATGAAAATTTAAATAAATTTCAAGGAAAAGATGGAGTATTAGGTAATTCTTGAATGGTATTTTTATTCAAATATATGCTCACATATTTGTAATACTTTTGGAAAGAAGCAAAGATCAAATTAGACATCATATTAATATTCTAATGTGGGTATAAAATATTGAGCCATAATGAATTTCTAATATCTTAGCAATTATCTAAAAAACAAAAAAAAATGAGTACACTAGAAATTCATTCAACAATTGAAGTGTTCCAATAAAAATCTTCTATACTTTTGGAGAAAAAGACATTGATAGAATGACAAGACATGAAGCAATGTAAATCCATGAACCCACAACACTAAGAAGCTAAGAATTTGGAGACATCCCATCTTGTTCAAAGGAGAAGAGAAATATTTCAAACTTTTTTGTGAATTGAAAACTATTAATAATTTACATATTTTTTACACCTCAATGTTTGTTTAGAACTAGCTTGTTGGTGGTCTGTCAAATATTTCACAAACATTCATCCTTTCACATTTCTAAATGAAATGGATAAATTTAATATATATAATTCCTTCCATCATAGGAGTATATGAGATTTCTATTAAATATATGTCTTTGCATGTTCAATGGATTAAGGAATAACAAAAATTAAATTATATACATTCTTTATCTAAAATACACATATATGCTATATATACTAATATGTTGAGTGAGACCACCAACAATAATATGTCTTCAATAAGGAAAATACACCAAGAATCCGTGTTCAACAATAGTAGATTCCTATACACAAAGTTATATATTAGTAACAATAAAAAGATTTCATTATTCATTTTCAAAGTACAATAAATAATATTCAATTGATAGATAAAATAGCCAATGAGAATTTATCTAAAAAATTAAGTACTAATCTCTTTTTCAATTTTAGCATCTTAATATTTTGAACTATAATACACTTCAAATAAATAAAAAAATTGTATAGTTTACCTCTAAAATTTCCATGAGTTGTAGATTTATCCCTTCATAGTGTCAACTTCTTCATCCATGGAAACAAAAACTTAAGGATTGTGTCAACTTTGTTGAAGTATTTCCTTCCCCAATTCATTTTTATGAGTATCAATGACATTATCCCTCCAAAAGTTGCTCCATATGAAAATCCCAATGCTATCTCATACCATGGATATTTAGTGCTTTTCTTTTCTCTATTAATTGTAACTGGAGGAGCAAGATGAAATTGTGGCCAAGAACAATTTTTGGGTAGGGGACAACCCCATAAATTAGGATCCCCTAAATAAGAGGATTCTTTAAATGTGGTTATATGTCATCCTTGTGGTATACTTCCTGAAAGGTTGTTCTTTGAAAAATTCAAGAAACCCAAAGAGCTTAGAGAATCAAGCTCTATAGGGACTTGTCCTAAAAATTTATTTCTTGAAAGTTCTAGTGAATCCAATTGATTCATTTCTCCCAAACTAGTTGGAATGGTCCCGTTCAAATTATTCATTGAAAGGTTTAGAAGCCTCAACCCTTTCAATTTCCCAAAATTAGAAGAAACTTCTCCCTCCAATTCATTGTTTGAGAGATCTATGGATGTGAGAGTGGAAAGAATATATGTGTAGTGTTGATTTGTTCCTTTTAATGTCATATCCATCCATCTTGATAAGAAACCCCAGAAGCAAACAATATAAAACCATCTTTTCTTTCTAAAGCCATTGCTTGCAATGATACAATTGTGTGTGCAAATTAAACTTGAGATATGGTTGGAAGAAAGGAGCAAGATCTGAAGGTTCATTAGTTGACCTATCTCTGAAGGAATATTACCTGTAAAATTGTTCTCCTTCATTACCAATACTCTTAGTTCTGAAAGATTTCTAACTAATGCCAATATTTTACCTCCAAATGAGTTGTTCCCAATATCAAGAACCTATAGCTTTGAACAATTTACTATTGAGGGAGGGAATTCTCCATTCAGGTTATTACTATGAACAACCAGTGAATATAATTCACTTAGCTTATTGAACTCATTTGGTAAGTTTCCCTCCAAATTATTATTTCCCAAATTTAAGACAATTAGGGAAGAGCAATTAGACAAGCTTGCAGGGATCATTCTGGTTATGTTGTTGTTTGCAAGATTTAATAGTTGAAGTTGAGATAATTTTCCCAGGCTTGGAGGAATATTACCATTGAATTTTTTTTTGCAAGATTTAATACCTCAAGTTTAGATAATTTTCCCAAGCTTGGAGGAATATTGCCACTGAACAAATTGTCATTGAGTAGTAATGTTGAAATATTAGAAGGCCACATTGATGGGATCTGGCCACCCAATGCATTTCTAGACATGTCTAGAACTCCTAGTTGTATCCATGTTGAAGTATTTGAGGATAGGCTTCCTTCTAGATGATTTTTTGAAAAATTTAGATGATACAATAAAGGACTGGTTTCCCATAGCCAAGATGGAATTACACCCACAAGTGGTGTAATATGCTCCAGGGTTTGCTTGCACCTATTCCTACTAGAAGAATTCTTTTTGTCTTCACCCAAGAACCTGATAGCTTCTAGGTTCTGATTTGACTTAGATCATTAACTAAGACTAGTTTCAACTCTACTACAAGAGTCTCACTCCTTGTGCTTCACCTTGGAGGACTTAACATGATTTGAATTTGTAGACTATCTCCTACACTTAGAAGCATCTAAGTGCCAACTTCATTATCAAACTTGAACTGCTTGCAGGGGTGTTAGAGACACTAATTTCTTGCATTTAACACTCAATTGAATACATCTTGGAGGGTCTTCAGTCTTCACTCCTACCGATCTGAAGATTTTTCCTTGAAGAGGCATAATTCTTGTAGCCCTTACCAGTCACCTTTTTACTTTTCCTGTCCAAACTCTCCAAATAGCTTAGCAAATAAATTTCATTTTTGGACACCCTTTTTAGTCCTTTAAAACATTCACAGGGTTTTAGACCCCTATTTCCTCCGTACAGTAGATTCCTACAATCAAGGGTAAAAAGGGCTATTAGGCCTAATTCTTAGGGTTTCAATGATCTCCTGCTAATTTCTCACACACATGGATTGATCAAGTCTCAATCCTTCTATCATCCTTGTCTTTGGTCATGTCCCACTTGGAACTATACCTTTTTCGTATAGTACTTCCTTCCCCTGCCTAAGTTCTTCAAATTTTCACTCTCAAACCTCTAATCGGACTGTCCTAGCTCACCTAGGGTTTGAGTTTAGTAATCCTTGCTCCATTCCCTATACTTCCTACTACTAAATATATACAAGTGATTGGCTCCCCTATCATTTCAATCCAATCTCAGGGAGATCCCGTGGTTAGATTTTATGGGGGAGCCATTCAAAGACTGACTGCTCAAAAACAACTACAACCCTCTAGACTCTAAACTATGAATTCAAAACAACAAATCAACTCTAAGAAACTTGATTACAAAATGAAAGGTACTCAAAACTATGCTATGAACTCAAATACAGTGCTAAATCAGTATATACAGTGCCTTTGATGTCTCTGTTTCTCAAGATACACGGGTAAACATAGAAAATGCAGAATTTCTTTATTCACACACACCAAAAACTTGATTACAATGCATTCTAACTTCTTGTCTACGAGCCACCACACCTACATAGATGCCTTTTCCATATTTCAAGGGAATTTGATTGATCCCACACTCCTAATTTTTAGGGAATCCAAGACAACTAAGTTGCATGCAACCTAACAAATGTTGTCATGCAACTTTACAACATTCTTGAAACTTTTCCATCATCCTACATCTTAGGACCTCAATCTTCTTGATTCTGAGCCAAAAACTCCCCTAACTGCCTCTTGGCATCTTCTGACAACTTAGATGTGCTTAGCACACATTTAATGCTTTACATTCCAACATAAGTTGTCTAAGGCTAATTAAAGCAAAATTTAACAACAATGAGTAAACTAAGATGACTTTAGTCCTAGTGACTAACTTACCACACACAATCAAGACATTCTAAGGTCCAAAATAAACACACCATTATCCTGACTTGGCTAAGGTCAGGTACAAACCAAAATTGATAACAAGCAAAATGGAGGTTAGCCTAGGTGCTCCTGCCTCCCCAAAACAAAAGATTTCAATCCGCCCTTGGATTGAGCAAGTTGAGATCAATGCCCAACTTCTTGAACTCTGATTCCTTGATCCACACTGCATCAGCATCAGGTTGACCATGTCTTTTAATTAGATTTTCTTTGTATTCTTTGGTTCTAGTCCTCTTATAGACCCTAGTATCCAGTATACTGTTAGCTTGTTTGACTGTAGCAGAGGGTAGTTTGAGTTCTTCCATATCTTGGATGACTTCATGGAGGGTCTGATCCATGTTTGGTGGTGGTCCTTTGTAATGAACTAGATCTGTAATGTTAAAAATAGGGGACAGTCCACTGTCATCTAGTAACTGCACCTTGAAAGCATTGTTTCCATATTTCTCCAAGATAGGACATGGACCTATCCTCTTCATTTGCAACTTATGAGGTACTCCCTTCTACAGTCTAGACTTGTTTAAATGCACCATCACCAAATCTCCAACATGGAACTTCACTTCTCTTCTATTCTCATCCACCTTGGTCTTATGCTTCATGGTATTTTCTGCCAATGTCTCTCTGACTGTATCATGAATCTCCTACATTGCATAGGCAAAATCATCAGCATACCCACTTCCCTTGACTCCATCCTTCAACTCTCTCAGCTCATAGATTCCTCTAGGATGTAGTCCATAAACAATTTCGAAGGGACTCTTCCCTGTTGATCTATTTACAGTGTCATTGTAAGCATATTCAACTTGCCCAATCAACTGATCCCATTGTTGACCATACTCTTTGGTCAAGAACCTTAAGAGATTTCCAAGAGTTCTATTAATCACTTTGGTCTGACCATCAATTTGAGGATGGTATGTAGATCCAAAGGATAAATTAGTGCCCAATCTTTGCCAAAGAGTCTTCCAAAAATGACTCATGAACTTAGTGTCTCTGTCTGATACAATGCTAATTGGTAATCCATGAATCCTTACTATCTCTTTAAAGAAAAGAGAGGCTATTTGACTAGCATCATTGGTTGTTTTACATGGCACAAAGTGAGCCATTTTTCTGAATCTGTCCACAACCACATAAACACTATCCATGCCTTGTCTTGTCTTGGGTAACCCAACTACAAAGTCCATACTCAAGCATTCCCATGGCCTAGTAGGAATAGGTAGTGGTTGGTATAGGCCTGGATTTGAAGAATTACCCTTGGCCTTTTGACACACCATACAACTCTCCACATACCTCCTAACATATAGGTTCATCCTTGGCCAATAGTAAAACCTTTGGACAAGTTCTTGAGTCTTGGTGATCCCAAAATGACCACTCAATGCACCATTATGCTTTTCTTGTATCAAGTTCTCTCTAATAGAACCTCTAGGAACACATAGTTGATTCCCTTTAAACAAAAGATCACTTTGCAAAGTATATTCAGCATATTTACTATGAAAGTGATTCTTGTATTCAGCACATACCTTATAGATGTCTGCAAAATCTTCATCATCTGCATATAGATCCTTGAAATGATCTATTCCCATGCTCTTCAACTGAATTTCCTGAATTGTGAGGACTCTTCTACTCAAGGCATCTGCCACCTTGTTGAGAGCTCCTTTCTTGTGCTTGATATTGAAGGTGTAAGCTTGCAAGTACTCCACCCATTTCATGTGTCTGTGACTCAACTTCTCTTGTGAATTCAGGAAACTGAGTGCTTGGTTGTCTGAATACACTATGAATTCCTTGGGAAGCAAGTAGTGCCTCCATTTCCTTAAAGCCTAGACCAATGCATACATCTCAAGGTCATAAGAAGAATACTTCTTCTTGGCTTCATTTAACTTCTCTAAATGAAAAGCCACCAGTCTGCCCTCTTGACTGAGAACAACTCCAATAGCCACATTGCTTGCATCACACTCAATGGTGAATAGCTTCTCAAAGCTTGGTAATACCAAAATAGGTTGGGTAGCTATCTTTTCCTTCAGAAACTCAAAAAAAAATTTAGCTTGCTCATTCCATACAAATTTAGTCTTCATTCCTCCTTTTATGGTATCCAACATAGGAGCACAAATAGCACTAAATTTTCTTATAAACTTCCTATAGTATTGAGCAAGACCATGGAAGCTTCTTACCTCTGTTGCTATCTTTGGAGTAGGCCAATTGAGGATGGCTTCCACTTTGCTGCTATCCATCTTCAAGTTGCCATCTGATAGCAAAAATCCAAGGTACACCAGCTCTGTTTTGATGAACTCACACTTTTCCAAATTGATCTTCAACTTCTCCTCCTACAGCCTCTTGAAAATAAACTCTATGTGTTGGAGGGGCTCTTCTCTTGTTTTGCTATAGATCAGTATATCATCAAGATTCACTACTACAAATTTTCCAATGTAGTCTTTGAGGATTTCATTCATGAGTCTCATGAATGTGGAGGGGGCATTAGACAATCCAAATGGCATAACTAGCCACTCATAGAGACCCTCATTGGTTTTGAAAGTTGTTTTCCACTCATCTCCCTCATGTATCCTAATTTGGTGATAACTACTCTTTAACTCTATCTTGGTATAGTACCTAGCTTCACCTAGACAATCCATGAGATCTTCAATCCTAGGGATAGGGAACCTATACCTGATGGTTATCTTATTATGGCCCTAGAATCAGTGCAAAGCCTCTGTTCTCCTCCCTTTTTAGGTGCTAAGACAGTGGGTACTGCACATGGGCTAATGCTCTTTCTAATAAGACCTTGGTTTAGGAGTTCTTGAATCTGCCTAGCTATTTCCTCATTTTGTTGAAGAGTCATCTTATAGGCTTCTTTGTTTGGTAGGGTAGCCCCTGGTATCAAGTCTATCTTATGAATGATGGCTCTCTTAGGGGGTAATGTTGTTGGTTGACCACTACTTACAATGACTTCATAGGTCTGCAACAATTTCTGTATCTCCTTAGGTAACTCTGGTTTTTTAGCTTCTTTCTCATTGCTTTCCTCTCTTGGCTTTATCATCACTGCATAACCAACTCCTTCTCCTTCTTCCAAGGCTTCTAGGAACTATTTTTCACCAACCATGA
>VDFB02379711.1:9110898-9135400 GCA_007258455.2 Sequoia sempervirens | reverse complement strand
TCCTTGATCCACATTGCATCTGCATCAGATTGATCATGCCTCTTAATCAGATTTTCTTTGTATTCTTTGGTTCTAGTCCTCTTATGGACCCTAGTATCCAATATCTTGTCAGCTTGCTTGATTGTAGCAGGGGGCAGTTTGAGTTATTCCACATCTTGGATGACTTCATGGAGGGTCTGATCCATGTTTGGTGGTGGTCCTTTGTAATGGACTAGATCTGCAATGTTAAAAATAAGGGACAGTCCACTGTCATCTGGTAACTGCACCTTGAAAGCATTGTTTCCATATTTCTCCAAGATAGGACAGGGACCTATCCTCTTCATTTGCAACTTATGAGGGACTCCTTTCTGCAATCTAGACTTGTTTAAATGCACCATCACCAAATCTCCAACATGGAACTGCACTTCTCTTCTATGCTCATCCACCTTGGTCTTATGCTTCATGGTATTTTCTGCCAATGTCTTTCAGACTGTATCATGAACCTCCTACAGTGCATAGGCAAAATCATCAGCATACCCACTTCCCTTGACTCCATCCTTTAACTCTCTTAGCTCATAGATTCCTCTAGGATGTAGTCCATAGACAATCTCAAAAGGACTCTTCCCTGTTGATCTGTTTACAGTGTCATTGTAGGCATACTCAGCTTGCCCAATCAACTGATCCCATTATTGACCATACTCCTTGCTCAAGCACCTTAAGAGATTTCCAAGAGTTCTATTAACCACTTCGGTCTGACCATCAGTTTGGGGATGGTATGCAGATCCAAAGGATAAATTAGTGCCCAATCTTTGCCAAAGAGTCTTCCAAAAATGACTCATGAACTTAGTGTCTCTGTCTGATACAATGCTGATTGGTAATCCATGAATCCTTACTATCTCTTTGAAGAAAAGAGAAGCTATTTGACTGGCATCATTTGTTGTTTTACATGGCACAAAGTGAGCCATTTTGCTGAATCTGTCCACAACCACATAAACACTGTCCATGCCTTGCCTTGTCTTGGGTAACCCAACTACAAAGTCCATACTCAAGCATTCCCATGGCCTAGTAGGAATAGGCAGTGGTTGGTATAGGCCTGCATTTGAAGAAGTACCCTTGTCCTTTTGACATACCATACAACTCTCCACATACCTCCTAACATCTAGGTTCATCCTTGGCCAATAGTAAAACCTTTGGACAAGTTCTTGAGTGTTGGTGATCCCAAAATGACCACTCAATGCACCATTATGCTTTTCTTGTATCAAGTTCTCTCTAATAGAACCTCTAGGAACACATAGTTGATTCCCTTTAAACAAAAGATCACTTTGCAAAGTATATTCAACATATTTACTATGAAAGTGATTCTTGTATTCAGCACATACCTTATAGATGTCGGCAAAATCTTCATCATCTACATATAGATCTTTGAAATGATCTATTCCCATGCTCTTCAACTGAATTTCCTGAATTGTGAGGACTCTTCTACTCAAGGCATCTGCCACCTTGTTGAGAGCTCCTTTCTTGTGCTTGATATTGAAGGTGTAAGCTTGCAAGTACTCCACCCATTTCATGTGTCTGTGACTCAACTTCTCTTGTGAATTCAGGAAACTGAGTGCTTGGTTGTCTGAATACACTATGAATTCCTTGGGAAGCAAGTAGTGCCTCCATTTCCTTAAAGCCTAGACCAATGCATACATCTCAAGGTCATAAGAAGAATACTTCTTCTTGGCTTCATTTAACTTCTCTAAATGAAAAGCCACCAGTCTGCCCTCTTGACTGAGAACAACTCCAATAGCCACATTGCTTGCATCACACTCAATGGTGAATAGCTTCTCAAAGCTTGGTAATACCAAAATAGGTTGGGTAGCTATCTTTTCCTTCAGAAACTCAAAAAAAAATTTAGCTTGCTCATTCCATACAAATTTAGTCTTCATTCCTCCTTTTATGGTATCCAACATAGGAGCACAAATAGCACTAAATTTTCTTATAAACTTCCTATAGTATTGAGCAAGACCATGGAAGCTTCTTACCTCTGTTGCTATCTTTGGAGTAGGCCAATTGAGGATGGCTTCCACTTTGCTGCTATCCATCTTCAAGTTGCCATCTGATAGCAAAAATCCAAGGTACACCAGCTCTGTTTTGATGAACTCACACTTTTCCAAATTGATCTTCAACTTCTCCTCCTACAGCCTCTTGAAAATAAACTCTATGTGTTGGAGGGGCTCTTCTCTTGTTTTGCTATAGATCAGTATATCATCAAGATTCACTACTACAAATTTTCCAATGTAGTCTTTGAGGATTTCATTCATGAGTCTCATGAATGTGGAGGGGGCATTAGACAATCCAAATGGCATAACTAGCCACTCATAGAGACCCTCATTGGTTTTGAAAGTTGTTTTCCACTCATCTCCCTCATGTATCCTAATTTGGTGATAACTACTCTTTAACTCTATCTTGGTATAGTACCTAGCTTCACCTAGACAATCCATGAGATCTTCAATCCTAGGGATAGGGAACCTATACCTGATGGTTATCTTATTATGGCCCTAGAATCAGTGCAAAGCCTCTGTTCTCCTCCCTTTTTAGGTGCTAAGACAGTGGGTACTGCACATGGGCTAATGCTCTTTCTAATAAGACCTTGGTTTAGGAGTTCTTGAATCTGCCTAGCTATTTCCTCATTTTGTTGAAGAGTCATCTTATAGGCTTCTTTGTTTGGTAGGGTAGCCCCTGGTATCAAGTCTATCTTATGAATGATGGCTCTCTTAGGGGGTAATGTTGTTGGTTGACCACTACTTACAATGACTTCATAGGTCTGCAACAATTTCTGTATCTCCTTAGGTAACTCTGGTTTTTTAGCTTCTTTCTCATTGCTTTCCTCTCTTGGCTTTATCATCACTGCATAACCAACTCCTTCTCCTTCTTCCAAGGCTTCTAGGAACTATTTTTCACCAACCATGAGCAGTTTAGGACCTACTGTCTGCACCTCTGTATCTTCTAGCAAAGACTGAATTTTGAAGGTTACCTTATCTTTCTTGAAAGTATAGGAGTTATTTGCTCCATCATGCACAGCTTGGTGATCAAATTGCCATGGTCTACCTAGGAGCAAGTGACATGCATCCATTGGTAACACATCACACAAAACTTTGTCCTTGTACCTACCAATTGAGAACTCCACCCATGCTTGTTCATTCACCAAGACATGTTGACCTTTATTGAGCCATGTGACCTTGTAAGGATTGTTGTGGGGTATCCTTGCCAACTTCAACTTGTTGACTATCTCCTCTGACACAATATTGTCAGTAGACCCTGAGTCAATGATGACTCTACACACTTTCCCCATCATCTTACGCTTTATCCTAAATAGGGACCTCCTTTGGCTTGGTTCTTCTTTCACCGACTCCTTGATCAAAGTTCTCCTCATCATGAGGTTCTCACCTTCCTGTGAATTTAATGGTACTTTAGGATGTTTATCTACTGCAGTTGTCTCATCATGAACCAGGTTAGTTCTCTTATCACCTCCATGAGAAGTACTACCTTTCTCTGGACATCTATAGGTCGGATGTCCCAATTGATTGTAGTGGTAACATTTCATGTTGGTGAAGTAGTTACCTCTTCCTTGTCCACCACTTCTTCCTCTGGAGCTGGAGCCTCTTCCTCTACCACCTCTACTAGAGCTTCCTTCTTGCTACTTAGAGTATCTGACTTCTCCTTGGGCCCTTGGTTATGAACTCCTTCCACCATAACCACCTCTTTATCCTCTGTTGTCTTACCCTTTACCTCTACTTTTTGGGTTTTTCTCTTGCTTCTTTTTTCCTTTCTCCTCTATCTTTAAGGCCATTTGATAGCATTGGTGGATGGTTTTGAAGTTCACTAGGCTCATGTCTTCTTGGATAGACCACTTAAGCCCATTCAAATACCTTGCTAGCTTGATGCTCTCATCTTCAACCACCTTTGATCTGAGGCACAATTTTTGAAACTCCTCGGTGTATGTTTGGACATCCATATCTTTTTTCCTAAGATTGTGTCTTCTCCTATGCAACTGAACTTCATAGTCATCAGGTAGATAGGTCTACCTTATTTTAGTTACCATTCCTCTCCATGTAACTATGGGACCCTTGCCTTCTTTCTCTCTTTCAGCTTGTACAAATTTCCACCATGCGAGAGCTGCTTCTCTCAACCTTGACGTGGCCACCTTTACTTTTTGGACCTCTGTTATACCATCACATTCAAAGTGATTTTCAATACTCTCAATCCAGTCCACAACTGAATCAGGGTCCATTTGTCCACTGAATCGTGGCACTCCTTCCAAAGCTTTGCCACTTAAGGCCTGCAGTGCCTTCAAGAAGGGTTCCTCAGCAAGAATAGGGTCAGGTTTTGGAGCTTCCTCCTTCAAGTCCTCTTCTTTTTCCTTTGCTTCCTGCTCTTCCTTTTGTTCTATCTTATCCTTCACTTTGTCTGTTGTTTCTTGGACTTCATCCAAGAGCTTCTCCATTCGAGACAACCTTTCTCTTAGCAACTAGTTGTCCTCCTCTTGCTCTTCTACCTTCTTAGCTAACTCAACATTGGTCACCATGGTTCTTTCCTCTGCTGTGTTCTCTCCTATTGACTTAGTGGGTTGCAACATCAATCACAACCCTTGATCAAACAAAGGCTCTGATACCAATATGGTGTAATATGCTCCAGGGTTTGCTTGCACCTATGCCTACTAGAAGACTTCTCTCTATCTTCACCCAAGAACCTGATAGCTTTTGGGTTCTGATTTGACTTAGATCATTAACTAAGCCTAGTTTCAACTCTACTATCTCCTTGTGCTTCACCTTGGAGGACTTAACACCATTTGAATTTGTAGACTATCTCCTACACTTAGAAGGATCTAAGTGCCAACTTCATTACCAAACTTGAACTACTTGTAGGGTTGTTAGAGACACTAATTTTTTGCATTTCACACTCAATTGAATACATCTTGGAGGGTCTTCAGTCTTCACTCCTATCGATCTGAAGATTTTTCCTTGAAGAGGCCTAATTCTTGTAGCCCTTACCAGTCACCTTTTTACTTTTCCTGTCCAAACTCTCCAAACAGCTTAGCAAATAAATTTCATTTTTGGACACCCTTTTTAGTCCTTTAAAACATTCACAGGGTTTTAGACCCTTGTTTCCTCTGTACAGTAGATTCCTACAATCAAGGGTAAAAAGGGCTATTAGGCCTAATTATTAGGGTTTCAATGATCTCCTGCTAATTTCTCACACACATGGATTGATCAAGTCTCAATCCTTCTAGCATCCTTGTGTTTGGTCATGTCCCACTTGGAACTATACCTTTTCCGTACAATACTTCCTTCCCCTACCTAAGTTCTTCAAATTTTCACTCTCAAACCTCTAACTGGACTGTCCTAGCTCACCTAGGGTTTGAGTTTAGTAATCCTTGCTCCATTCCCTATACTTCCTACTGCTAAATATATACAAGTGATTGGCTCCCCTATCATTTCAATCCAATCTCAGGGAGATCCCATGGTTAGATTTTATGGGGGAGCCATTCAAAGTCTGACTACTCAAAAACAACTACAACCCTCTAGACTCTAAACTGTGAATTCAAAAAAACAAATCAACTCTAAGCAACTTTATTACAAAATGAAAGGTAGTCAAAACTATGCTATGAACTCAAATACAGTTCTAAATCAGTATATACAATGACTTTGATATCTATGTTTCTCAAGATACACGGGTAAACATAGAAAATGCAGAATTTCTTTATTCACACACACCAAAAACTTGATTACAATGCATTCTAACTGCTTGTCTATGAGCCACCACACCTACATAGATGCCTTTGCCATATTTCAAGGGAAGTTTATCAATCCCACACTCCTAATTTTTAGGGAATCCAAGACAACTAAGTTGCATGCAACCTAACAAATGTTGTCATGCAACTTTCCAACATTCTTGCAACTTTGCCATCATCCTACATCTTAGGACCTCAATCTTCTTGATTCTGAGCCAACAAATCCCCTAACTACCTCTTGGCATCTTCTGACAACTTAGATGTGCTTAGCACACATTTAATGCTTTACATTCCAACATAAGCTGTCTAAGGCTAATTAAAGCAAAATTTAACAACAATGAGTAAACTAAGATGACTTTAGTCCTAGTGACTAACTTACCACACACAATCAAGACCTTCTAAGGTCCAAAATAAACACACCATTATCCTGACTTGGCTAAGGTCAGGTACAAGCCAAAATTGATAACAAGCAAAATGGAGGTTAGCCTAGGTGCTCCTGCACCAACAAGACTAGTGTTAGTTAATTCCAAAAAAATTGTGTTTAAATCCAAGGTGGGAATTCATCGTGAATTGTAGATGACACTAAATATAGATCAGATAAATGAAAGGTTGGAATCCAGGTTGTGCTAATATTTAGCACACAATCAGATAAATACAAAGAGTGCAGGCTTGTATGGTTGTGAAAGAAAGTTTCTGTGATCGACTGGTAATGGTTTAGTGAGAGGTGTAGATAAACCAAAGAAGGTGGAAGTGAGGAAGAAAAAATGGTTTCATTTAATAAATTTCCATCACAAGCAAGCTATTGAGGGAGGAAAGCAAAGCACATGAAGGGGGAATGGTTCCTATTAGTTGGTTTTCGCTAATAAACATGACACTAAGTGCAGAGAGATTGCCCATGGAATCTGGAATGCTACCGCTCAGTTGATTGTCATTAAGTTCTAAACTCCTCAACAAAGAGAGACTTCCAAGAGAAGTCGATATGCTTCCACTGAGTTGGTTGCTAAAAAGGAAAAGGAAAGTTAAAGAAGAAATATCACCTAGAGAAGATGGTATGCTCCCACTAAGCTGATTAAAGGCACAATAAAGGTAAGTCAGAGAAGAAAGATCACCCAGAGAAGCAAAAGGAACAGAGATATTCTTGTTATTACTGAAATAAAATCAATTACAGAATTAGATGGGCTTAATTATTTACAGAATTGTAATCAAGCATGTTGGTCTAAGCCTTTGCATCCAACTCGATGGTCTCAGAATACAACTCCCACTTTGGCTAACTTCTACCTCTTCTCTATGTCTCACTCTATCTCTTCTCTAGCCATTGGCCTCTTCTGTTGTGTTTCCCTTCCTATATTGATATATGTATATTCTCTTTCAGGTCAATTTTATGTTCTTTATCTCCTTGTGTCATAGTATTGTCATGTTGTCTAATGGTCACCGATCTAACTCACTGTAGTTATCGTCATCTTCCAACTATTTGTTCCTTGTGGAAATCGTTGACCAATTGCGTTGTTTCACAACTACGATGTGAAAACAATGAGTAACCTTTTTCCACATGTTGCCACCCTACTCAGCAACCATTTCCTTAGTTCTCTCATGATTCTACCACCTCCTGCCATCGAAATATCACTAGGAATTTAAACCTTCTCACTTAGAAACCACCAAGTCCCAACGATGAAACTTCCATTGGAATATTGGGTGGACTCCGCAAGACCCTGCCGAAACACTAATGTCTCCCTGATGGTTCTTTATCGTCATCACATTGTCAACCCATCGAAGGGACTAGGATTCATGTCAACCCAAGGTATCAATTCCACTCCAATATGCCATATCACCATGTCAAAGAGACACCAAACATTGTCCCATCGAAATGCAAGTCTCTCGCCAAAGTAAATCCACCGCACATGTTTATTGCCATCGTTACTACCATTAGTACTTAGAAGGGACAAGAAACCAAGTCCCATCAAACTCTTTTTTTCACAATGATGAACCAATATGTTGAAGTATTGAATGTTGAATGGAAATCGAGGTGTAAATTCTATAGTTGTATCCTAATGTTGATTGTACATACTTGAACTAACTAGCCCTTATTGAAAGAACAATCAGAAGTGATGCAAGATTTCTCTTCACCCTAGATGCTCTTGCATCAAACACCTGAGTTAGGAAAGAAATGTTTCATAAACATTTGTGGATCTGATGCTCATTCAAAATCCATCTCGTTGCAAGTATTCACTTGAACTTTCTTTCTCAATTGCCCCTATAACTTGATGTCTCTTCCATCTTTCATTTTTCCTCTTTTTCTCCCTCTTTTCACATAATTCATCTCCCACAACATACATTATGAAAATATGAAAACTCACAAATATCAATTTCGTCTTCTTCAGAAAAATAATGAGATTCATGCATTACCTCATTCTCTATTATTGTTGCAACCATATGTTCACCCTCACTTCTCAGGTACAACATGTTACTCGTTCTTTATGCCTTCTAAAAGACATTTTTCAGCTACAACACTTCTAACTATGACAACACTCACTATTGTAATACCTTCTTCTACATTACTCTTATCATACTTAGATAAATCCAAATTTAGCTCTTTCTTCTTCATCAAAACCTTCAATGTACCTGCCTTAGGTGTAGTCCTCACTTTTGGAACTTATTTCTTGTCTTCAACATAATATGCCACTATTTGTATGCCCTTAGAAGGACATATTGTAGATACACACTTCCTCTCCTATTCCTTGATTGCAACGTCCCCAAATGGAATTATTGTTGCAATGACTTTGTCCATTTCTACATGTTGATCCTCATTGGAACTCACACCAAAATATAGGTGAGTTTCATCACCTTCTATTGCAACTTCCATTTTTGCAATTCATCCTTCCTTATCACTCGTCTTTAACTACTACCACCTTTGTATCTTCATCCTTCATGTCTACCAATAGACATCTTTTAATCTCAGGTTCATATTCCTCAAC
The DNA here is from genome assembly GCA_007258455.2 of Sequoia sempervirens. Lineage (NCBI taxonomy): Eukaryota > Viridiplantae > Streptophyta > Pinopsida > Cupressales > Cupressaceae > Sequoia > Sequoia sempervirens. The sequence continues at coordinate 9,126,673 of VDFB02379711.1, read as the reverse complement.
CTATTCATACTCGTACTCTTCCTCAGTGTCACATGCATGAAACTTTTCTACAACCTCTTTCTTTCCTACAGTCAAAATATCATTAGAAAATTTATCTTCTACCCTTTTTCTCTTTTGTTTCCACCTTCTTATGATGTCCTCCAATTCATTTAATTGTTGCTTCAACTCTATCAATTCTCTTTCTTGAAATCTCATTCTAATTTCCTCTAGTCTGGGAATCCTTAGAATCCATCTAATGACAATGCCCTTTCTCCTTTCCATTTTTCAGGCTTCTCAAAGTCGTAACAACACAAATATTCAACCTTTAGGTTACTTTTAGAGACTCACAAGTCCCTCTGTAGTCATAATTACTCCTTGCAACAATATCTCACTCACACAACTATCCTCTACCCAACAAATACTCTAGAAGATGCTTCCTCTACCCAGCTTCCCTTAGTGGAGGAAATCTACTCCCACCCAGCTTTATCTCTACTAGAGGATAGCAGTCACAGACCTTGTTTCATTCCTACAACAAACATACTTCCCACAATTTCCTCTATTGCAGCTTCACTGCATCACTTGTCACCACTCTTCACCCACAAGTCTTGGTGCATACTCTGCACTCTCAAGATCTTTTGGATCTTTCTCACCCACACTCATGTGTCCTGCTACAAACAACCTCACATTTGGTGATTTGTTTATAGACTCAAGACAAGTTGCTCTAATACCACTAATGAAGGAGACTCCCCTTATAATATTAATTGAAAAATGAAACATAGGTTTGCACAACAAAAATGTAAAAGGAATAGAGATATTCTTGTTATTATTGAAATAAAATTAGTTACAGAATTATGTGGGCTTCATTTCTTACAAAATTTCAATCAAGCATATTGGTTTAAGCATTCACATCCAACTCAACGGTCTCACAATACAACTCCCACTTCGGCCACCTTCTACCTCTTCTCTGTGTCTCGCTCTATCTCTTCTCTAGCTATTGGCCTCCTCTATCGTGTTTCCCTTCCTGTATTGATATATCTATATTATCTTTTAGTTCAGCTTGACATTCTTTATCTCCTTGTGTCATAGTACCGCCATGTTGTCCAATGTTCACTGAGAACTCACTAGTAGTTATTGTCATCTTCCAACTATTGGTTCCTTGTGGAAATCATTGACCAATTTTGTTGTTTCACAACTACAATGTAAGAACAATGAGTAACCTTTCACCGCATGTAACCACCCTACTCACCAACCATCGCTTTAGTTCTCTCATAATTCTACCACCTCCCACCATCAAAATATCTCTAGGACTTTAAACCTTCTCACTTTGAAACCACTAGGTCCCAATGATGAAACTTTTGTTGGAATATCGGGTAGACTCCACAAGACCTCCCACCAAAACAATCATGTCTCCCCAATGGATCTTTATCATCATCACATCGTCAACCCGTTGAAGGGATTAGGATTCATGTCAGCCTGAGGTATCAATGTCACTTTGATATGCCATATCACCTCATCGAAGAGACACTAAACGTCATCCCATTAAAATGCAAGTCTCTTGTTGAAGTAACACCACCGCACCTATTTATTGCCACCATTATTGCCATCAGTACTTTAAAGTGATGGGAAACCAAGTCCCATCAAAATCTTCTTGTCACAATGATGAACTAATCCATTTAAGTATTGAACACCAAATGGAAATTAAGGTGTAAACATTGTAGTTGTAGCTCAATGTCGATTGTACATACTTGAACTGACTAGCCCTTATTAAAAGAACAATTAGAAGTGATGCAAGATTGCTCTTCACCCTAGATGCTCTTGCGTCATTACACAAATCAAGTTTGTGAACATAGGGCAAGATCATGGTTGTGAATTCATTCTTGACACCTAGACTAGACCCTACATAATCACAATAGAATATTTTGATCCTAAAGAGAAATACTTGTCTATTAGCTATTGTTCCAAATGGGTATGTGTAGGATCATGATGGGCCAAAAAGTGGCAATGGGGAAAAAGTTACATTTTTCATCGACCCAAAAATGCAGAAATGTCGAGTTGACTTTTTTGTGGCTAGGGTGTCAGTACACAGCTCCAAAGAAAAAACCAAACCAAGATCTCCATATCAGATATCTGATCCAAATCGGATATCTGATGTGAAGCAAACATATGTATATATATAAAAAAATTGGCCATGTTAAAATAATTTGACATTCAAAAACAAGTGGTGGCGCACAGTGAGGAGGTTCTCCGCATATTAGATATCCGATTTATCTGATATCCATTTTGAAAAGGTTAGATTTTAGAATTTTTCTTTGCTTTGATCAAATTTTGAATTAGATTTGTATAATTTCAATTAGTTTTCTATGGATTTTTTTTCAAAATAGGGTTTTTGATTGAATTTTTATGAAAATTTTGAGTTTAGAATGGATTTTGATTAAAAATGAATGTTTTTTATGGATTTGATTAAAAATGAATGTTTTTTATGGATTTGATTAAAAATGAATGTTTTTTTATGGATTTTGATTTAAAAATAGTGTTGTTTATGTATTTGTATTAAAAATTAGAAAATTTTATAGATTTTTGTTAAAAATTAGGGTGTTTTTTGGTTTTTTTTTTAAAACTAGGGTATTTTTACAATATTTTCATTTATACTGTCTAATTTAATTTAGATTAAAATTAGATTTTAACTTTAATCAGGCATTATGGCTGCTGAAAATGAAAATGGACAAATTCCAAATGATCCACCAGCTTCGCAACCATCAATTGAAGAATTAATTAGTGAAAAATTGTAGCAATTAAATGGAATTTCTAAAGTTTATAAGAGAATCCTTTGATTATTCGAGATGTCAAACACATTGAAGGATATAATTAAAAATATAGAAACCCTCTCCACCCAAAATAATGCCTTTCATTCATGGTGAGAAGACATGAGGGAATATTATGCATGTGGATTATCTTATGATGATGTGAAAGATCTCAGAATAACCAAAGCCCAAATAGCCTCTTTATTTGTTAACTCCTGCACTGGTTTTCCAGTTTAATGTTAATAAACCAAAACTTTTTATAAAATGGTGCACACATTGGGACATTGTAGATAACTTTTGGGATTGTTGGTGTGTGGTTTTTGATAAACCACTGAACAACAATTGTGATATACCATTTTACTTTATTAAAAAATTATATGTTGAGTTTGTGTTAGGGCATCATGTCAATTACTTTGACATTAAACCCTTCCAAGACGTTGGTGGAGGTATGCCCCAGGATAGACCAGGGGCAGTTAGAGTAGTCTCGCGCCCATATGTTCCCCCTCCTCCCCTTCCTCCGCCACCTCTAGTATATCATCCAGATATTATGCAAGATGCAACCACACAAACTATCCAGGCTATTCACTCTTTGAGTGGCCTTTTGGTTTTGCGTGCTTCTACAATAGCTCAACCACATTCTGGTGATGTTGGCAATGGTTAGAGTGTTGTTGTGTCATCCTCGTCAGGTCCATATATTAGTGTGCCACATACTTGCTCCATGTGCTGCCAGATATGATTGGGTTCTCTTGTACAACCTGTCAAGCATCCCTTGGACACTTCTAATTATGACCTCCATAATGTGGACATTATAGATCAGACTTAGGGAGTGGAGTGCACCCTACAGAGTCCTCTCTTGCTACAGAGGGGGACATTGGAATAGTGACACAAGTAAGATTTAAGTTGTAAATTTATTACTTGCATTTGTTTTTAAATGAATATTAATAAGAGATAGTATAATATACTAATATTTATTTGCATGGTCTATTTACAGTTGATGTCTGAGGAGGAGCTCACACAGGTGACTGATAGCACCCTTAGGGCCATTTCATTTGGCCTCGACATGCACACAGTATATATTTTCGCACTCACTCATTATTTTTATTATATATTTGCTTGTCATTTGAATTGTCATAAATGAAATTATATAATAACTTATATGTTTATCTTATTTTCCTCTTGTAGGAAATACCTAGTGCGAGTGAGGTGCAGCCTTGTCTAGATTATGAAAGTGCAATGTTAGATAAGGGGAAGGTAATTGAACTCAAATTTAATTGAATTAAGAATTTAAAGATCTTATATTGATTATACATACATCAACATAGATTGGTAGTTTCATATGTACTTGTTATTTTTATGTACAGGCAGCTATGAGCTATACGTCGTTGTTGACAAGTGCAAGCAAGGTGCAACCTTGTCCATATTATGGAAGTGAAATTTTAGATAAGGAGAAGGTAATTGAACTCAAATTTAATTGAATTAAGATTTTTAAGATTGATTATACATACATCAATATAGATTGGTAGTTTCATATGTACTTGTCATTTTTATGTATAGGTAGTTATGAGCTATACATTGTTGTTGATAAGTGCCACAATGCCTAAAGGAGTATGTATTGGAACACTTGAAGGAGTAGGTGTTGAAACACCTCAAGGAGGAGGTGTCAAAACACCTAAAGGAGATAAAGAAAAAGATAAGCCTAAAGAGGTATGTGTTTATTTTATTTTGTGTTTGGTATTTATGTGTTCCTATTACCAACAATTATATGCTAACTTGGATCAATTTTATATTTTTGTTCACATATATAGATTGACATTACAAAATTTGGTTTGGTCGGTTCATTGAGAGGGGCATATTCTAGGACTCCTGACCCTTTGAAGAGACGAATATTTCAAGTAATCAAGATTACAATTTTAGAGTTAAATTATAATTCAATGTATATTTATTTTGATGTTAATTATTCTATTTTAAATCATATAGTATAACTAATGTCAATTGTGGTTTGAATTTTTCTTGTGCAGCTACCTTCAGAGCTGACGAGTGCTACAAAGAGGCTCCATTTTGATGATCCACCAGTAGTTTAGGATGAGATAGACATTTTGGCATGTAAATTTTGAATAGACATCGAGATGGCATATGCCACATTTTGTAAAACTTTGTTTGAGTTGGTGTTGATGCCATTTTTGTATATGGAGATACACTCAAGATTATTGGATAATTTGATATATAGAAGTTGACAATCAAAATTTAATTTCTTCCTCATGTGCATGATTAAATCTTTGAAAATTTAATCAAGTGAGCAATGGTTAAATATCAATGTACAATAAAAAGAATGGTTATATTATGTAGTTTATATTCATATTGCTGATTACATTGCATTGCACATCTTTCAAACTCAAAGCATTACTTCACATTGCATAAGTAACAACTAGATGTTGATAGATGAAAAAATTTCAATAACAATATAGTTTTTACAAAGTCAATCTAAGCAGTTATACAATTACTTCACATTACATAACTAATAACTACGAGCAGCTATCAATTGCATTAGCTTGTCATGGAATTCTAAGAGACCACATTTCTTTGAGGAAAGTTAGCACAAAAATCACAAAAAAAGAAAAGAAAGCACTCAAACAAACTTTAAAGGGGTCTCGAGATTGCTGCCCCCTCATTCCACAGGCTATGCAACCATTTACTTGTGGTGTAGGGGCCGAACAATGGATAAAACATGTAAAAATAATATATATATAGCTGCCTTCGCTTTTGGCGTTCTTTCGTAGATCTCTGGATTTGATCCCTACACACGAAATTCCACTCTCCCCTATCTCACTCAAGTGAATTGGTTCTGAAAGCACCCGACCAATTGTTGGCCACTTTCACTTCCAACTCGATTCACTGCCTACGTGCCCTTTACACCTAGTCATTCTGAATAACACTTGCCCCCCGTCTTACCACATCTGCTGGCACGGAGTTAGTTGAGGCTTCTTCCTTGAGTCCTGTCATGATCGTGCACTCGACGAAAGAGCTTTACAAGTAGAATTTCCCTTCTTCACCCACACAATATTGTTGGATCGAGCTTTTTCCCATTGTCCAAGATTCCCCACTGCTGCCCACCGTGGGAGTCTAGGCCATGTCTCAGTCCTAGTGTGGCTGATCATCCGAAAAGACCAGCTAAGCATCATCAGCTTGGTTAGCCTTTACCTAACCAACTACCTAATACTACATGGGCTCATTGGACAACACTTCACGGGGGTTGGAATAAGATTATTGAAACCCCCGGTTTGCATGAATTAGGATTAGAATATCACATAACATCATATAAACAAAAAAACCACCATAAACTTGAATGTCATTTAAAACATGCATGAAAAATATTCATCATTGAAACTTGAATTGTGGTAGCTTGATATACAGAGTCTATTGATGCCAGGGTTCAATTTGTATGATATTGAAAAAAGAAGCCAACTGAGTAGAGTTATCAGCATTCTTCAGAAATTATAAGAATTTTTTTAGTACACTAGCCATTTTGATGTCTTCTTGTAGTCTCAAACGTTATTTTGTATCATTGTTACAATAGTCTTGAGAGTGGTAGCTTAATATAGGTCCATAATACAAAATCTGGTTTACTTGTGGGTGATCCCACAATAGTGGTTTACAATTTTTGGCCAAACTAGATAGTGAAATATTTTTTTCTAACTAAATATTCACTTTCAGGAACCTAAACCGTGAGGAATTTGAAGATGATGCAAACAAGAGTTTCATGACATTTTGTCTATAGATTCTAAATATATTTTTTTCAAAATTTTTGGAATCAGATTGCACTTATTTTTCCATCTCCCTCAAAAACTAGTTGTTTTCATAAAATAACATTTTAAAAAAGTGATGCTCACCGTATAACACATAAAATTTTTTCCATGAAGGATAAAATTCTAATTCTTTCGAATTTAGATTTGTAACTCCAATATATAGTGCTTCCACTTTGTTAGATAATTTTTTATTGAATATTTTTTCCTTAATCAAGTTTTGAAGTCAAACCAATTACAATTCAGACATAGGCAGACTGTATAACATGTAACTTTTTTTTGTATGTATTGAAATTCAATTTTTTTTTTTGTTGGATGAAGGATTTCACTATTTGGTGCACTCATTTTTTTTTTTGATAATCTACTATTTTTCCACATGCGTTGAACAAAGAACTTGATTTTCGCTGAAAAACCTACATTCGCAAGAAATATAAAATAAATATAATAATCAAATTAAATTTAATTAAAATTATACTTTTTTGGAAGCTTATAATAAAGACTACATACTAAAAAAGAGAAAAAGTTAAATGAATTCATTTGATCCCCCAAAAGGTAAATCAAAAGTGGTTTTTTATCAGCATTTTGATAGGTGTAAAGGAGACTTTATTATAGGTATGGCTTAAAACTAGCAGGGTTCTATCCAAGGGGGCTTGGTCTAAGGTGTTTTGATCAAACCCTCTTCAATTGGAATCCTTTAAATGGAAATTTCTAAGGTTTAAATAATTATATTTTCTAAAAATATGTGATTTCAGCAAAAATTAGGATCTCCTAGAAAGTGTAAACCATTATTATGGCAACACCCTTGTGCAGTGTAACGGTCACATAGGAAGATTTTTCTTTGAAAACAAAAATGAAAGCTCAGCCTCTTGGAATTAAAATGCTTGTTTGAAAAAAAAATGAATAAGAATGAGGTAGTTAAGGTGTTTGAAGTGATTTAGAGGTCACTTTGAGGGTCTTCTTGTTCATGCGAAGTGTATCAACACATACCTTTTTGTAATATCAAGGATACTTTTTGAATCTTCCACTCATTGCTAATCTAAAAGGAAGGGTATTTTTCCTAATCTGTATGCACCCATGCTTTTGACATTGTCATAAAGAGCAAAACTTCCCTAATGATGCAAAGGCATGGCCAAGCAGTTCTAACTCTCCACATGAGAGAAGAGATATGTTAGAGAGTACATCAAGTCAGTGAGAACCGAAGTGTAATGTGTTTTAGTTTGTAGTAATCCTCTGTTTCTTTGTAGATGTGTGATAAATTCTTAGTTCAATGATGCTGAACATTTTAAAAAAGAAGAAAGTTGTGTGACGGTCCACTTTCAATCCAACAAGAAAAAATGAAAGCTCGGCCTCTTGGAATGAAAATGCTTGTTTGCAAAACAAATGAATAAGAATGAGGTAGTTAAGGTGTTTTAAGTTATTTAGAGGTCACTTTTAGGTTGGAAGGCTTAAAAATCCATTTTAAATGCACAAAAAAGAATGAAATTACTTCAAACCAATTTTGTGAAGAAGTTAACTCTGCTGCCCACTAGTTTCCCTTAAGAGTCCAAAGTGCTAAAAGGAAACAATCTTTGAAGGGGTATCTCTTAGAGACCATGATGCTTACAGACTCTCTATGTGAGTCTATGGGATTGTGTTGGAACCATCCACAAAAACCTCTCTCAGTTTTTGCTATCTTGGAGGCGTTTTCCTGTGGTGATGACTTTTTAGTGGAGGGAAAAGTTGTCAGATGCAAGTAGTGTAAAGTTCCAAAGTGGTGGAACTTTCATTCCGCAACTCGTATGAAAAAATGGATTGTTCCAACATGTCCAGATGGGTATGATTATGCTAAGGATGGTCCTCTTTTGCACCCAAATACATCGAATCACTCTGAGCTACATTGGACCAACGATTTCCTTGAAGAGTCTAAAGTGTTAAAAAGAAACAATCTTTGACGGGCTATTTCTTGGAGACCGTGATGATTATAGAATCTCTGTCCAAGGTTATGGGATCTTGTTGGGACCATCTACAATAACCTCTCTTGGTTTTTTCTATCTCGAAGGCATTTTCTCGTGGTTGCAAGTTTTCAGCTAAGGGAAAAGTTGTCAGATGCAAGTAGTGTAAAGTTGCAAAATGGTGCAACTTTATTTCAGCAACTCGTATGACCAAAAAAACTATTCCAAGATGTTTGGATGGGTATGTTTACACTAGGGATGATCCTCTTTTGCACCCAAATACGCCGAATCACTCTAAGCTACATTGGACCGACGATTTCCCTTAAGAGTCCAAAGTGCTAAAAGGAAGCAATCTTTAAAGGGCTATTTCTTGGAAACCATGATGTTTACAGACTCTCCATTTGAGGCTATGGGATTTTTTTTGGCCCATCTACAATGACCTCTCTTGGTCTTTGCTATCTTAGAGGCATTTTCCCATGGTGGCAAGTTTTCAACTGAGGGAAAAGTTGTTAGATGCAAGCAGTGTAAAGTCGCAAAGTGGTGCAACTTTCATTCAGCAACTCATACGACCAAATAGACTATTCCAACACGTCCAGATGGGTACGTTTATGCTAGGTATGGTCCTCTTTTGCAACAAAATACGCTAAATCACTCTGAGCTACATTGGACTGAGTGAAATTAGGTGAAATTTTGATGCAGACACAAGGGCACAATCACAAACTCTTTGCAACCTTCCTATTTGAGGCATCTAACAAGATTATTCTAACCTCTTTGTACATTCCAAAACTCCCATAAAACTTGACAAGCAACTAAATGCACATTTCCCTCTTTAACCCCCTTAAACCCTTATAATAGTGAGAAACTAGTTTTTGTCCAATTACTCCACAATTTTCCTAAACACTAGACCAACACATGACTGATTCAAACACCCATATCCAAGTTATACAACATATATGAGAAACAACATAGAATCCTTTGGAGCAATGTTGACTTCCTATAAATTCACCCTTGAAAAGGCTACTCAATTAGCCCAAAAATGCAAAGCAACATACCTTCAAACACCACACAGATCCCTAAAACCTTGGGGAAGCAAATAAATTTCCAAGAAAACAAAGATTCTAGAATTGGATTCCATTTGTATGGACCTGTAACCATGAAATAAAAAAAACTCTTGTTTTTAGTGTAATTCTTGAGGGTTTATTGGATGTAGCACTTCCACAACCTTTCAGACTTTTCCACCACCTTAGAAACCTTTATTTAGGCCCCAATATTCTTAGAAAATAAAGAAACTTCTGGTATCTTAGAGATTTTTGCAAACCCTAGGGTAAAAACTCTATTTTCAAGTGAAAAAAAGCCACCATTTTTAGACCTTTAACTCTTCATTTTATTTCAAAACCCAGTTCTCCATGCATTCCAATATTGAAATATCATTTCCTAAGCCCTACCAACTCATCCCACTAGTTCACATTAGCACACAGTAGGTGGGATGCAATTCAAGCCATTAAAATTGCAAAACTCTTATTCCCCTTTTCAGGAACCCATCTAAAGAAAGTCTGAGTTTTGAGGCACAAAATGAATAAAGAAACCCTCTATTAATAAGTTAGAATAAATTCAAGACATGTAATAATGTTTCTACATAAATTTTTAATCCAAAATTCTTGAATGGCTTGTGCACAGGCAAAAAACATAAGAAAAACAGTAAAATATGAACTGAGCAATTGAAACTTTATTGATTCAAAGAAAAACTCCTTCAACCAAACCTGTCTTGAGCCCTTGAAGGCCTTAAGTACATTGATATGCCTTGGAATCCAACTCCCAATGACTTTAACCACCAATATTAACTAACGTTTGAAACCTTAATGACCGTTGAAGGCCAAAATACAAACATTTTTCACATTAATATGACTCATAATGAAATGTTGTACTTTTCCACTTCTAACTTTAGTAAGACCTCACTTAATGGCTTGAAATAGCATCAATACATGTTCAAAACACTATTCTTGCTTGTCTCAAAACAAATTTACTAATTTTGCCTTCAAAGGCTACAAAGCAACAACTAGGACAAGTTGGGATCTCCATGTTTTTTTGACCCTAAAACCTAAAACTCCTCTGAATACATGACCATTGATCCTATTAGATATCATTAAAGAAAAAAACTCAAAATATTAACACTTTAATCATTGAAATGATCCACAATGATATTGTGGTGTAGGTGCTCCTACACCAAAAATGGTGGTTACAACTTGCTAATGTCCATGAAACATGGGGGCAACAAGATTTAAGTTGGATCAAGCTTGTGCAGGTCCTAATAGACGTTTTTGATGAATTTATAGGGTGTGGAAAGGTTGGAAACATTGATTACCTTAAAAACCTCATGAAATGTTCTAAAAATGAAGTTGCACCAAAGTTGGATTTGAGCAAAAGTTGCAAGCCACTATAATCTATTATATATAAATGGGAGATATTACAAAACCTAGTTCAAACGAGCATATCGACAGGAAAGAACCAGGAAGAAAACCTTCGGTTGTATCTCGATTAAGTACAAAAATTTATTACAGAATTGTCCCAATAACAGTAATAAAGCATACATTTGCATGACTAATTCAACCTATGAGTTTCCAAAATACAAACCCCTTTATATTTTAAACATACCCTTTATATAATGCTAGAAATTTGACCCATATTTCAAAAAACATCACTGGGTATAGATTATAACCATACACAATTATGACCATTTTACATTGTTTCCAATTTGAGAATTCAAATTTTACAAAATTTTCCTATTAGAGGCATTCAGGGCATAGTCTTCAACAATAGTAGTATGTTCACATTTTGGACTGATAAGCACCTATACAAACCATCAAGGTAGCTTAGAATAACCAATCTATATTATTCTAAATGACACAAAATATGATGAGATGGTAATGCAAACTATAAAAAGATGCTTAGAATAACTAATCTATATTGTTGTAATCTATCGCATACCTCTCCGAAAGGATCAAAGTTGGCTATTGTTGTAGTAGGTCCATGATCAATTATGCCAGGAATATCAAAAAAGTGGGAAAATGAGAAATCTATATTGTCACAATAGAAAAGATGCTTAGACTAAAAAATCTATATTAATCTAAACAACTTGAATGATGATGAATTGGTGATGCAAACTATAAAAGATGCTTAGAATAACCAATCTATATTATTCTAAATGACACAAAATATGATGAGATGGTAATGCAAACTATAAAAGATGCTTAAAATAATCAATCTATATTGTTGTAATCTATTGCATACCTCTTCGAAAGGATCAGAGCTGGCTATTGTTGTAGCAGGTCCATGATCAATCATGCCAGGAATATCATAAAAGTGGGAAAATGAGAAATCTATATTGTCACAATAGAAAAGATGCGTAGACTAACAAATCTATATTAATCTAAAAAACCTAAATGATGATGAGTTGGTGATACAAACTATAAAAGATGCTTAGAATAACCAATCTATATTGTTCTAATTTGTCACATACCTCTTCAAAAGGATCAAAGTTGGCTATTGTTGCAACAGGTCCATGATCAATCTTGCAAAAAAATCACAAAAGTGCATACAAAATATCACTATTAAAGACACCTGAATTGCAATAGTATATAAAATATCAGTATTAAATAAAGAACACTAATGAACTTAATCATAATGAACATAAGCATTGTACCTTCCATTCTTGAAAATACTATTCAAGTGTGCCTAAAGGGTCATCTCTTTGCTTAAGAGTATCCAATATTGCTTCATGATCAGCATTACTAAGTTTCCATAGTTGTTTTGTCTTTGGTCTGGCATGATGCTTCAAAAACTTAACATTTGTTGTTATAACAAGGTGCAAATACATGAGAACGGTTTTCTATTTCTCATAGTCTTCAAATGCGGGTATGCCATTCTTTCTAATCATGTATGTTCACAACCAAGTTCCTACAACCACAACTAAACCTGTAGGATACACAAAACCATCCTAATATTCCATCGGTTGTGTTAGCTTATGCTTTACCCACACACATTGAGCCAACCAATAGTCTGATCTCTCTTCATTCCCCTATGGTGCAACAACTGCAAAAATATGTCCTAGCTATAAGAGATTTGAAAGTAGGTCATAATCAACTGAACTTTCCATTGTGTCATTTGCCATGGATATTGTTTGAGATAAAGGAGTTAGATACTGTGGCACCCATGTATCCACCCACTCACATGACTTGCATTGATCCCACTCACACTGAATACAACTCTGAAAAAAACAAGCCAACTTTCGTGTCCAAATGGTCCATGTTCCTACATCTAAGCTTTGAAATGAATGCATCTTTGAAGAATTTTTGATTGTATGACAATCCAATTTTCCTCCCACTATACCATCCTCAACAAACCAAAGGACTCTACGCACTGTTGAATTAATTATCCCTCCCTATGACAATGTTGAACTACACCAATCAACAACATAATGTGCATCGCTGAATTTTTCTCCTAAAATCTTCAATTGCTCCTTAACTAGAGCTCTCTTTATGCATGCACCTGCTCCATCATGCTCCCCTTTCCCATGTCCAGCTTCAAAAAAACTCCAAATATGAGGTAGACCCCTCTCTACATGCATTCTACTCAACCAATAAAACATACGAGCATTCTTGAATTGACCTACCCAATTATCTGACCAAATTAGATGTCGGCCCAGTGCTATATCATGCTCCTGCAAGAACTCAAAAAAAATCTTGAAACAATGTTGGACATACTCAAACGAGTGAGATCTATCATCACTCATATAAAAATGATACTCTCTGATTATCTTTCGATCCTCCTTTGTACTATCAGGTGCATGTCTAAATGTTATGTGGACAAAAATAGCAATTTGAATGGAATTGCAATACTGAGATTGTACCTTGTTTTGTGGTTGCAATGTGTAGTTTTTGCAAAATCAACCACTGATATAATAGTGCCAATCAGACAAGAGTCCTTACACATGCTAAATTGTTGATCCAATCACTGAGACCTATGACTATGCCTTTCATACTTGTGGAAAAGATTGTCCTTAAAATCTAAAATAAAATCAGCAACACTGCATTCTTTTGTAACCAACTCACATCTAGAACCTTCACCTCCACTTTGCAAAGTATATTTGACTATCTCATATCTCTTTTTCTCAACAAGCTTCTTTCCAAATTCATGTTCAGAGCTCTCATGAAAACATTGAACAAACTTTGACAAGCCACCACATTGTGAGAACTTTGCATTTAAACAATCATTTTTGTAGAAAAAGCAACCATCATCTCTAGAACATAGAAATAGATCTAGCAAGTCCCTTGATGATTTTAGAAGATGCATTGCACCACACTCCTACAACATTTCATTAGTATGCAAAGTAGAATGGATATAGCATAATAGCTCATGGTACATTGAAAACTCCACATGGTATTTGCAACAACAAGTATTATGAATCTTAAGATGCACACAATAAAATGGCTTCAAACCCTCAAAATTCCTTTGCGAGATTTCCATATTTTTTATGTGTTTCAATAAATTTTTTGAACAACATTGTTTGGATTGATTCCAAGAAATGTTTAGGATGTGGTGTACGGTATCGGTTGCTAATTCTTAACTTCAAAACATCCTTTGCATTAGGTGATACTCTAGAGAAATCATGCCAAAATTGTTGAATTACCTGCTTTATCATTTTGAAGAGGATCATCTATTCTTTCTCTTCTTGCGAGTGCTCTATCCAAAGTTTTACAATTTATGTCAAAATCAATATAATTTTGTCTCATTAAGCGAGAATTTTTCAATTGATGGCTTACTAGGGCAATTGTAATGACTCTCCGAGCAGCTCTCTTATCCTTTTCCTTGTTATTTTTTCCAATAGACTTGAGAGCATTAAAAATATTTTTGACAATAATAGAATTTTTTTCAGTCTTCGTGTTCACATGAATCTTCAATTTGGCTAGCAAAGGTCTCATCTTTTGCATCTTTAGCAATTGTACAAAAAGTTGGCATTGCTCGGTCAATGTCTTATCACTAAAATATTGGTTGAAAAGTCTTCTAGCCCACAAGTGAACAGTTCATGCTGACCTCTTGCCTTCAACATTTTTTATAATGTTCTCATCAAATTCAAGTAACTATTTAGGGGTTCTTGAAGGTCTTTAATTTGGAATATGTCTTTCTTCCACACAAGGTTCTTCATTTCTCATGTAATTTGGTGAAACATAATTTACACTTGCTTCAATATTATGTTCAAAATCTTCATTTCCAACATTTTCACCTTGAACATTTTCAATATCAATTTAAATAATTTCATTCCCAATTTCATTATCATGTTCAACATCTTCAAATCCAACATTTTCACCTTGAACATTTTCATTATCAATTTCAATATTTTCATTCCCAATTTCAATATCATGTTCAACATCTTCAAATCCAACATTTTCATTATCAATTTCAATAATTTCATTCCTAATTTTAATATCATATTCAACATCTTCAATTCCAACATTTTCACCTTGAACATCTTCAATTTCCTCTTCACTTGAAAGACCATAGGGGTTAGGTTCACCAATATTTAACATACCTTGTCTTCTCTTCCTATGACCTTCTCTATCTCTTTGTCTATATGCTTCAATTTGTTCTTTTGTAAGCTTTCTCTTATGTTTTTGCTTCCAATGACTGTTGCTCCCCATTATACCTCACAAAAGATAATAAAAAATTATTTCTTATGACAAATTTGAGTAGAAGATGCTCCAAAAAGTTGATCTTTGTGTCTTCCTATTTGAAACCGCATGTGTCATGTGCAAACAAAATGTAGGGTCCATTGGAATGCACAAAATGACCCACATGGGGCTTTTCTATGGCCCAAAAATCTGATATCTATTATAATATGATATCCGATTCATTTGAAAAAAATAGAATTTTTTGTAATGGTATGATTTTAGTTCTACAAATTGGATATCCAAATCAAATCGAATATCCGATTTGAATCAGATATCCGATTTGTGTAGACATAGACCTAAGGGTTAATGGTAGATGGTAGAGGTTTTAAGGGTTAAGGGTTTAGGGTTAGGGTATATGGTACAGGGTTTAAGGGTTAAGGGTTTATGGTAGCGGGTTATAAGGGTTTAGGGTTTCAGGGTTAACGGTATAGGGGGGAAAGAGATAGATGGAGTGAGTGTGTGAGAGAGTGACCCGAGAGAGTGGGAGAGGGTGGGAGAGTGGGATAGAGTGTGAGAGAGGGAGGGAGAGGGTGGGAGAG